>CM063507.1:94299145-94381645 GCA_032207245.1 Pardosa pseudoannulata | reverse complement strand
GATATCAAAATGGTTCTTAAACAAGTGAGGTTAATGTCTAGTTTTTGATGCAGGATAGCAGTAATGTTTGTGAACAAGTGCATTAACAGATGTTTACACACCATAATGTGCAGTGGCTGATATACGTATAAAGTAAAATAACTACATATGGGGTCCGCAAGTAAAAAGTAAAAAAAAATTGATATTGAAAATATTTTTTAAAAATTTTGTATGAATGAAATCAGACATATCAAGATAATTTATTTACAGTTGACTCCGCTTAATGTGGTCAGTTTTTTTCAAGTGCTTTTTTCAAATGAGATTTACATGGTATGTAAACTAATTAATATGTAATGAGGCCAAATTTCTTAAGTTTTAATAAATCTTTTGAACCCAATCTTTTCTCTTGTTGTTTACATAGGCTATTTAAAAATTGAAATGCGTACAACTACAGTATTATGGCACATGTCAAACCATTTAAACCATGTCGACCCAGTTGAGACGAATGGTAGGTGACTTCAATAACTCGAACTTCAGATAAGTCGAATATTTTTGGCGGTCCCCTGGGACTTCGAGTTATCGAAGTTCGACTGTAACTCTTTTTCTATATAAAGTAATGATAAACAATTTAATTTTTGTTGGCCTAATGTGGATCTTAAAAATTTTTTTATTCTGGCCATTACTGAGAATGATCTCTCACCGCTTGCATTGCTTATTGGAAGGGTTAAATAAATTCTCAGAATTATGTTTAAATTATGGAATGTTGTGATAATATTATTTTCGTGAATAAATGACCACATGGATACAGGCGAAATAATATTTTCTTTACTTGTAAAAGTCTTAAATTGTTCATAACATTCTAATTCCTCTATTGAAGAATCATTAACATCCCTATAATGAAAAATTGTTTTGAATTTATTGTTAATAGTTTTGATAAGCGCAAGGCTCGATCGTATTTAAATACATCGACACTCGTGGTCGTGGATGCATAAGCGCGGTGTGAAGACTCCCCTTTGTCCGACACGCTCCAAAACAGCTGACCGTAGTACACCTGCTTACCTGGACAATAGCGTGGCGTCGCAGAGTCGGGGATCTTGACAATCGGACTGGATAGACGAATACGCCCCAGATGGATCTCGTTAATGAATGCTCTGAAATTCCGTGAAGAGACAGCCAGCGAATGAGAATGCAGCTAAAAAGTATAACTGTAACTTTAGCTGGAGTTCTCAAGTAACTGGGATCTTAATTGATCCAAAAAACAATTGGCGGAACCGTAACTGACCCCCCAGGTATAAAAAGCCTACAATTTTGCGACTCAGGGCTTTTCGTCATTTATTTCGGAGGTGTGTTGACCTCGTGGAGGCTTTCGCCTTTTTTTTTACCAGCTACATCTTGCTAGTTCGAGTGATTCGTAAAGTCCGCTCATATAGGGAGCGGCAGAATCTCAGTTACCGAACGGGGGATAAATTGGATTTGATTACACCCTGAAAAACCTCCCCATTTGTAAGAGATTATTAAATCTCTTGGTTTTCTTTCGACTGGAGTCGTCGTGAGGAAGTTTTACCGGCAACCGTCCTTTGCAGTTCTACATGATTCAGAAATTAACCTTCCTTTGTAAATAGCCGTATTTAATCGAGAATTAAAGTAAATTTCCAATTTTATATTTGACCGTGATCCCTTATTCCCGTTACCTATCATTTGAGAAGATTAAAGGCGTCACAGCGGGAACGCTTGTCCACACTTGTCGACTTTATCAATCAACAATTCGTCATAATTTGGATAAATTTCAGCAATAATTATGAATATCATGTTTATCTGTTAAATAAAAATAAAAAATAAGAACCTAATTTTAGGGCCCCAAAAATTACGGGCCCTAGGCCTTAGTGTGTATATACTATATCAATAATAAAACACTTCATTTAAATAGAACAAATGGGATTTTATCCTAAACTTTAAAGCAACAGGGGGCTCTGTTTTTTGTATAGCTTGGGGCGAAATTCAGTCCAGATCCGGCTCTGGAAATACGGTGACAGTTAACCTATCCAATCTAGATAACTGAGAATGAGAGAGAAAAAAAAAGCAGTTCCTATTAAATTGATGCTACAGACCTGTCACCTCGCACTTCTGCCCGGTTGATGGAGGTAATACCTTTTGGGCCAGCTGTGACCTGCTTTGAAAATTCTTTCGGTTGTTGCTAGATGAAAGGGGCTTCATAACCTATTTATTTACTAGCTACACGAGGCAGTCGGCGTTGCTTAAGTTTCTAAATGCCTACCAGTTCATCAGGAACCGCGTATGTACATAAAAAACTTTCTCGCAACGGAGAACTTTCCAGAATTCTCTTTCTTTTTCTATCACAAAAGAAGAAAAAAGGAAAAAAAATCTGTGAATTTCTCTGTTGTTGTTAAGGTTAACATATTTACGATACACGAAGGAATTTTAAAATTACATACCACTTTGTCCTCGTGTTACATTTCAGAATTGATTTAATTGCTGTCGTGTTAATAATTTCCAATGAGCAGCACCTGCGTACAGAGCATAAGTGGAATTCATGTTCACTTGAAATTTATTGCCTATTTTGTTTCCACCACACACTGGATAACATTTTTATTATTGTAACTGTCGCGTGAATTCTATCGTCTGCTTTGAGCAGCTAGGTGACTGCTCAACTCGTAAAGATTTAGTGACGTGTTCTGAAGAAAAAAGATTGAACTCTCGACTATTTTTAAGAGATGTAGTATTTTTTGTTTTAATATGCGTTGTAACTTGTCTTTTATGTAGTGAAAATAAATGTTATCGTTTTGTCAAGGCTAGTTGTTGCATCTCGTAACACATTTATAAAACTAAATATTAATTGGGCTCTGGTGCATCTATCCGATGCTTAACGGCTGTCAAAAAAAGTAAATAGGAAGTCAAAATAATCTCACAGGGATATTTTAAAACTATAATAACACATTTATTCACTTTCTAAAAGCTAGCAACATTCGCCGAAGCGAACCAAAAACTCAGAATACTGAAAAGAATAATAATTTACAGCGTTGCCACAAAACTGAATACAAACTGAAAACATTGGAATTTCGATAATGGCTTCAACATAGTTCGTTATTTCCGCGCGAGGGGTGTTCGCAACACTAGTAGCATTCAATCACAGTAAAAGAATCTGAATTAATCAAACGATTTAATCAACAGTAATCTTCAGTTTAGTTTCTTCAATTTAACCAGCACTTCCTAATTGTTTATTTCTTCTATTCCGTGAAGAAGTCCCCATGACATGCTAATTTGTTTTGTAAACTGTGTATTTGACAACCAGCTGAATATATAAAGGCCAGTCGCTCGTCATGCTGTATGGTGTTATTATTTTGACGATTAGAGTGCTGTGTCTCGTTACTCCATATGTTCTATGCTTAATGAAGATGCCTGTTTTTTATTACATTAAAATTATTGTTTTTTAAGACGTTTTTTTTTTAATTCAGTGATGATATTTAAAAAAATAAAGTCAGTTACCATCGCATGTGGTGTGATCATCTTTTATTCTGCAAGGTTATTTTTATTGATGAGTTGGGATGGTTCAAAAGAAACCGGGAATGATGTCAAGAATCTTCCACGTTATAAAATGTTTACAATTCATAGGTTGACCCAGCCGAAGTCCCACAACCATGAGTGACCAACGTCACGACGGTATTCTCGCCTTCATACGAAAGTTCCACAGTTCGGGATCCACCTACCATCTGTTCCGGTCTTGGATCAAGAATGCTAAATCTAAACTTCCAACAGTCTTAACACATTGTATGCGAGACACGTACTAGTATGTTTCCTGACGATTGATACTTGAGCGCGGTACGTGTTCTAGTACGTTTTCTGACAATTGATACTTGAGCTCGGGACACGTACTAGTATGTTTTCAGACGATTGATACTTGAGCTCGGGAGACATACTATTACGTTTTCTGACGATTAATATTTAAGCGCGGGACACGTACTAGTACGTTTTCTGACGATGGATACTTGAGCACGGGAGACATATAGTACGTTTTCTGACGACTGATACTTGAGCGCGGGTCACGTACTAGTACGGGTTAGTGTAACAACATGGTTTGTTTGTGGGTACAAAAATAACGGTATATACAGGAAAACGAAGCCGAATGTTCTTGTCTACTACATAGATTATAGAAAAATTTAGACAAATAAAAACTAGTTTTTACATCAGTCGATGCGGAACCACAGAACAGGAAGGTTCATTAAAAAAATTTAGATTTAAAATTAACTTTTTATTTATCCTTGCGAAAATGATACTATATATATATATATATATATATTTGTTTATTTGTCTATTTACCTATTTGTTTATATATTTCAATATAAAAGTTGGTTAAAAAATGAAATAATTTTCGATCAATTGAGATTTAACTGAATAACTAAATTGACGCTCAAAACGTCCGCTCCCGGTACAATTCCACTGGGAAATGTATCTGCACACAATGTGTTAAAAGAGAGTTAAATTTACCTAATATACTTTCTGTGTTGTATTTAGTCACCTTATTTATTAAAAATTACAAAGCCAAAATTACATCAAACGTTACATAACAACAACAAAATTACAGTACATAACCACACAATACGTTGACCCAGCCGAAGTCCCACAACCATGAGTGACCAACGTCACGACGGTATTCTCGCCTTCATACGAAAGTTCCACAGTTACAAAATACAATTACAGAGATAAGATAGAAATGCATAATATGAAATACAAAAATAGAACAACAACATACAATACAAATAATACAATACACAGCAATACAATACATATTAATACATAGTGTGGAGGTTAAATTATGGACTTTTCCCACTATGGCCCACTGTAAGCCATTTCCACTGTGGTAAGAGGTAAAGCTTATCGTGATCGATGGTAGCAGATGATAAAAGAGCCATGGCAGAGGATGGCTTATGAAGCGGTTTTTCTCTAAATATCAAAGGCAGTCACCATGCGCTATTAAAGTGCGTAGTTGTTAGAGGACGCATCCACGAGTTCGGCTTATTTAGTGGCCCAGTGTATGGATGCAACTCTTATGTAGCCTCTACATTATGGCCAATTCTTCACCACTTCCTGATGGTGACCTTGAACGATGGTTCACGGGTTGCACCCACACGCTCGGCCACTAAATCAGCCCAGAGAGTGGATTCGTCCATAGGGTCTACTGCGCACTTTAGTTGCGTACCTGGCTGCCTTTTGATCTTTGGAGAAAAACCGCCTGCGAAGCCATCGTCCGCCAAGGCCATTTTATCGTCTGTCATCGTCAATCACAGTAAGCCATACATCCCTACAGATAATGGCTTGCAGTGGACCGTAGTGTGGAGGGGCCTTTAGAAAAAAGAAGATGGTGTTTGGTGCTTCCGAGGTGGTTTTTCTCCAAACATCAAAGGCAGCCAGATGCGCAACTAAAGTGCGCAGTAGACCCTATGGACGAAACCATGTGTTCGGCTTATTTAGTGGTCTAGTGTGTGAATGCAACCCGTGAAGCATCGTTCAAGATCACCATCAGGAAGTGGTGAACAATTGACAATAGTGTGGACACTATGGCTGATTGTTCACCACTTCTTGATGGTGACCTTGGACGATGATGTACAGACTGCATCCACACATTAGGCCACTAAATAAGTCGAGAGCAAAAACCTCTTCCGAAGCCATCCTCCGCCATCGACAACGATAAGGCATACCCCCTCCAGACAGTGGTAATGGCATGCTGTGGACCATAGTGTGGAGGGGCCTTTAAACCATCATACCAAGGTAACTATCAGGCCAGCACTGCAGCGGTCAATAAGGGACCATAGTGTGGAAGAGGCATTAAATATTTTTACATTTGAAAACGATCACAACTAACTCTGAACACCGAAATATATTCGCCAGAAACGGGTAAAACTTCGCCAAAGAAAAGAAACTTCGCCAAAATGCAAAAAAATAAAACCCAAATAAAAATGGTTGAAAATAAAGAAAATCGAGTCAATCTTTTACAGTTGTCGAGACGGCGTGTTTTTACCTTGTAAAATAACATACATTTCACAAGCTAATGTTTTTCTCGTCTTCAGTTCCAAAACAACACTGAAACTAGTTCCGTAAAAAGCCCGTCTCGCCCATTTCAATAGGTGTGCCAAATCATCGCATAAATTCCATGCAGTATTTTCATTTCCATTATTCGTAATTTAAATCTGTAATGCATGAGAGACGAATTGGTGCCCTCGATACAACAAAATGGAGAGAAAAGAAAAGTCTCGTTAAGAATTTGACTACAGGGAAAACTTTGAACTCTATTTAGGAATTAGGGCTTTGATTTGGTATTGAAATAAAATTCTGAAAACAGCTCAGATCATACGTGTTGTAAGCGGAAAGCTTAACGGCACCTCGAAAACGTAGGTCATTTAGAACTTTCTGTTTACTTTCTGCCTTTAAAAATAAATGAGTTAATAGCAATTCAAACTACCGAAATTTCGTTCTATCGTTAAATGACTCTGGATGCACGAGATTTGAGAACAAAAATGAAAATTTTCAAAGACCTAACGAATTAATATTTTAATTCTATTATTAGATATTTTTACAAAAAAAAATTATGACGTCAAATCATGCATTGAAGGTGGAAAGAAATTGGACACGCAAGCGAATAATTATGTAAATTTATCTCCCAATGATTTGTCATTCTATACGTAAAAAAGATCCGTTAAAAGTACATTAAAATTGCCAAATATCGAATAAAAGCCTCCTCTGGGCTCTAGGCCAGATGTGTAAATAAAAATAATTTTGTTAGTCGATAAATAAAATATAAAAATTCAAACCGAAGCAAAACTGAAAATGCATGATAAAAAATTTTCTAGGACAGCTGTATAAATGCTCCGAATCGCTTTTCATATCGTTTGGAAGATTTTTTTTAAAGTTTTTAAAAAGTATTTTGTATACAGTACTAACATACTATTGTGGCGACAGACCACAAAGAATATCGGGAGAGTGTTTTTAGCCCTTTTATCCTCCCCCCTCCCCCTACGAATACGAGGTTTTTATGTGGCCTTCACACTATGGCCAATAGTTTACCACTGCAGTACTTAATCTGATGGTGACTTGGACAATGGTTCACGGGTTGCGTCCCCACACTGGGCCACTAAATGAGCGAAGCGCTTGGATGCATCCATAGAATCTGCTGCGCACTTGAGTAGCGCATCTGGCTGTCTTTGTTGTTTGGAGAAAAACCGCTTCCGAAGCCATCCTACGCCAAGGCCTACGCCAATTTTATCGACTGTTATCGTCAATCACGGTAAGCCTTACCACCTCCAGACAGTGGTAATGGCTTGTAGTGGACCATAGTGTGGAAGGGCCTTTTATGTAGCCTCCACACCATGACCAATTTTCTACCACTTCCTGATGGTGACGATAGATGATGCTTCACTGGTTGCATCCACACTTTGGACAACTACATGAGCCGAGCTCGTGGATTCGTTCATATGGTCTATTGCGCACTTTAGTTGCTTATCTGGGTGTTTCTGGTATTTTCAGAAAAACCGCTTCCGAAGCCATCCTCTGCCACGGTCATTTTATCAACTGTCATCATCAATCACGGTAAGCCGTACCCTCTTCAGACAGTGATAATGGCTCTTAGTGGACCATAGTGTGGAAGGGCCTTTTATGTAGCCTCCACACCATGGACAATTGTCCACCACTTCCCAATGATAACGTTGGATGATAGTTCACGGGAGCATCCACACATTGGGCAACTAAATGAGCCGAGCAAGTGGATTCGTCCATAAGGTCTATTGCTCACTTTAGTTGCTCATCTGGGTGTCTTTCATCTTTGGAAAAAAACCGCTTCCTAAGCCATCCTCAGCCTAACCCATTTTATCGTCTGTCATCGTCAATCACGGTAAGCCATACACCTTCCAGACAGTGGTGATGGCTTGTAGTGGACTATAGTGTGGAAGGGCCTTTTATGTAGTCTCCACACTATGGCCAATTGTCCACCACTTCCTGATAGTGACCTTGAACGACGGTTTACTGGTTGCATCCACGCATTGGGCAACGAAATGAGCCGAGCGCGTGGATTCGTCCATAGGGTGTATTGCGCACTTTAGTTGCACATCTGGTTGCCTTTGATCTTTGGAGAAAAACCGCTTCCGAAGCCATTCTCCGATAAGGCCATTTTGCCATTGTCGACCTCGATAAACTGTACCCCCACCCCCAGACGGTGGTAATGGCTTGCAGTGGACCATATATGTCCCCACTCTATTTGGGGTTTTTTACTGTATTAACCGGATGGAAATTAAAGTGAAATTAGATCGTCTAATATTTTTTTTTTAATTTTATACACGTAAAAGTGATATAAACAGAGCTTTAAAAAATACATTTAAAATATCTTGTCTGGTGATTTTAATATTCCATGAAGTACTTTTGATAAAAATATTCTTTCTAATATATCCCTATGTAACTCACAATATAGAAATCTTGAGCATAGAGTCGAATAATAAAAACGAATCATAACAATTTTGCGATTAGCATCATTTTAAGTTATAAAGAATTGTATTTTAAATAAATTTTCTGAAAAAAATTCTACTGCAAAAATTATTTTGCATCTAATAAATGTCTTTTGGGGAAAATATAACCCAGCCGCAATAATTTTATTCCATTTTTCAACGTTTAACACAAACTTCTAAATGTATTATAACGAACTCTTTTCGTTACAATGAACTCGAGAACGACAGTTTTGTCTTTTAAATATGTGAAAATGTCTTTTGAAATATCACACAGAGATTTATTTCTATTTTTATGTCATCAGACAGATATAGAAATTAAGCTAGCTTCCTTATTTTATCTCGAATACGTGAACTGCGGTACCGAATACGAATTATGTCTTAAACGTGACTGAAATAGAGAGAAACTGCAAAATAAAAATTAGTTGTTTTAACCCTTCTGCAACTCAGACGACAGAAATTCTCCCAAGTTCATTACCACTTTCGGCTTTTCCCCTAAATTTGCATTCATGAGCCATTTTTGTCGGAAACTCCACACTGTGCAGACGCGTTTTTGGTTTATCAATGAAAGGCTAAAAAGAAAGAAAGATTTCAGCTGGGTGAAAAAGGCAATTTCGGTCGTCACTACTGTTGCCAAGGCATCGAGTATTTTTTTTTTTTTTCACTTTCTGTCACAAAATCGAAACATCGATTTAGACCTTTTACGCTGAAGGCTGAGTCAACAAGCAATTTTGGTTTTTACACTGAAAATCGTTTGCTATTATCAAGAGCTGACGGAGAACGCATTAAACTGATACACTTTTATGTAATAGAAATGCAGCAATTTTATTCATACATAAATTTAAAAGGTGTATTGGGATTATTATATTATTACTATGACTCTTTAGGTTTTGGCGAGATAAAATCAGAAAATATTGTGGCATATTTCATGAAATTGAAACTAATAAAAATAGAAATAAAATTTCCTTTGATACAAAGTGTTCTATACTGTCAGGAAAATTATTTCTATTAACCCCTTCCGGTATGATTTAATAATGAAAAACTGTGCATGAAATAACCATTTAATTTTTATTTAAAAAACTTGTTTCATTTTACAATTCTTACATATTCTTAATTAAAATCCACTTTTTACGTAGTGTTAAATAATATCAGAAACAGTAAAATTAAGAAAATATCAAAGCAAAACATTAATATAGTATACAGATAATAGTCTTCAAGCTAGTGGTACTTTTCAAAACAAAGTGCAAAGGAATTCTTAATTGTTTACACCGCCAAGCAGTCTCACTTTTAATTGGATTCTTGTAACACACACGACATTTCTTAGTAGGTTTTCTTTTATTCTGACTCATTCATTTGGCAATGACTTGTATCAAGTAAACAATATGCAATAGTGACTTGTGATTTTCACAAGTGATAAAAGTGTTGCCAAATTCAGTACACTAGAAATTTTAAACTAAATTAATTATCATATTTAACAGTAACTTTAATCGCACGACGAGTGTAGCTCGTCATTGTGCGGTATGGAATGAAAAACTAATGACGAGCTAAACTCGTCATTTTACCGGAAGGGGTTAACAAACCTGAATATCAAACAATGAAAATTGAAATGTAGAACGAATGGTTTATGATGAAATTAACAAAAAGTGATACATTTCTTCACACGTGATGGCAATAGCTATACATGGTTTGGCTTGTTTTTTAATGTTACGGTTTCTTTGCAACACGGGGCTAATGAGACCGGGAAATACTGCTTAAAGCCGATTCCGAACTGCTACGAACAGCCATGTTACAATAGGAATCGAACTCACTAACTTCGGTACTTAGGATCAGTGCCATCGTTCGGCCATGAATAAAAACGCTTAGTAATGGTTAGAATTCTGATTTTGGTTTCTATAAGATTTGAAAAGATCAGCGTTGCGAGTTGAACTTTGTTTTTCTAAGAAAAGCCTAAATTAGCTGACTTTGCAATTTTGAAGTTAGAAAATAAACCCTGAAGAGGTTAACGAGGAGAAACCTGAAGAGGTTAACTTTTAAACGTTTGAGAATTAGTTCACAAATTTTTGTTTTAGATTGTTTATTTCTGCAATGTTTTTTTCATTCTTCGATCATTACTGCTTTTATGTTCACTTTTCGTTTAATGTCGGGTGTTATATTCTAACCTCCAGATCTCTTCAAAATGAATTATAGTAAATATGGTATAAACGTGTTCGTCTTTAATAGATCTACACGTTGATATACATTTTCCATCTTTCTGAAGAAAGTGGAGGAGTTATTTGGGTATATTTGAAAAATAAGCGGAAAATTTGCAAATTTAAAATTCCGAAAAATTACACGTTCTCGATTCAGCTCTTATAAACTGAGCGAATTATAATAAATATGGTATAACCGTGTTCGTCTTCAAATTTTTGTTTTATATTGTTTATTTCTGCAATGTTTCTTCATTCTTCGATCATTACTGCTTTTATGTTCACTTTTCGTTTAATGCCGTGTGTTATATTCTAACCTCCAGATCTCTTCAAATACGTTCTATTTGATTTGAAAATTAGGATTATTTTTTAACGACCTGTGGCTAAATATTAAAATCATCATAAGCGAACATTCGGTGGTCTCAACGTTCGTGTTATCTTGACTAAAAAGAAGGTGTTTATAATTCCAAATTTTGTGCTAAGTTTGAATTGTCTTTTAAATGAATTAAATAATGAATTCTAAAGAAAACCTTACAGCATTCAAACGGGGATTTTTTCCAAATATTAATCTCTAATCACGTTGAGTTAACTTACTGTATCGGATGACCTTTCATTTTTATTATCTTGTTTTGAATCAATTTTCTTTAAAGTCTTATGAGAATCCCTATTTTGTCACAAAAATCAATCAATTCGCCATGATGTATTGACGATGATGCCAAAAGTTCAATGATAAATATTAAACAGTTCCCCAAGCGAAACACCATTTTTTTTTTATTTCGCAAAGCGCTATGATGGATAGATAATTTAGTAAGAACAAACAAACTATCGTGACGAGTCAGTGTCACAGTTCTCAAATTGTTAGGCCTTAAAAAAATAAATAAAATAAAACGATATCGGGAATACTAATAGGAACACAGTTACCATTTTGAATAGATAAAATAGGATTATCGCGTAATGCACTTCTTTTAAGCAAAACATGTTTAGTCGTAAGACCTTTATAATCAAGGTCAAAATTGTTTCTGGCTTGAAAACTAAATGCCTCCATTATTTCAGGCCTATATTTGTCAATGTTAATTATTATTCTAATAATAGATGTGGCATTTACGTATGTATGCTTACTTCACGAACATGGTAGAATGAACATACATAAATGCATAACTTCATGAACATAGATGAATACATGCATCTATAAAGGGGCATTGATTTAAGAGTTTCATTCGTTTTGTGAGACTTCATCTCTCAAATAAATCCTATCTGAAATGAATTTGTTTCAAATTTTATTAATTCGTTCAAGGGACACCCCTTCTTGAAGAAAATGCTTTTTACGTGTTTTTAAGAACAAAAATATATTTAGAAATGAAGAATAGTGAATGAGTGTTAAATTAATTTAAAAGATCTTACCTTGTTAAACCAGAAAATAAGGGTGATTGCAGTAGACTTTCACGTTTAATCCAAAACATGGTAAAAATGGAAAAATGGTAAAGTTAATATATATATATATATATATATATATATATATATATATATATATATAAAACACAAATCACAAATATGACAACAAAAAAGCAGTCTTTCTAATGCCTCTTCCACACTATGGCCAATTGTTCACCACTGCAGTATTGACCCTGATATAGACCTTGGACAATGGTTCATAGATTGCATCCACACATTGGGCCTCTAAATGAACCAAGCGCATGTATGCATACATAGTCTACTGCGCTCTTTAATAGCGCATCTGGTTGTTTTTCAAGGTCCTTCCAACGATGGCAGACGATAAAATGGCTTTGGCGGAGGATGGATTCGGAAGCGGTTTTCCTCCAAAAATCAAGGCGCCTCCACACTATGGTCCACCGCAAGCCATTACCACCGTCTGGAAAGGGTTTGGCTTATCGTGGCCGATGGCGGCAGACGATAAAATAGCCTTGGCGGACGATGGCTTCGGAGGCGGTTTTTCTCCAAAGATCAAAGTCAGCCAAATGCGCAACTAAAGTGCGCAGTAAACCCTATGGATGAATCAATGCACTCAGCTCATTTAGTGGCCCAGCGTGTGGATGCGACCCGTGAACCATCGTTCGAGGTCACCATCAGGAAGTGGTGAACAACTGGCCATAGTGTGGAGGCTACATCAAAGGCAGCCAGATGCGCAACTAAAAAACGCAGCAGACCACAATGACGAATCCAAGCACTTGGCTCATTTAGTGGCCCAGTGTGTGGATGCCACCGGGGCCACGCGAGATGAAAGACTGTCGGGCCGTAATGCTGCTTTTTGTGATGTCACAATAAGCATCCTACTGGTCGATCGTTCGTAATTCAAGTCCTGCAGATTTCCAGTCGGAAAACCCTTTATTCGCATAGTTGACAGTTTAAATTATTTTGTGTTTAAACGGTGATCAAAATTTCACCATTTTTATGGAATGGTGTACTTTCGTGTGGCCCCGGTGCAACCCGTAAACCATCCTCCAAGGTCACCACTAGGAAGTGGTCCATAGTTTGGAGGCTACATTACTGTTTATACTTTCCAGCGTTGAAAAGACCGCTTACAGTAGATAATGGTAGAGTACATACGATTGTCACGAAAAACGGAAGAGAGAGAGAGAGATGTTGAAAAATGAAGGAGCTATAGATCGTGGAGACAGAGTTCCTGACTATCCAGGAAAGTAACTGGCGCACAGAGAAAGGTAATGACCCACCCTGGACTGTCTGGCTAAATATGATGATAGATTATAGAAAAGTCGTACAATAAGGTCAAGAAAAATGAAAACCTAAAATTTAACAATTTTGATTAACGTCTCAAAAACAGTCATTTGACCACTCTGGTAGGTTTAGTGTTAAAAATCTTTACTATTCCAGCACTAGAGTGGTTAGTTTCTTAGGCAAGAACTAACCACTCTAGTATATTTAATATTTTGCTCGTATTTTTTTCAAGCATAATCATTAAAATTTTCCCAAGAAAAAAATATACATAAATGAGTAGTGGCGGTTCCAGACTTTAAACCGCGGGGTGCTGCAACTTTCAAAATCTAGAAACACATTATAACTGAGTGCTTGGTAAAATTTAAATATTAATAAGCACGAAAATTACTTTTTATCTATAAATTTTCGATTTTATCTAATGTATCGTTGAAAGTGTATTGGCCTAGCCAGATTTTTAAAGTTTCTTAAGAATGATTTTATTCTCTTTAACATTGAAAAAAAAAAAAAAAGCATTTAGGTTCAAATGAAGATCTCAGTTCAAATCATTGAAAGTGTATTGGCCTATTCAGATTTAGAGAGTTTCTTAAGAATGATTTTATTGTCTTTAACAATGAAAAAAAAGCATTCAGGTTCAAATGAAAATCTAAGTTCAAATCGTTGACAGTGTATAGGCATCCCCAGATTTATAGAGTTTCTTAAGAATGATTTTATTTTCTTTAACATTGAAAAACAACATTCAGGCTCAAATGAAGATCTAATAAATACTACGAAAAAATTAAGATTTGTATAACTGTAACGTCCATATATTTAAAGATATGGAGTAAGTACAATATTTTTGTTTTAGTTTTTCCCATTATTTAGTTTCGTTTCCTTTAATACTTATATATTTTTTGTGTGCTAATTATTTCTTGTGAGATATGGAGGGGATCAGTAAGAAGACAGTGTCTAGGCCCCTAAGTGGGCCTAATTCTTTGCTGGTTTTTATGTTTAGTAAAAGCAAGAACAAAAATAGGACTAATGAAAATATTTATTTTTATTAATTTTTTCTTTTTATGTAATTAATTTCTATGTTTCTTTTTTATATTAATTAAATTATTAATTTTCTTTTTTATGAATAAAAGAGAAAGACGAGGGGAGAATACTCACGAATTTTTTCCTTTACATTAAAAATTGCATAAAAATATTTTGCCATTTTTTTAATGTTTTGAATGTTTACAACTTTTCACCCCTTATGTGACCAACTCCCTCGTATTCATCCTTTATTGTCACCCGCTACTTCGGGAGCAGGTTTTGCGATGTTCCCAAATGGGTTCTGAAAAGCCCTCATTTAACAAAGCGTTCGATTATTTACATTCACTTTCTCCTCAACTTCATTCCTGACTCGAACAGTAAGTCGGCCAAAAGCCTTAATCCTCTGCAAGATTAAATCCAGTCTAAAGGTAACTTAAACGCTCCACAGAACTCGCTAAGAATGCAAATAAATAACTGCTCTGAAGCTTTCCTGGTTCCTCTCCACTCCACTCCGCTCAAGTTGTAATCGATGACGACCGGTAGTCGAACTCAACAAAGAAATCTTGCCGTCCACGTGTCTTCTCAGTTTATAACGAAAAGCCGATCCCATAATCATATTCATTAATAAAATTATAACAAATAAGGAAGCAGATTTTAAATATTATTCTGTTTCTATTTTCTTCATCATTTACAAATATAAAACTGCTGAATTAGAATATAATGAATTACACCAGGGGTAACCAACCCAAATCGGTTGGTGGGCCAAAAAACAATTTACTGAACTGAGGTGGACCGCACATATAAAATTAAAACAAAAATTATTCAAAATATTTTATTGTGCAATATTCAAAATATGCATATTTTTCATTTGTTTTTGGAATTCTGGATTGGCATCCTGAATTACAATCCCGGAATTCAGGATGCTGAATTCCAGAATTAATTGGAATTCAGCATTATGTTCCTGTAGCCACTCCAATACAATTTTAGCCTTGTGACACGGGGCGTTGTCCTGTTGGAACATTCTATTTCCAGCTGGAAAAACAGGCCATATAAGGGTGCAACTGTTTTGCAATGATTTTCAGATGCCCTGTAGCATTCATGATCTGCTCTACCACAACCACGGGTCCCAGAGAAACCCAAGAGAACGTCTCCCAAAGCGTAATACTACCACCACTGGCCTGTCTATGACCTACTGTACATTGAGGGAGCACCTGTTCGCCTGGAAGACGACGTATCCTGACACGGCCATCGGCTTGATGAATGACAAACCGTGATTTATCTGACCAGGCAACTCTCTCCCACTGATCCATGGACCAGTCGCGATGTTCCCGAGCCCAGTATAGGCGCAGTTGGCGATGACGCTTAGTCAGCAAAGGCACACGAGTGGGACGTTTGCTGCTTAGCCCCATATCCAACAGCGTCCTCTGAGCAGTGTGCTCCGATACTATTCTACTTGTCCCTGCACTGTATTGGGTTGTCAGCCGAGCCACTGTTTGGCTCCGGGTTTGCTTTACCATGCGAGATAGTCTCCGACGACCTTTTTCTTTGATAGCTTTTGGACGTCCAACACCATGTCGTCTACTGCTGGTTTCACCGTCATTCATCCACTTTACATAAGGAATAACAACTGTAGATCGCGACCAACTCACGAGGTGTACGTTTCGGAAATACTTGTTCCGAGCCTTCGAGCCATTACAATCTGCCCTGCATCAAAATCGCTTTTTGGCTCCTTGTAATAGAAAATAGTTAACAAATGCAAATCAATACGGAAATTAATTTATTAATTGTAACAATGAATGTAACGAGAAATTTGAATAAAGGACTTCTTCTGCTCAGCGTACGTGATATTGCAGATCACGAGACTTTATCGGTGTTTATGTAGATTTTACGATTTTTTAAAAGTGTTGCCATATTGCACTTGAACTAAATCAGAAAATGTGCATAATAAAAGGTAATTTTATTCCTATTGACTTGCATTTGTTAGCACTCTATTTTCTATAACACAGCGCCAAATATTCCCCTAGCGGTGACTTTTGAAACTAATTTGTTTTTTCGTGGAATCCTTCGTCCGCCGTCTTGTTTAATGTTCCTACAAAATGTGGCGTCATTCTCGAAAATAGATCGCGCTACAGAACACTGTGAGCACTATCAATTTAATTATGGCCACCCGGTATTTTAAGACCCCCCTTTCATTATTCCTTTAACCGGAATACTCAGGAAGAGTTTTGTTAGAACAAAAAAATATATCTTCAACTTTGGAGTGTGCCAATTCTAAAAAATAATAGCCCACATAATTTCTACTAAAATTTTTATTTTTGCCATTTTGTTTGAGCTTAACCCCTTCCGGTAAAATGACAAGTCTAGCTCGTCATTAGTTTTTCATTCCATACCGCACAATGACGAGCTACACTCGTCACGCGATTAAAGTTACTGTTAAATATGATAATTAATTTAGTTTAAAATTTCTATTGTACTGAATTTGGCAACACTTTTATCACTTGTGAAAATCACGAGTCACTATTGCATATAGTTTACTTGGTACAAGTCATTGCCAAATTAATGAGTCCGAATAAAAGAAAACCTACTAAGAAATGCCGCGTGTGTTACAAGAATCCAATTAAAAGTGAGACTACTTGGCGGTGTAAACAATTAAGAATTCCTTTGCACTTTGTTTTGAAAAGTACCACTAGCTTGAAGACTGTATACCTTATTAATGTTTTGCTTTGATATTTTCTTAATTTTACTGTTTCTGATATTATTTAACACTATGGAAAAAGTGGATTTTAATTAAGAATATATAATAATTGTAAAATGAAACAAGTTTTTTAAATAAAAATTAAATGGTTATTTCATGCACAGTTTTTCATTATTAAATCATACCGGAAGGGGTTAAGGGTGGGGGGGAGTTAAACCCCTCCCCTCGTTGCGTACGCTCCTGAGACAGTTGATATTGCGTCTAGGTCTAAAAGTTGATGTTGAAGGTATTCGACAGCTCAACTCTTTATTTGTTTGGAAGAAATGGTTAGTGAAGCATTCCTTCTAATACGATTCGGATAGAAATGTGCTTCTCTTTGAACAGTACGCACGCGTCTTTTGTTGATCTTCAGTGACGGATGAAAGGTTAAAAGTAAACGCCCAGCGAAGTCGCTTTTTTCATACATTCTTTGCCCTAATGCTGTTTCAGAAGGCCAAACGCTCGTCAAGAATTTCGGAAAAGAAAGAAGTCTCGTGCTTCGAGTCGGGAAAGAACATTCAATTTCAAAATCACTAAAATTTGATTTGTTACTTTTTAAACCTGTGTGAGATAAAGAGTTTAGGGAATCTTTTAGGTAATTTAAAACGCTTAAGAACAGTAATTGTTTAGGCCATTTAAAACATCTTAAACTTTTTTTCTTTCTTTTGCAAACCTTAAGGTATCCGTCTACGTTCGAAGAACTTCTTTCTTTAACCCTTTAAAGGTCACCAAAATAAATTCATGGGAATTTAATGTATTTTTTTTTATAAATGTTATCTATAAGCCTTGTATATTTTAAATATATATATATATATATATAATTTTTTTTTTACATTCCTTAGAAGTGTATGCCTTAGAGGATACCAAATTAGGGTTTAAGAAGCGGTTTAACTGACTAACCCCTACCCTCGTACAGCTTGAACCTTATGCCTTTTTAAAAGTTTAACTATACTGGGAGAACAATAAATGATAATCCTTAAACTGGTATAATAAATAAACAGCTTAACAACGAAAAAGTGTTGTTTGTACAGATACTTTTATTTGAGGTCATAAGTAAGATAAATTGAATCTGACTTCTCAAGTACAGAAAGTTTAAACACATATATTTCAATAGAAAAAGAAATAAATAAGTATAACTATCATCTTTAGATCATTTGCAATACTTATATTTAAAATATCAAAAATATAATATGTATAAAGTGTATAATATGTATATATAAAATGTATAAAATATGTAAAATATATAATGTATTTTTAATATATAAAATGTATAATATGTATATATACATACATTATATATGTATATATATATATATATATATATATATATATATAATCAATTATATATATATATATATAATCAAAAACTCATCCATGTCTCCAAAAAGTTTTTTTTTTTTTTTTTTTTTTTTTTTTTTTTTTTTTTTTTTTAATGCAAAAGCTTTTGATTCAACATCATTGGCTTCCATATATCACAGATGTATGAGATTAGAGCCGTAAATAATTATAAAAAGATAAAGTAAAGTTTAAAAAAAAAAAAAAAAAAAAAAGATGTTTAATAGGTGGTTTTGCTACAAAACCACTGTCCGTTAAAGGGTTAAACGTAGAAACTAGTTCATGTTTTTACATTTTTACATTTATTTTTTATATTATCGTAGAGAATTACACTTAAAAAATTTATTCCTGGAGAAGATTTTATAAAATTTCTAATAAATGAAGAAAATCTAGTAAAAAAATCGGGGTTTTTCATCAAAAGGTCTAATTTTTTAATAAATCAAATTATTTCAATATTTTTTATGCAACACATTTCTTATACACTGGACTAGTGAATCACTTCAAATCTTTGATTAATTTACATTTGGTGAAAAATTTGGGTCCTTCAAAATCATACACATTGAATTTTTAACGAAATTTCTTTACCTTTATGTCTAACTACGAGTGTAACATCAATAAAAATGATCCAAATTTAAAGCTTTTAGGTCATTCACTAGTAAATACTATCAAAAGCATTCATAAAAATTTTCAACAAAATATTTTAAGAACTTTTTGAGAAATCACATTTCAAGTTTCAACATTTTATTAAAAATACCGTTCTGAGAAAAACGCATTTGAAGTTTATGAAAGCAACTTTAACTATTAAAAAATTAAAATACATGTTTAAAATTCCCCACACTTTCTTGCTTCAAAACTTTCTAATTGCCAAATTGCTAATTATTAAAAATACTAGAAAAATGTTTAAACTAATCTTCATGAAAATTTAAAAAGTTTTGTCCAAAAAATGTTCTTTAAAAGTCTTTAAATTCACAACTTCCGGTTCCGAAGTCGCTACTTCCGTTTTGTTTTGACAGCTGTCACTGATGTTTAAACAGCTGTAACTTTTCTTTAAAATGCCGTAGAGACAAAACAAAAACAGATTTAGAAGCCTAAAAGTTGAAATTTTACAATAGAGAAATAAAAAATTATGATTTTTGGCAAAAAATGACGTTTTCAAAGTAGACGGATATCTTAAAAAGAATTTCTTATATCACTAGTTTTGACTAGTGATATAAGAAAGTTTTTGAACTTTCTCAGGCACTAGAGGCAGCTACTGCGCTATTTGTGCGCATGAACATAACTTCGGATTTGAACAAAAGTAAAATGAAGAAATAGATATATTTAGATATTATACTAAATAATATTAAATACACTTCCAGATTTTTGTCTATTTTCGGGACTAGTCTCTCCTGCACGTTCTTAAATAACGCTAATTGTTAAAAAATTCGACCGATTACCAACATTTCAGACCTGATTCTAAATAGAACACTTTACTTTTCAAAATTATCAGTTTCAATTGTATTGTTATACTTAATACTAGCATATAGCCCATCATATAACGGGATTAGTAAAATTTTTAATATTCCAGAACTGTTAAGTACCCAATGAGGCATGTAAAGAATGGTTTGTTTTTTGGCTGAGAACTATCTGGTTCACTCTCAATAATTTATTTATCGTCATACTCCTCTAGAGTCTCCCGATCCTGTAATGCAGTTTAGAATCACATTCAATTCATTTAGTCAAACCGTGTGGTTATGTATAATAAACAAACACACAAAAGAACAAACTTCTTAATTTCCAAATATATATAAATTAAAAGTTAGATATTTATTAGTCCGTGAAATAGACTCCTAGACTTATATGAAAAGAACTTATTGTTAATACCGGTGATAAAATTTTCATTGCAACAAAAAATAATCGATGATCAAATTTAAAATTATCACATATGTACCTAATCTATTATTTAAGACAAATATAAAAGAAAATCACTTACGTAATACCTAAATTCAGTGATAAAAGATATTCAAATAGTGTAGACGATATTTAAATAGTTTAAAATATGAAATGATTAAAAGAGATGTTTAAAGGAATGACGTCACGATGCTAGAAAAATTGTTATTTTTACATATTTATTAAGTGATAAATGGATAAATTTAGTCGCCTGCTCGGGGAAAATAGGGCTTGAAATAATGGCATTAAATGCTCGAAAAGGGGGGAAGGGTTGGATTTCGAACGTATTAAAGACGACAGTATTTTTTGCTGTGATATGAAGCCTATTTATACAAATTTATTTTGGAATCGGATCGATAGTTTAGGAGAAGATAAACTTTATTCTCTTTGAATGGATGCCTTTATCCATTCCAGGTCCAACCGCTTCATAAATTGGAGGACAGACGGACAAATAACTTAGGCTATTATTATATAGGGGATAATGTAATATTTGCTTTGTTTATGAATTTCGTGAACTCCAAAATTTTATTTATGGCCCTATATGGGCCCACCCTACCGTAAAAGGATAATTTAAAAAATGCTATTGTTAGCAAGAGGTGAAAATGGTTACTTTCAACTAATATTGAATTATGAAAACATAAAAGAAATATATTAACATTTACAGTGAACATTATAAAATACAATACAACACAAAAACAACCAGCTAATATACACTCAAGAGCTAAAACATTATGATCACCTGTCAATAACGAGTTGGCCCACCTTTGGCGCGCAACACAGCTTCAACCCGCCTTGGCATGGATGCCACAAGTCCTTGGTAGATGGCCGGAGACAGATTGTACCAGATGTTTAAACAACGGTTACGTAAATCCGAGATATTGCGAATGGGTGGTCTTTGAACTCTGAGCTGCCGTCCCATGACATTCCAAATGTTTTATCGGATTGAGATCCGGTGCGTTAGGCGGCCAGGACATTACCCGGAATTCAGCATCATGTTCCTGGAACCACTCCACAACTTTAGCTTTGTGACATGGGGTGTTGTTCTGTTGAAACATTCCATTTCCAACTAGAAAAACAGAGGCCATGTAAGGGTGCAACTGGTTCGCAATGATGTTCAGATACCCTGTAGCATTCATGGTCTGCTCTACCACAACCGCCGGTCCCAGAGAAACCCAAGAGAACGTCCCCCAAAGCGTAATACCACCACCACTGGCCTGTCTATGACCTACTGTACATTGAGGAAGCAACTGTTCGCCTGGAAGACGGCGTATCCTGACATGGCCATCGGCGTGATGAATGACAAACTGTGATTCATCTGACCAGGCAACTCTCTCCCACTAATCCATGGACCAGTTGCGATGTTCCCGGACCCAGCGTAGGTGCAGTTGACGATGATGCTTGGTCAGCAAAGGCACACGAGTGTGACGTCAGCTGAACAGTGTGCTCCGATACTATTCTACTTTTCCCTGCATTGTATAGGGCTGTCAGCTGAGCCACTGTCTGGCTCCGGTTTTGCTTCACCATGCGAGACAGTCTCCGAAGACCTTTTTCTTTGATAGCGTGTGGACGTCCAACACCACGTCGTCTACTGCTGGTTTCACCGTCATTCATCCTCTTTGCATAAGTACTAACAACTGTAGATCGCGAACAACCCACGAGTCGTGCAGTTTCGGAAATACTTGTTCCGAGCCATTACAATCTGCCCTCTATCAAAATCGCTTAGATTCGCAGCCTTTCCCATCACACACAGAAGTGAAAGAAGGATTCTCCAGACTCTGCAGCAGCAGTTAAATACCACTTCCATCTGATCACGTGCCTTCCACGTCATCCAGGCGAGTTCATAGCAAAATGTAGGGGTGGTCATAATGTTTTGACTCTTGAGTGTATATTAAAAAAAGTTGCGAATAATTTTATACTTAAAGTCATTTAGAATAATTTTGAACAACAGACAATTTCTCCGGATCAAAATTATAAATAAATACAAACCCAGACGCTCAATAACAATGTATTACAATAATTCCCCACACTTCAAAGATAAAACCCCTTTTCCCCCACCCCTCAATAATTATCATTCCACGTTCAGTTCAACTGCGCATCCCAATATCATCTAAAGTACATCGAAAGGAACATTCTAGCCAACAAACAAGAGGCGATCTATGCGTTCATTCTCTTCCTGGCACGTTCTCTTTCTATACGATTATGAATGAAAGGCAGCACGTGATTATCCGTTCATTAAAGCACGTGTGAAATGGTGGAGAACAATAGCACTCGTTGACACAATCGGCAGTTTGGGACTGTCATTGTTGTCGCAATCGGTTACCCCGTTATTAGGGAGAACTGAGGTTATCATAAAAGGCCTCCCCTGGCAAAAAGCGTATACACTCGCCATAAGTTTTGTTTTCATCACGTGCTCAGTCGTTACAAAAGTGCCTGTTCAGAAATTCATCCAATACTACCACTTAAATAAGCACAAGAAACAAGTCTGAATACGTCTAAATAACACGCTATAATACGACGAATTTCAGATGAAGTATTGTACAAATACTAACAAATTAGGATTTTACGAATTTTTACGAGGTGTCGATGCTTTTAAAAATGCTCACGTATTCTTAATTATATCTTAAAAGCATTTTAAATGGATTCATTACTATTTTAATAGTATCGTTTAATGCAAGTAACGAATAAGGCAATTTGTCGCAACGTCACGAACTACTATAATGCCCTTCCAATTCATTTTCAGGTTTACAACAGCCAGTAGACAAACAATAAACTGCCCTTCCGTTTGAAACTAAAGCCAGAATTGCTATAATTTGAGAATTTGCCCTACTACGTGAAATCGCCTTATTGTTAAAGCCTTAAGTTTATGCAAGTCCAAGTAATATTAAAATAGAAATTCTCATCTTTGTGCTGCCATCTAGGGTTAAAAAATGTAACTGCAGAATAAAATGTTGTACCGGTAAATTTAATTTAGAATTAATCATTAACTGTAGATATTATTTTTGTAAATTATTATTTTGTGCTTCTAAAACTTTTCATTTTTGTATTTTGGCAACACTTGTCAGTGTTGTTAAATTTTTGAAAAACTGGAGTATGGTTAGAGATAGTAAAGATAAAACATGTAAGAAAGATTTTATGAGCGTATTCTATTTTTTAATTCGAGTATTTTTAACCGAGTTGTACCATATCCTCTCCTGATAAAGCTGAAAACCAATAACATTACAGTTATAAGAATACGTTTTTAGAAATTATAAGCCTCGATAACTTCACTTCATTTTATAGCGAAAAAAAAAATCCATTTATACGCACAAAGAACAAGTCCCAAAACACCTAAGTAACGCGCACACACAGTTTCCCAGACCACAGTAAAAATTAAATAATTTAATTCACATTTCTCGATAATCTGTTAAAATTTCAATAATTTTTATACTTTTAACCTCTAGATTCCGATAATTATAGTTTCGTTTATTTCATCCTCAAAATTCCTTTCTCTATTACTTTGCTCTCTATTTTCGTCTTGTTTGGCACAGTTTGTCCTTTCAGGAATTAGCGCCACTAAATTCTAACCAACCAACCAACCAACCGATAATTCCATCGGAAAAGGCATCGATCTCGTAACCGGAGGGTTGCGAGTTCGAGGTTGCCAGATTCGCGGTGTTTATTTTTAGCGGCTACCAAACGTAAAATTAAGTTTCTGATCGCAATGCCCTCCAAATTTTCAATACCTCTTTAAGTGACTAACCCGTAAGTTTTCTGCATCTTATTTACGAGGACAATATTGTATTAAGACAGGGATGGACAAGCTTTTTCGGCCGCGGGCCAAAAATCGAAAGAAAATAAATTTGGAGGGCCAAGATAAATTTTTCTAAAATTTTAAAAACAATATACAAGTATGTAACGGTTTCAATACGTTAATGAGATGAATGAAATTGCGATTTCATTTTTAAAAGTTCCTTATAATGAGGTTTGAAGTGAGATGGACCGATTTTAAGGAACGATGCTAAATGCTCACCTGTCAGTCTACTTCTGAAATTATTCTTTCTAAGGTTCAAAAGTTGAAAACACTTGTTCACATATAAGAAGCAAATATACCACTGATCCTCTGGGAGTTAGAAAATAAATCTGGGATATAATATTTAAGCAAAGTAGAAAAGGAGATGGATATAAAATGTATAAATATATATTTCTTTTAAATTGCCTCGGACCGGCAAACTTAAAATTCTATCTGCAGGCCGGAGTTGGTCCATCCTTGTATTAGGAAGTAATGTTGGTTATATATAGGGTGCTCTCATATTAAAATGGGCGACAAATCTACGGTTTGGTAGTGGTCATTGCTAAAAGAAGCAAGTGCCCCAAAATTGGGAGATAAAAAAAAAAAAACGCTTTCAGAATCTGACTATAATAAATAGTCAAGTTTTTAAATAATAAATACATTATAGGTATTCTAATAAACTATAATGATTTCTATTGTAGACTTGATTTACTGTTCATATATTTGTTGTTAATTTTTTGTACTATTTTTTTATAGAAATATTATGGATAAATATGTTATGTATATACATAGACAGAGAGAGAGTTTTACAGGCAGTAGTAAAAATCATTTGTTATAAGAAGACTTGGTTGGGAAAATGATTTTGCTTTCAATTATTCTAAATCTGTTGACCCATTGGCAAGTGCCAAGTTAAGACTCCCTATATGAAGCAAATTTTAACTCCTAAAATTTTGGATGTGTCACTGCATGACCTAAATGAACATTTTTTTATTGGCTAAAGTACTTTTCGGTGGTTTGAGTGAAGATGCTCCATAGAAGATTTTAATAGCAGAATGATGGTGGACAAGATGCTGAATGAATAAATGTTTCCTTTCACTCTGAGTTTTTCTTTATGTGCTCATACATCCAGAACAACGAAGCAGAATGTGCCAGAAACGGCGATGTACGTCGCAGAAAACTTTTTTTCCTTTATATATATATAATCAATGGTTTTCCGCAAGTAGGAAAGGATGTAAAATACTTATTGGATTACGTTGATTCCTTGTTACAGCAATATCAGGTTTATTTTGACCAAAGTATGGAACTTGATGTTGGTAATATCAACTGCTAACATATTTTTCTGCTTTGATTACTTATTATTTATACGTTCAAATACGGATAACAAAGCTTTAGATCTCTCCACTTTTTTGGAGCTTATTAAACTTTTTCCATATGTTTCACCCTCCGAAGAAGAAAAGAATGAATTATTTTTTGAATATCAAATGTTTCTTAACTGGATTTTTGATGCCATTGATCATTCTGGGCAAAATAGAATGTTTCTTGAAATGAAAGCTATATTCAGGGTATCTGCCAAAATAAAATTTTTCAAATCCATGACTTTCCCTGATTTAGCGGAACATTTTCTATGACTTTAAAAAGCTTTCGTTAAAGTATATATGAATAAAACTTCTGACGTACATACAAATAAAATATATGCTTTTAGAGAAATTACAGGAATTTTATCATAAAAAATCTATAAACTTGCTTTATAAGTGTTAATAAACTCACATACATAAAAATAAATTGTTATACCTACATACCTAAGTTTAATCATATAGCAATTTTTCAATCAAAATGTTTCCAATTCGAATTCAGGGTACTTGGGTATTATCCAGGTAACCATGAATAATAGCCAAATATAACCCTATAATGTTTATATACATTATCCCTAGAGATAAGATTTTTGTACAAAATATAAGTTTAACTAATTTTTATTAAAAAATAATTATTATTATATTAATAAAATTTTAATTAACAATTTAAGAAAAAACCAGAATAATATACATTTACCCACCCATTAAAATTTCTTGCTTTGAGTTTCCTTGGTGAACAAATTTTACTTGGCAATAGGGTCAATAAGATAATACATAAATACCAAACTCCGTAACTTCAGCCAAATGACAAGTAAAAATCAAATTAAACAATTCAATGCATTTTTATTTAATCGGTAGTTTAGCAGATCCATGACTTTCCATGACTTTTACTCGTTTTACTTGAAAAATCAAGACTTTCCATGACAAAATTAATCCATTGTCTAAATCCATGATTTTCCAGGTGCACGGAAACCATGCATATTAGTGCAAGCTGTAAATGAATTAAAACCAGAGATCCTTAAATTTATCAATTCCTTAACACATATTATATCTATTCCTATATCAGAAGCTAATTGCGAATCATGGGGATCAACAATCAATAAAATTTTTTCCTATAGGCATAATGTAAATGATAGTGATGAAACTAGTATTGGGACAACTGATAAAAGAATGCTTATTTTTGCAACGGACCTCCACCAGGACACAGATCACTCCAAAAATTATTAAAAACTTCTCTTGCATTAATGTTTGGGCCAAATTATCAGTCTCATTTTTTATCATTGTAATGATATCTCAAAATATCTTACATCAAAAGTAATTGACAGGCAGTAAATTCTATGTTAATGTCTTGGTTTTAATACAAATATTTTTCTAAATTTCAGGTAGCAGTAATCTTAAATATTTTTAGTTATACATATTGGTAAAGATAAAAATGCACCACAATAGGAATAATATTGTGGGAGAGTAAATATATGAAAAAATAAATATATTTCAATTAGAACATTTTTGATTATCTGAAAGCCTGTTGCAGAACATTGAAAAGTATTCTGCTGTGGGGATCTAGAACTGCAGTAACTTGATGACTAACCCAAACACATGCACACACAGATTATATGCAGTGGTTGACAAAAGTTAAAAAACTTTAGCACCAGGAAAAATTATAAATGATCCAGATTGAAGAATCATTTCTTTGACTTTCAAACTAAGCTTTAAAGTCAAATTAAACAAAAATTTTAAGAGAAAAAATGCCACTTTTTAATTAAAATAAATAGAAACAAATTATGAAATTTAATACTAAATCAGTAGATAAATTAATATTTTTACTTTTATTACCAATGTGAAATTGCATATATATACATTAACTGTATCTTTGAGATATAGCTTTAACACTAGAATTACGGAAGGGGTCATTTTGACACCTAGCAAACTTTTAATTCTGACAGCTCTTCTGTTTTTTCGCAAAAATTTTAATCTTTCCTCGACTTTTCCTAAATCATTGTAATTTACAAAATAGTAAAGATTTCAAGAAAATCATATTTTAATTTTAGCCCTAACAATGATTATACCTAGAGAAATACGGCAGGTGTCATTTTGACCCCTTTGAGAGAAAAAAAATGTGAATACATTCCATTGTATTATCTGAACACTCTTACTTCTGTAAACTATTTTTATTTGCACCTGCTAAACAAAATACAAACAAAGGAAAAGAATATAGTGGGCTTGCGTAGACACATCTGCCGGTCACATGATTTGAAATATGTGCAATACTTTTCTTTGTGGAAAGAAAACCAAGAGAGATTATTACGAGCTGAACGTTTATAGATTTTTCTTAAATTTTGTTGATTATTCATAACAAGTTTTAGTGAAAAATTTTATTCTATTTACAAGAATTTAATAAAGTGAATTACTAAAGGCACATAGAAAAGGACTAAAGGATGAAGAAATCGTGAAACTGATGCAAGAACTATCTGATGCTGATTCTGGTTCTGAAATCGAAAATAATTCTACAGATAAAGATGGAGATGAAATATCTTGTGATTCTGAATTTATTATAGAGAGCAATCAGGCAATACCATCCTCTAGCTCAAGTGAAAGTACAAATTGATTTGTTTCTACAAGTTCAAATTCTGCTGTACCTAAGAATGCCAAAGCGGGAACTAGTAGACGCTCAAAAGGGAATATGAAATTCAACGTAATTCAGACTAACGAAATTGCTAGTGATGGAACTGTATGGAAAGTAGAAAATACTTCAGGTCGGCAACCCTTGCAAAATAAATTATAATGCGAGAAAATGCAGGATCAACATCCTATGCTAAATGTCACATTTGTTTTCGTGTGTGGAAGTTTAGGAGAGAACATAGTAAATCGTTTAGTTGATTCTTACAAAAATACTGATTGAAATATAACTACAGTTAGTTTCCTTACATCAGTAAAACTAGCAAAATCCCTAAAATCAAAAGGATTGAGTGATGTTGGAACAGTAAATCGCACAAAAAGAGAAATTCCCTCTAGTTTAAAAAATGTAAGAAACGAACTTTTTTTCTTCAGTTGTGAAGAAACAAGACTATATAACAATTGCATCATATCAAGGTAAATGGAACAAAAATGTAACTTTGTTAAGTACACTCCATTCCATAGAATTTGAATCTAATGAAAAAAGGGTTCCTCATGTAATAGTTTTACAATTCTACAAAATT
Organism: Pardosa pseudoannulata; assembly: GCA_032207245.1. Taxonomy (NCBI): domain Eukaryota; kingdom Metazoa; phylum Arthropoda; class Arachnida; order Araneae; family Lycosidae; genus Pardosa; species Pardosa pseudoannulata. Next base: position 94,352,955 of record CM063507.1, on the reverse strand, counting down.
CGGGGTAGATGTTTTGGATCAAATGGCAAAAAAGTACTTCGTGAAAGCACCATCACGCCATTGGGCAGTACATGTATTCTACAATATTTTGGAGTTAGCAGGCATAAATGCATGGATTCTATATAAGGAAGTTACAAAAGAAAATATCAGCAAAAGGGATTTTCTACTGCATTTGGCAGAAGAACTAAGAGAAGAATATATAACTAGTAAAAACAAATTTGTTCTCTCTTCAAGTGGCTTTGTGGATAGACAAGATTCAATAGAATAAAAAAAAAGGAAGAAATGTCAAATAAGGAAATGCAAAGGTAATAAAATTTCTAATATTTGCGACAACTCTAATAAATATGCTGATATTGTATATAAAAATTCAGAAAGATAAGAATGTGTGCTAATTTCTGCACTGACTAATATATTATCTTAAATAAAATATTTCTATATATTTCTATGTACTCTTTATAGCAAAAAGTTTGTTTTAAAATACTTTAATATTTGGATTAAAAACTACTTTTTTTGGAAACATCTGCATAAATATTCATATATTTTATTTTCTATGTTTCTGAAACGTAAGCTATCAAACAAAAATAAAAAATAAAAATTACATTTTCCAATGGAAATATTTAAATGCTTGTTCATTATTTGACTACATGCCTGCAAAGTCTCTATATTCTTTAAAATAAACTGTAGTTGTCATAATTTGCGTTATTTTAATTTCCTTTTCACAAATATATTATATCATATAGAGAAATATGCAGTTATCTTATCAAGGGGTCAAAATGACACCCGCCGTAATTCTAGGTATACAAAGACCACCATAATTCCAGTGTTAAAATACTACTTGTTGATTGATTTTTCTGCATTGAAATTCTTTGTAGATGGTTTAATTTAAATTGATGAACTTTAAACTATTTATACTATTTTGTATAAATAGTTATAAACGTAATAAATGTATTTTATAATAAATGTAAGCTCTAACAATTTATTTTGAAAATAATTGCATGGTTAAAAATAAATATTATATTTCTTGTGTACATAAGACAAAGAATTCATTTCAATGAAAATAAATAAAAATTCACATAATACACTGAAAGAGTCACCAAGGGGACTTTTCTGGTGCTAGGCAATCTGGTGCCCTCAGATTTCTCAGAGTTTGTGTATATACAGGGTATCTGCCAAAATAAAAATTTTCAAATCCATGACTTTCCCTGATTTAGCAGATCATTTTCCATGACTTTAAAAAGCTTTCGTTAAAGTATATATGAATAAAACTTCTGATGTACATACAAATAAAATATACGCTTTTAGAGAAATTACAAGAATTTTATCATAAAAAACTATAAACTTATTTTATAAGTGTTAATAAACTCACATACATAAAAATAAATTGTTGTATCTACATACCTAAGTTTAATCATATAGCAATTTTTCAATCAAAATGTTTCCAATTTGAATTCAGGGTACTTTGGTATTATCCAGGTGACCATGAATAATAGCCAAATATAACCCTATAATGTTTATATACAATATCCCTAGAGATAAACTTATATTTTGTGCAAAAATCTTAACTAATTTTTATTAAAAAATAATGAATATTATATTAATAAAATTTTAATCTACAATTTAAGAAAAAACCAGAATAATATACATTTACCCACCCATTAAGCTTTCTTGCTTTGAGTTTCCTTGGTGAACAAATTTTACTTGGCAATAGGGTCAATAGGATAATACATAAATACCAAACTCAGTAACTTCAGCCAAATGACAAGTAAAAATAGAATTAAACAATTCAATGCATTTTTTTTAATCGGTAGTTTAGCGGATCCATGACTTTTACTCATTTTACTTGAAAAATCAAGACTTTCCATGACAAAATTAATCCATTGTCTAAATCCATGATTTTCCATGACTTTCCAGGTGCGCGGAAACCATGCCTTTATTAAATAAATTTAAAAAGCAAAACTGTGGGAAAGGAATATGCCATTAAAAGTCTCCCAAAGAAAGTGTTAAACTCTGTTTTGCATTAGTAACCTACTTTAAAATAATTAAGACGGAATAAAATAAAAACACCAGACAGACATGAGTAACAAAATCTATTTCCAGTATATTTTACAACAGAATTTGATTTCCTTTGTTAGCTTAAATAACAGCATTTAATTCAAAATGAATGTAGCTGAATAAGAAAGTGACAAAATTCCACACAGTGAAATGTACAAAATAAATCATTTCACACAGTGAAATGCAGGGTCACTGGTGATAAGCACAATTTATAGACAATGAGAAATGTTTCATGATGATGCTTGGTCAGAATCAGTATCTGGAATTTCTAAAATCCTTGGACCATACAAAAGTAAATATGCACAGTGCCAATCTCCTAAAAATTTGAAAAGAAGGTCAGAGGTTAATGCAATTCTTTAATACAATAACAAAAATAAACTTGACAATTTTTAACCCTTTAATGCCCAAGTCATTTCTGCCGATTACATTTCGGAGCCTATCTTAAATCTAAGTTAATATGGACTGTACAGAACGAAATAAATTTGAAGATCAAACAATTTTGAATACTAGAGCATGTCACGTTAGTGATCAGTTATCGTTTTAAACATAGAGTGACATTTATAAAAAAAAAAAAAGGAAAAACTTCCTGAAAAAAGATTTATTTGATATTGCAGGTAAAATAATCTCTGCAAAATGCTGTAGTGTAATGGAAAAAGCAAATTTGTCATGATCTCAGTCTGTACCTGCCGAAAAAGTAAATTTATGAGCGCTGATCAAAAAATCATAAAATCTAGATCTAAATGAAAAAAAATATAAATAATAGAAATTACTTGAAAATTTCGTAGATTGTTTATAAGATTGCCCATTACCTACTCTCAAAAGGAAAATTTGTTCTAAGAAAACATAAAAACTCTACAAGCTATTTTTTAGCCGTATCTAAAATGATACGCCAGGCATTAAAGGGTTAATTCATTCATGATAGCTGTCCAGTATCCGGCTGAATTTTATCTATCCGAAACCTTGCTGGATACCAGATTTTTAAAAGTACTTAAAAAACTAAGGAATTTTTTAAGTCCTTTTACAAGCTTTTTCAATTAAGATATTAATAAAAACATTTATCTTTTTTTCTTATGTTATATCATTAAATTATGCTGCAAGTAAAATTCTACATCAGTATTATGTTAATGAACAAAAATTTTTTATCTTTTCAATTCAAAAGCATTTCTATGATTTTAGTGAAATATAAATATGAAGCAAAAATAATTATAACCCAACATTTATACAAATTTATTTCATTTCATCCTAATTACCTGTAAAATATTTATAAACTAGCAAGTGTGCCCATGCTTTGCTAAGGTGTACTTAATGTATTACTTTTAAACAAAGATTTTTTTTTCGTGCATAACTCTCTAAATTCTTCATAGTACAGTTCGAGTCATTGGTATATTTATATATTTCTATTATAAGTGTATTATAACAATATTCAGTTTTTACACTACTGTATTACTACAGTACGTTGATTAGCAATGTTAATAGATCTTGACATATTAAGTAGTAGAATAGGAAGCAGATGTTTTGACAACAGTTCTAATTTTGGTGGTATTAATGAATGTTGTCCAAACCACATGGTTTTGTATGAAATAGAAGCACACATTCATATTGACAAGTATATGAATATAAAGATAACTATATAAAATGATAGGTTTTATTTGCCCATAAGAGTCACTGAAATTTGTACTTTTTGCAGTTAGAATATTGTTGATAAACATTTCACTGTAACGTAAAAATTAACCAAGAATTAAATTTAAAATTAGTTCTTATATAAAAATGCTATAATTTGCGTCACATAGAAATGAAAATTAATCAATTTATATCTAAATTTCCAAGTCAAATCGAATTGGTACTACGCAGAAGATGTTTAAATAATATAAAATAAGAAATGAATAAATGAAATATTTAAAGGAATGACGTCATAATGATAGAAAAACATCATTTTCACCTATTTATTATGTGATAAATTGACAATTTTAATTTCCTGCTTTTAACCGAGGAAAACTTTGTTTAAAACAATTACTTGGGATGACATCACATTGCTAAAAATATTGCTTTTTTCACTTAGTTATGATGTGATAAATTAAAAATTTAATCGTTTACTTTTAACCGGAGAAAATAATGCTTGGAATAATGACATGAAGTTCTCGAAAAAGGGGGAAGGAATGAATTTCGAACGTTAAAAATTTACAAAAACCTTCCCAGGGATATACCTAAGAATTTCCCAAATTTTCACAGCGATTGGATGCATGGTTTTTGAGTCTATAGAGTACAGACAGACAGACAGACACAAATTCATTTATATATATATATAGATTAACCAGATTTTGTTTTTTCTTTCAATGTTTTCAAGAAAAAATTAATCACTTTTTTCTCTTGCAAATTATTAATTTGCGTCTAAAACTAAGATGTTTTAAGGAGTGTGACAAACACTGGATACTTGAGCTAAAGATCCCAGATATGAAAATGGATATCTGGAGATGGAAATTTTTGCTATCAGTAAAAAACAGGATTTTGGTAATTTAATATATAAATAAAACAATTATCTGAAGGATGTCTGAAAAAAATTACACAATAGCTTCTTGGTTGATAAAAAGAGAAAAGTGGCAATTAGCAAAGACAAGCAAACTTTCTGAAGGGGGAAGAAAGATAAAGCCAGTGAGCTGTCTCCCCTTTCAAAGAATTTATGGTTTTAAAATTTTAAATTAAAAGTGACTTAAAATTATATATGTATATATAAAGTAAAAACAAAAATAATCCAAATATATATATTATACATCCTTTAATGCCAGAGAGAAATTTATAATTTTGAAAACATACTTTTGTCAGCAAGGGCTTATTAGTGTTTAGTGTAATATATGCTTCCTTCATGACAGTATAATAATAATAAGAAAAATTAAATAAAAAAGAGCAATATTTTAATTTTTATCTGGGAAGCAACACTAACAGGTAAATGTTTAAACAGCAAATTACATTTTGATATATTTTAGATGTTTTTTAAATTGTATCATAGAACAATATTTTGTTATTTATTACTTGGGATGATAAACATAAAAAAAAGTTTTTTTTTTAAAGTATAAAATATGCCAAAAAAATTTAGCAATGACCTATCTGGCATAAAATCTAAAAACATTTTAGGGTACTGGATATATGGTACTAAAAACATTCATATATTTAAATCCAGTAGACAATTAAGATCTTCTGATATCTGACAAAATCACTATCCTTCATCTGAACTGAATACTAAATCAACACATATACACTCTTTTCTAAATTTGGTTTGGTTTTGGAACGCTATCTACTTTTGAACTAATGAGATTACTTTAAAGTCAATTCGAACACAAATCCATGCTTGGATTCGAACCCACGAACTCGGGTTCCGAAGGCCAGCACCCTAACCATTCAGCCATCGTTTGGTTAGAGGGGAGGGGGAGTTTTAAAGGACATTTTTAGAATAGTAAATGTAAATGTGTGGTAAACATTCCATACTTCTAAATTAGTATGTTAATTTATGGAGGAAAATCATTTTACTTTGAGAAGATAGCACTGAAATATTTTTTAAAACTATACCAAGAGATAGAAAAAAAAAACTATAAGGTTATGCATGATTTATTTTTTAAACAGAGCAAGAAAAAGTTTAGTTTTGAATTATTTGTAAAAATTTTTATCTAGTATTTTATCAACACAAAAAAATGATACTTACCGATTTAAAATTAAAAAAAGAGTAAAGCACATCTTTGCACACAGTAACATTTTCATTGTAAAATTTTCTTTACTATCACATAGTAAAATAAGTTTAACCCTTTGATGTGTGGTAGTTGTGCCTTAAAACACAATTTTTAATATTTTTTTACCTCTTTATTTATTTATTTTTTAAATTTGGGTGAAAACTGATTTTTTCCTCTTTAAATAATGCTTAAGATCAATGTGTATCTCTTTCCCATATGCAGTGGGTATATTAAAGCTTTAATTTCTTAAACAAATAGTTTAATTCAGTGTAATGAATGATGGAAAAAAAAAAAGTGACCAAATAATTTTTATAAACTTGAATTGGAATGAAAGAAATTCTAAATAATTTAATATACATAATGAATGAATAAATATATATATGTAAGGAAAATTCTCAGGGGTTTTCAAAACTTAAATCAAGGGCTAAAAATTTCTACATCACTTTGCATTCCCTTTTTTAACCTAAATTGACCACTGGGGCTACAGTTTACGCCCTCAGAGAAGGAGCTTGTCCAATTATAATCCTACATGGCCCTAGCGGACAATTTAGGAAATTCCCAAATAAAAAAGGAAATACACGCTGTCGGAGACAGATTTTTCTAAATATATTTTCCCACAGATATTGCCCCAGGTGTTAAGGGTCTTGTATAGTCTTGTATATGCTAGCTGACTCTTCCATTTGTTTTGTCCCTATGATGAAGTGGGAACCCGTCCTATAACGTAATCCTAATAAAGGTCTTTAGTTAAAGCAGTATCAGTTTTATGGACATGACTGCAACCACCCATCGAGAAGTCTGTCTCATAACATATATATACAGTGGACTACGCTTAATGTGATCAGTTTGGGACACCATGATTTTGATAACAATAAACAATATGCAAAATTAGATATATTTACACCCCCTCCACCTTTAATTCACACATACTAAATTTCAAAATAAAATGAAAAAACTCACCTTATATTTATGTATTGTATATTATACTTTAAAACATACGAATTATATACATAATTAAAAAAAATGATCAATTGTTGACTGTTTACAATTTTTTCAAAGGAGCTCATTGATAAATTGTTCTTAATCATAATGCTTTTTAAAGTCACCGGAGCAGTGTTGTACTAAACGTTTTAACACTTTCAATGCAATTCAGAGGCTAAGAAATGTTTAACTGCGCTGACTTGTTTTTGGTAACCTGTCATAACAATTTAAAATTTCGATCTTTTGTTTTAATTTAAAATCATTTCGTTTTCTGGCCTCCATATCGACAAGCTGCATGTACACGAGCAAGGCATAACTTCTCAGTTCCTATAAATGTTACTCCTGTTACTGACAATTGTGTCAGATGTTCATTTAAAAAATTCAAGAATGTGCAATTTCCCATTTTGATCATTCTGATTTCCCTAGGTGGAAAAGAATTCTTGGAATTTTTACAGGAGTGAAGGGAAAGAAAATATTGGGTTCCTTCTAAATACATTGTAGTATTCCTTTAAGTTAAAATGAGGTTCGAAAATTGATAACATTAACTGATGTAATGATCACATAAAGTGATAATTTTTAGCATACAACTGAATAGAGAAAATCAGGACTGAGTGATTTCGATAACATAAGTGATTGAACATAACCGCAATCACATTAAACTGTCCCTTTTGTGTGTATGTTTATTATATTATATATTATTGTACACACACACAAAATATATAATTTATATATATAACACACACAACACATACATATAAAATATATTAACACATTATATACACACATATATATATTCACATATATATATACACACATACATATTTTATTATATAATATAACACACACACAATATACATATATTATATTTATATATATAATATATATATACACACATAAATATACACAATATATATATACAAAACATATATATATACACATTTATATATTTATATATATTTCACATATATATATATATATACACTATATATATATAATATACACAATATATACACACACACATATTTACACACATATATATATACACACACACACATATACACAATATATTTACACAAAACACATATTTACACACAATATTTTTTACATACATATATACACACACAATATATACACATATATTCACACACACATATATATATATATAAATATATATATAAATATATATAAACACACACATATATATATAATTATTTATATATGTGTTCCATCAACCAAGATTACCTCAAAATAAAAATATAAAAATAGACAATAACCTAACCTCAAAACAAAATAAAATTCTTTAAACTTGTTTAATAAAATGTAAAACTGCTTTTTATAAAATTTGAACTAAATTTCAAGCATGGTTTTCTTTCAAAGTTTTAGTCACACTATATTTGTAATCTAAATAATTTTACCTTAAAATAATTTAAAAAATTTCCTGATTTTTGTGAAGTTTTTAAAAGTACACTGAAATTTTCCAGAATCGTCAAAAACCTGGACAATTTCTTGATTTCCCAAATGTGTGACCACCCTAAAAGTGCAATTTCAAAATATTAATTTACCTCCACCAGACAGTTTCAAAATTTCTTCAGATGTAACCATTGAAACAGTATCATCATCACACTTGAACCACTCATCTGGAATAAGAAAGAAATAAAATGCATTTACCTTAACTTTTTATATAAATTACTATTGAGTTATTTAGAAATATTGCAATTTTTTAAGTTATAAGGCATTTTCATTTAATAATTTTGTCACTGTGGTACACCTGCACTTTGTTGCAGCCATGTCTGGTACTTATATCAGGGATGATATTTAGGACAAGACAAACTCAGGCTTGCAACTGCTGAGGTACTTTCAAAAAGGTGAGAAAAGTGACAAATAATACAGAATAAGTGAGTAAAAAGTGACTAAACATGGCGGAATAGCCATATCTGTAATAAGTCATCTCTTTTCAGTACTTTTCTCATATGATAGCAAATAAATCTCTTATCACGAAGTTTTCTTTTTTTTTTTAAAGAAACCTTATTATGTTTTAAAATGACACCTCCTCACTAATGATGACTTGATGTCATATTTAAAGGTGTTTAAATTTCATATTTTGTTTTACTTCCAGGTGTCTATAATAGCTTCTATGGTAGGTATTTACTAATATATAGCTATCAGAAATATCCGGGCATTAATGGGTTAATATAAGGAAAACGAGTGTTGAGATAGTTAATTACAATCATCATACGAAAAAAAAAACTTAAATCTTAATACTACCGCTTGTACCTAAAGATACAAATTTAAATAAGCTAAAAAAACAACAAATACCAAACTGTACTGGTATTTACTGTTTTATAGGAACAGGTAATATATGACAGATACTGATAGGGTCAAGGTCAAATGAAGTTTACAGGCTTGCAATTGCTAAGGTACTTTCAAAAAGGTGAGAAAAGTGACAAATAATACAGAATAAGTGACTAAAAAGTGACTAAACATTGAAAAAAAAAAGCAATTTTTTTCTCCTCTTGATTACAGATGCTATTAAGATTTTTCTATTTATTTTAACTCTAAATCAAATGATTCATGCAAGACATGATTTTAGCGTCAAATACAAAAAAAATAAAAATTTTGTTTAACACAACTCAACATTGCTTTTTATTCAAGAAAATCTATAAATTAGATTTGAATACATACAATACATTAATTTTATAATCACAATTTTCTGCATATATTAATGATGTTTTGAAATATGTACATAGCTAGATTAGAGTATCTAAAAAAGAAAAATGTGTGCGTTGACATAAATTACTTTTCTAATTTATTAAATGTACATTTCAGTACAAATGTAGATTTCAGGAACTTCTTATGACTTTTTAAAATCCCTAAATACTGGAAACCATATGACTAATTACATTTTAATAAGAAAAATGAGATTAGACCATCACATTTTTGATCTTTTATTAAAATATTTTGTTATTAATTAAGATTTTCTTTTTTCAACAACAGACTTTTTTCAACTTTTGCTGTGATACACCATGAAAAAAGTGATCAATTGTAAAAAAAGTGACGGAATTGCAAGCCTGCAAACTGAACTCCTGTCATGAGCAACAAATTAATGAGGGGGCTTGAATGTGTTAAATAGTGTTATTGGGAAAAAAATGTATAAAATATTTTATAAATTTTAATTTTTTATGGCTTGGATGTCTGGAACATAAATATTTTAAACCATTTTTTATTAATTCAATTGAAAAGTCAAACAGGGCAAGCATTTTATTTATTTAAAGATATGAATCAAGTAGTGTTTTGGGACACAGATTGATTTAATGAGTACCCACAACAATTATTAAAATTATAAATTTTGACTTAAAGTTGTTTTCCTTAATTATCTTTACAAAAGATAAATATTTCACCAATCACTGCTCTGCCAATTATGAAGACATTTGCTTAGTAATATCTATCAGTTTTTAAGCATATCTTATAAAAATTAAACAATATTTAGTCTTTAAATATCAGACATACCAACATTCAGGCACTTGTGTCAGGAGCAACAGCAGGGTTTGAAATTTTAACATGCTAATTACAGATTATACTTAAGTACATATCTTATTGGTTTCTAAATTATAATTAAACTTAATATTTAAAAGCTAAATTAAAATTTATGTATTTAAAAATGAGTAGCTCTTTTAGATTTAACAACTTATTTTTCAGAACAGCACTTCTTGTGGCAACAGTGACCCTGATTATTAAAATATTTCCATTTTTCTATCATCAGGGATTCTAGAGTTTGTCTACTCAAATTTGACCTAAATACAGTTTGGTTTTTCCGCACAGTACTGAAAACTCTTTAACCCTTTCGCAGCGGGAAGCGCAAACGTGTGCTTTTCTCTGAGGCCGGCATTCACTTTCGCGAGTGAGTATCCTGGGCCGGAGGGTCTTTTGCTATTAAGCCTAAATTCAAGAAATTAACAAAGTAGCAATGCGTTATTCAATAATGCTGTGTAAAGTATTTAAACAGAATGTGATTTATATTATATGTATATAGATACTTTATTTACTTAAGCTATATCTTATTTAAATATATATTTTACACCTTTTTTCTCATTCTTTCCTTACTATTTAATGACTTTTAACGTTACAAAACAGAATACTATGATATTTAAAATTATTTTTTTGTATGAAAAATTTTAAAAACAGGGATCTACACACAATCCTAAGGTACAGTCCTTGCACTTTTAGTAACTCATTTGCCGTTTTAGACGATTTTTCCGGAAATGTGAAAAAATGAAGCATCATTATCATCTTTGTCAGAAATGTCCTGCTCATCATTAGAATCACTAGATCCAATATGAACAGAAAGAACAATCCGGATATATTATAGTGTCAATATTACTACTATCCTAATCTGTTTCAGAATCAAAATCTGAAATATTTTGAGTCATTTCAAGTTTAGTTAAACACTTTCGACACTTCGAAAGTCTAACAATAAAAAGAGAAAAAAAAAAGATCAAGTCTGTCAAATCTAATTTTCCACTAAAAACTGGACTGCAAACTGAAATACACAATGCTTTAGCAAAAATAAAACTCCCCTGCTTACATAAACAAACACCACATGCAAATTTAAAGAGCCGTCATTCGGAAACATTCCTTTCCCCTGATGTTTATATAATCAAAAACCATGTATATGTGTATCATACTACTCTCATATTGAGTACAAGGTCAAATCTACATGTATCTAAAACCATATGGACATACAATGCCATCTTGTGTCAAAAGTTATAGTTTTTAAAAAGTTCCAGAACACTGGCACAAATATGTGACGGTCGGGGGTGAACGAGAAAATGCTCTGGCACACCAGTGTGTCGGCCGGGAAGTGAATGCGTTTCTTGCTGGCACGTATATGTGACAGTAGGCGCGAAAGGGTTAATATGCAGCATTACTGTGTGGAAAGATTAATATTCAGCAGTATTCTTTGCAAAATTTTGTATTTAATTGCTGAATCGTAATCTTTTAGCTGTATTTTGTTATTTTCTTGAGCAATCTGAGGAGTTTCCGGAGTTATTAATTTTTCTCAATTTTCCGGAGCAACTCCGGAGTAGTTGGCATGTCTGAGATATTATAAACAAAAAGTGGTAAGAAATGCACTTTAAGGAATTTTATGACTACATGAACCACAGAGAAAAAAAAATTTTATGCATACCCTTTTTCCTTTTCACCCATGCCACATAATGACCACTTGAACTAGATCTTCCTTTATGAGTAAGAACACCAATTAATTCATAATAACCACTGTTGTTGGAACCAATATCTGAAGAATAAAACATATATAAATTATAAGAATCTGTACAATTAGTAAAGATGTAAAGATGCTGTGCATTATATAATATGTACAACATCTTACTTTTTTTGGAAAAAAAAAATCAACATTACACAAAAATTTTCTTACGGTAAAACATAAATTATTTTTTTATTTTTTAATGATACATTTCACTTGATGAATAAGCTGTGACTTACAACATATTTTTTCCAGAAATTACTATGGACATAACTGCAGCATGTTTAGTAATTATTTCAGGGGTGACATTAGGGCTAGAGATTAATTTCTCTACTTACTTCTGTCTGAAGCAGAAAGTTTTAGAGCTGGCATTTTGGCTTGAATTTGTTCAATATTTTATTAAAATATATTTCATTAAATTTAAATTTTTATATCTTAAATCAGGGATGGACAAACTTTTTCGGCCGCGGACCAAAAATCGAGAGAAAATAAGCTTGGCGGGCCAAGATAAATTTTTCTAAAATTTAAATACAATATACAAAGTACCTTACGGTTTAAATACGTTAATGAGATGAATGAATTTGCGATTTCATTTTTAAAAGTTTCTTATACTGAGGTTCAAAGTGAGATGTACTGATTTTAAGGAATGATGCTAAATTCTCATCTGTTAGTCTATTTCTGAAATAATTTTTTCTAAGGTTCAAAGTCGAAAACACTTGTTTACATATAATAAGCAAATATACTGCTGATCTTCTGGGCATGAGATAATAAATTTGGGATATAATATTTAAGCAAAGTAGAAAAAGAGATGGATATATAATGTATAAATATGTATGTCTTTTAATTTGCCACGGACTAGCAACTTAATTTCTTTTTTACCCATCTCTCAAAACTAACCCTGAAATAAATATTTTCCGTCCACTGACCACACTTTTCAGCTGTCCCAAAACATGGTATTGCTTCAGCAATAATTAAATTTCTATGTGTTTTCAAGCTAGTTTCACTTCTATTCCTATATTCTTTTTAGGTACTACATAGCTTTTTCTACACAGAAAAATACCACATGCTAGGCATATACATAGGTACAAACTTATGTTTTTGTAAAATTAGATCTTTAGTTAGCCTGTGTTGTATGAGATCATAAGTACATAAAAGAACATACCATCATCAAAGTAATAAGGCAAAGTTTTAACCTTTTCATTCTTTTGAGGTGGCTCTTGAGGAACCAGCTTTGCCTGAAAAGAAAAATTTAAAAAAAAAAAAATTATTCAACGGCAGAAATTAAAAAATGTTTAATGTATAGTTAAATGCTATTTACATACGCAGGAACTGAGAACCTTATCTATTGCTCAGATGTTCCTGGATTAATGACAAAATTTAAGACTCCCAACAATAAAGATGAATGAAGGCATTTTATTGATTTGTCAAAAAGGAGCCTTAGAGCCGTCCTTCTTCATAAAGGAAACCAATGGGCGTCTGTGCCAGTTAGACAATTGGTGCATTTTATGGAAACACATGAAAACCTAGCTCTCATGCTCAACAAAATAAAATATGACAGCCATGGTTGGACCATTTGAAGTGATTTAAAAATAATCACCATACTTCTTGGTCAACAACACTGATATACAAAATTTCCATGTTTTATTTGCAAGTTGGACAGCCATGACAAAACACAGCATTGGGTCAGGTTTGGTTTGGTTTGGAGTGCTACAGTCTACTTTTTGCAACACGAGGGCTAATGAGACTGGGACCTACAGCTTAAAGCCGATTCCGAACGGCTACGAACATCCATGCCACTGTGGGATTCAAACCCACGAACTCCGGTACCGAAGGCCAGCACCCTAACCAATCGGTCATCGTTCGGCTGTAGCATTGGGTCAGAAAAGATTGGCCAAAAAAACATACAATTATGTGTTATGAAGCAGTTTGTTAAGGCTACTCCAAAAGATGGTGTTTGTTTTAAAAACATGTGTAAAAAGTTTCCTGGTTTAACTGAAGCCAAATTGAAAGAGGGAGTCTTCGTAGGACCAGACATAGAAAAACCTATGAGGGATATTTGAGACAATCATGACATCAAAGGAAAGAGAAGCTTGGGTTGCCTTCAATGATGTTGCAAGAAAATTTCTTGGCAATCACAAAGATCCCAAATTTAAAACAATTGTTAACAAAATGCTGGACAAATTTCAAGTGTTAAATTGCTCTATGAGCGTTAAATTGCATTTTTCTTCAATCGCATTTGGACTTTTTTCTCCAAAAATTTAGGATCACTCAGCAAATAACAGAGAAAGGTTCCACCAAGACATCAAGGATATGGAGCAAAAATATCAAGGAAGATGGAACAAGAATATGCTTGCTAACTATTGTTGGAGATGAGGGAAGAGATGAGGATAAGATTGAACATAAAAGAAGAATGTCAAAAAGAAATTTTAAAGGAGAAAGAGAGGGAAAAAAAAAAAAAAAGCATGTAACTAAATTGAAATGTCTTGGTTTTGTCCACAGTTTCAAATATATTTCAAACTTACATTTATTTCATGTATAAATATGTAAAAATGGGTCATTAAAATGTTTCTAGGAGTGTTTTTCCTATAAAATTAATGTAAAAAATTTAATAACGAGGGGATTTTTTGTCTCGCCCAAGTGCAGCTCAAGCGTTCTGGTTGCGATGATTTTCATTCTTTATATACAAAATTTGTACATTTTTTATTTTAATTGTTTAAAAATAATATGCCTCATCATAAACAGATTAAATAAACTCAGATGAATAGATAAAACCCACTGTTGCCAGTCAGTACAAGCAAACAGTTCGAGAGCATTTTTTCATATAGGACATTACCCGTAAGATGTATATCAGTTTTACAGAAAATCTAGATGTGATGAAACAAATGGAGGTCATTTTTGAAATCAGCTTACCAAATAACTTAAAAATAAGGAAAAACTTCTCTTTTATCTCAAATTTGTAGACCTGTGTAATTAGCAATAGTCATAGGTCTCTGAAAGCATTGTCTGGTTACATGGTTTTTATAATAAATTGTAGAAGACTGACTAATTGGCACCAGTTATGCTTCTAAAAATATTTCAGTTCTTCAAAAGGCAGTGTTAAAAAATGTAATTGCTTTAGTTCTGAAACATTAATTTTATTAACTGTTTAACATCCTAATTGTTTACACAAAGTCAGAAGAAATATATATTGAAAAATGATACCAATAACACAATTTTAAAAAATGAAAAATAATCAAATATAGTAAACAAACTGAGAATTCTGACAAGATAATTAATTGCAAATAATGCACATAGATTTTGTGCGAATGGAGTAATATGAGTGACACCTTTCCTCTCCCACTCTTTCTGCTTCTATCACCATAAAATTGGCTTTCAAGGATGTTTCTTAGATCTAACATGTGAACCAAGTGATCTCTGCTATAGAAACAATACAGTATGATTGCTACATATTTAAAAAGGGCATAGGGGCTGAAAAATTACAAAAATCTCAAAGTGCATTTATATTATTTTATTCAGTTTGTTAATATATTTTATTTATTTTTTTTTTCATTGGGAGTTCTCATGTTCAAGTTAACAAATACAAGATCTATCATTGGCATATAGAAACATTTAAATCAGGCATGCCCAACCCGCAGTCCATTTGCCACATGCACCCATTTAAAAGCTTTTTGCAGCCCAATTGAAGTTTTCAACTGTCTATATAGTTTTAACCATTTTGACTATATACAGTTGAAACATAGAATTTTAGTTGTTAATGTTTGCAATAATAAATATCCCATTATGTATGTTAAGACTTAATAGTAACCAACATAAACCTGGTCTTTGAGTAGGGTTGTACAGGTTACGTTGAAATTTGAGTGTTCTAGAATATTCTGTCAATCGGCCATTACTTATACAACCAGCTGACTCACGTTACATGCACGTGTTCTGTCTGACCAATCAGTGGAAGTTGTATGGAAACAAAGTTATAAATTATATTTATGGCTATTGTGAAGTTATCATAAATTGTAAAGGAATAATTAACCCCTTCCGGTAAAATGACGAGTTTAGCTCGTCATTGGTTTTTCATTCCATACCGCACAATGACGAGCTACACTCGTCATGCGACTAAAGTTACTGATAAATATGATAATTAATTTAGTTTAAAATTTCTAGTGTACTGAATTTAGCAACACTTTTGTTACTTGTGGAAATCCCAAGTCACTATTACATATTGTTTATTTAAAGTTTCTTGGTACAAGTCACTGCCAAATTGATGAGTCAGAATAAAAGAAAACCTACTAAGAAATGTCGTGTGTCTTACAAGAATCAAATTAGAATAAAGTGGATAATTAAAAATATAAGAATTTTATGCAAGTTTTTTTAAAAAATATATTTACTTAACACAGTTTTTCATTATTTCGTAAATTTAACATTGTTTTATTTAAAGAACATGTATATTTTAATCTAAATGTTAATTTGATGTATAAAACAGTATAGATGTTAACTCAAATTATGTTTTTTCTTACAAAAGTATCAGTTCCCATTTGTAAGAAAATGCAGGAAAAACATTTTATTTTTAAATCAACAGTTAAAATGGAGATTATTTCGCTAGTCTTTCGATTGCTGATTATTATATTAACTATTTTTTTAATCGTGTAATTATCATATAATAAATTTTATTTTTGTCATTAAGAAATGTATCAGAAATGTGGAACTACATTATGTTGTTTTAAATAAAAAATAAATCTCACATTAATTTTTTAAATATATTCGCATCATACTTAGCTTGCGTTATTGTTTATTATAATACTTCTTTGAGTACTTTTTTTTTAGTTAATTTTTTGTTTATTTTTTAATTAGAATTTATTTCACATTCTTAAAAATATAAAAGCAATGTACCTCGTTTTCTGTTATTTTGGTGTTTTCAAAAAATACCTTTCATTATGCTTTAACAATTTTAAAATAATACATGTGGCAATGCTTGTGAATAAACTACAATATATATATTTATAGTATAAATATAATATTTTAACCCTCGTGATTAGGGAGGAAGGTAAGGTGTTGGGGGTGATTATAAATACAGTATAGTTAATGTTTATTGTCGTTGTAGTTATGATATATGTATAACACAACTTTTATGTACAGTCGCAGCTGGCACTGTAAAAATGCTTGTTTTGAATATTGCACAATAATAAAATATTTTGAATAATTTGTTGTTTTATTTTTATAAGTGCGGCCCACCTCAGTTCAGTAAACTGTTTTTTGGCTCACCAACCGATTTGGGTTGAGTATCCCTGATTTAAATCCTCAAATACTGACATCTGAACCAACACAAATCTTTGCTTAACCTCATATGCAAATTTCACATAAATGATAACCAATTTTTAAACTTCGGAATCACTAAAAATAAAGTGGGCTTTTTTTAAAAAAAAAGTTAAATGAAATGAAATAATAGTGCAATACTTTTTGAGCCTCTTCTACTTTCTTGTCTTCCATTTCTTTGAATTTTGTACGCATGGGGGTAAGTTTTGCTTGAAGTTCCTCTGTACACAACTCAAAAACATCTAAATCTAATGAAAATTTTACATCCTAGATAACAGAAAATAAGATCATAAAAAAAAGAGTTTAACATTATTATAGAAAACAGAACATCTCAAATTAATTTCACCATCAGACACAATACATTTAAACTTAACACTGTATTTGTATACATTTCTATATTTTTATTTGAGTCAATTCACTGCAAACTTATAGTTTGGCACTAAAAATAAAATTTAAGTTCATATTCCAGATTACAAAAGGGAGAAAAAACTACTAAATAATATACAGTAATAAAAAAATTCATACCTTTAATATTTTTGCATTTATTGATTCTTTTTCTTTAAAGAAAAACCTAACAAACTGTATTGTTAAATATGTTGGTAGTCGACTAATCTTACTCTGAAAAGAAAACATAAGATATTAATTATATAAAATATATGTATTTTCAAGATATATCTTGAAACATTATAGTTTATTGCTTAAAACTGGAGTAAAATAATTTCATCATTAAAAAAAAAAAAAGAATGTGATAAAGAATTTGTTTTATCACAGACATGCCAACATTCAGGGACTTGTGTCCGGAGCAACAGAGTGGTTTGAAATTTTAACATGCTAATTACAGATTATACATAAGTACATATCTTGTCACTTTCTAAATTTAAATTAAATTTAAAGTATTTACACAGTTAAAACTTATGAAATCAAAAATTTATGAGTAGCTTTTTTTAGCTTTAACAACTTATTTTTCAGAACAGTGTTTCTTATAGCAACATTGACCCTGATTCAAATAATTCCGTTTTTCTATTGTCAGGGATTCTAGAGTTTGTCAACTCAAATTTGACCTAAATTCAGTTTGGTTTTTCCACACAGTACTAAAACTTTTAAGGTGCAGCATTACTGTGTGAAAAGAGTAATATTCAGCATTATTTTTTGCAAAACTTTGTATTTAATTGCTGAATTCCAATTTTTTAGCTGTTCAAAAGTTTTGTTATTTTCCGGAGCAATCTGGGTTTTACCGGGGTTATCAAATTTTCTCATTTCTCCTGAGCTGCTCCGAAGAATCCGGAGTAGTTGACATGTCTGTTATCAATAAATTAATATTTGAATATATCAGCAGTTCTGAACTGGTGTTCTGTGGAATGATTCTACTAAAAACTTTTGGTGGTGGTGTGATATTTTACATGCAAAATATTTTTTTCAGAATTTAAAGTCTGCATTTATAAAAATAAACCCAACCACACAATTGTACGCAAGTTTGGTGACCTATACTGGTTACATTGTAATTACTGTGCAATGCAAACAGTTGCTAAATCTCTGATGTATTGAGAGATAAGGGCTAACTACGGTGAAAAAAGTTTGAGAATGATTCTTTGTTACATGAGAGCTAATGAGAGTAGAACCTACAGCTTAATTACGACTGTGGCTATAAGCATCCATGTCAGTAGTGGGATTGGAACCCAAAAACTGCAGTACTGAAGAGCAGCACCCTACTTATTCTGCCATTGTTCTGCTCAACTGAGCTGGAATTTCTTTTAGATAAATTTATGCAAGCATTCATCAATTAAGGAGGAAATAACTACGTCATTCCTCAACTATGACATTTAGAAATTATTCATTTCAGGTATTCTACAGTTGCACAATCTTTCGTTTCTATTAGAATTATTGTCTTGAAAGCTAATATCCTTAAAATCTATTTGTCATGTTGATATTTTATAAAATTTGAAAGATTCATATTTTTGGTTCGATTTTGTGATTTTAAAAGTCTTTACATTAAATTGAAAGAAACTAATTTAAATACAGTCAGTACTGGCTATACGGTCAGTTTTCTAAAGTCCGGTCTAACTTAATAGGGAACATGTGTTAAAGCACACCGCTTATACAGTCATTTTCGTTTTCTTGTTACCAGTTATATGGCCAGTTTCATGTTTTCAACGAGTTTCCTTTATTTTATTTTATTTTTCTCTTCGTGACTAATCATCAGAGTTTTCAACCTCTCTAGTTCTTCCCCCCCCCCACTGATAACAAGTGGACATCTGTCTGTTTATTGGTTGAAGTTGACTCTCTCATACATGACTTCAGGTGTTATTTTACTAATTCTGAAGCAGCAGATGATCATTTAAAAACTATTAGGTACTTAGAAAGAGTTGTGTTAAAAAACAAAAAAAGGAAGCAAACTTATATATCTGATTATTTTTAAATACATTGAACATAAATGTACGTATGTACGTGTGCTGTACTTTGATTAGTAAAGTAAGCTAATAAATTTCCTCCCAAAAAAAATATTGCATATTTTTAATGGAGTTTTTACTTCTTGAAATAATTTTTAAAATGATCTTTAAAGTATAATTATTTGTTTATGAGTTCTATATTCTAATAGGTAGGGAAGAGTGGGGCACCTTGGGACACTTTTATTCTCAGGCTTTAATTTGCAACCAGGAATTAGCTCTCATGTGTATTGATAGATGGCCTTCCTCTTCACTTCTCAAAGAATTTTGATGAAAATAGTGCTTATAGGTAGGGAACAATTTCATTTTCTTTGTTTTGAATAACCCCAAATTACATCAATGGGCATTTTAAAAAGTAATTTAAAAAAAAAAAATTTAAATATTTTTTAAAAAAGTGTATTGTTATGAAAGAAAATTCCTTTATTATTATTTCTATGCTAATAAATAAATTGTATTGTTAAGCCTAACTGTATAGTAGTTACCAAAAGATACTATGCAAAATGGGGCAGGTTGGGACACGCATAGATGGGGCACCTTGGGATATTTTAAAAAGTGTAAACAAATATCAATTCAAGCAAAATAATTAATATTTTGGTGCCTAATTTTTAATTGATTTAACATGTCAAAATATTAATTTGTTAATCTTTTTTTTTTTTTTCAGAAAAAAAAAATGGTGAGAACAAGAAAAACAAACAGAAAGTATTCTGCTGTAAATGCTAATATACTTGAATGAGCTGCAAATATAAGATTTGTTAAAAAATGTATTAACTTGAACAATTTTCAGCTATTTCTCTTTTATAACAGTTAATAAAAATAATTTGAACAGTATTTTGTATTTGTTGTTTAGTGCCCCAACCTACCCCATACAGTGGGGCAGGTTGGGACATTGGAAAGGTATTTTATTTCTTTTATTACTCTTTAACTATAGGAGATATTAAGTAGGTTTAATGTTTATAAGAAGCAGATATGATGACAATATATGCATGCATACTTATTTTTTTTCAATTAGCTTTAAAAAAAAATTCATAAAAATGTTTAAACTGAAAAGTGTCCCAAGGTGCCCCAGTCTCCCCTAAATACAATCCTGCCACAATTCAATGGGGTTGTATTGTTCCACATATATGGTCATCCCTCTTATATGGTCTGATTTTTATGGACTGCTGAGCTGACCATATAACCAATACAGGCTGTACAACACAACAAGAATGAGTCATGTTACAAACTGGGTTCAACCAATGCTGAGCTAATCCTGGCCTATAGTTAACTCATTAAATGAGAACAGAATCTTTCAGAAAATATAACAAATTTCAATATCAACATGTTTATTGGAAAATAAATCAAATATGCAAAATTTATGATTTGAAATATCATTTGAAATAAATGTTTAAGTGAAATATTTTGTAAATACTCTTAATAAACTGATGAGACATTCAGTATGAGCTAAAACTTTTTATAAATGTATTTTACAAATTTTTTTCCAGTTTCAAAATTATATAAAACAAAACAAAAAATGTGTACAACTTACAGATTTCTTATATTGTGCGTCCCTACCCAAAGTAGAAGAATATTTAGTTATCGTTTCTTGCATACGCTGTAAGAAAACAGAATTATACACACTGATAAGTTTTTTTTCTTTTTATAAAATCACAAAACAAACATTAAAATATTTCAATTTTAATTTGAAAATTTTCTAAACTCATTTAGATTAAGCATGAAATGGATATCTGGATATTTAAGTACCTGATATTCAACAGATATACACACTAAAATATTTTATAATATTTTTTTCTTATATGTTATACATTTTCAATCTATCATTTCAAATAAGTTCTAAAATATTTTATGTATCATTTTTAATAAAAAAATTTAAAACCCCTCAAAATTTAATTTTACTAAGACTGTTGTTAACCCATTTGCTTCATACCAAAAATGTAAAATGTTTGTTGTAAAGCAAAAATTATTTTTATTGCTTCAAAATGAATCTTTTTTTAAAACTTAATCATAAAGTAATAATTTTTCTTGCTAGAAATGCTGAAAACTGTCTAAAAAATTCAGGCATATGCACTTTTGTAATAATAACCAAGTAGATTTTTTGCATATATGCACTTATGATGCAAATGTGTTAATAATGCTACACAGAAAAATATTAAAAATTAAAATATACTCATTGTATTTTTACTATACTATCAGGAAGGAAGTATATATTAAACAAAATCTATTAACAAAAGTTTTTTTAATATGATAAATCTAATTCACTTTAAAAAAAATAAAGTTTTCTAATATTAAGCTACTTAAAATTTTAAAAGACAAAAACTACAAATTCACAAACAGGAGAAACAGTTCTATAGCCTTTTTTCTCTCCCTCCTCTACATCTATGCTAAGAGAAAGCCTATGTGTGCCCCCTTTTTTGATTAATCAATTAATATACCACTTTGTAATTTCTTTCTATTTTCAGGGTATGCCAAAATAAAATGTTTCAAATCCATGACTTTTCATGACTTTCCCTGATTTAGTAGATCATTTTCCATGACTTTAAAACTTTCGTTAAAGTATATATGAATAAAACTTCCGGTGTACAAATAAAATATATGCTTTTAGAGAAATTACAGGAATTTTATCATAAAAAACTATAAACTTACTTTATAAGTGTTAGTAAACTCACATACATAAAAATAAATTGTTGTATATACATACCTAAGTTTAATCATATAGCAATTTTTCAATCAAAATGTTTCCAATTTGAATTCAGGGTACTTTGGTATTATCCAGGTGACCATGAATAATAGCCAAATATAACCCTATAATGTTTATATACAGTATCCCTAGAGATAAACTTATATTTTGTGCAAAAATCTTAATTTTTATTAAAAAATATTAATTATTATATTAATAAAATTTTAATCTACAATTTAAGAAAAAAAAACCAGAATAATATACATTTACCCACCCATTAAGCTTTCTTGCTTTGAGTTTCCTTGGTGAACAAATTTTACTTGGTAATATGGTCAATAGGATAATACATAAATACCAAACTCAGTAACTTCAGCCAAATGACAAGTAAATATAGAATTAAACAATTCAATGCATTTTTTAATCGGTAGTTTAGCGGATCCATGACTTTTACTCATTTTACTTGAAAAATCAAGACTTTCCATGACAAAATTAATCCTTAAATCCATGATTTTTCATGACTCTCCCTGACTTTCCAGGTGTGCGGAAACCATGTATTTTTTCAAACATCCTCCAGATATTTGTTTGAAATTTAAAAAAAATTTCAAAATTGATAATTCAGCAAATATTTTAAATCCAGTTTTTGAATGAAAGCAAAAATTTTTATCTCTGTATATCTGGGTTTTTAGTTTGTTTATCCAACAAGGTATGAGATAGCTACCAGATATCTGTTTCATCCCTAACTTTGATCATCAGTTTTGTTCAAACATACAAAACATTAATATTGGTTTCCAATTTTTATCATTATTGATAAAAGCAGAACAGGTTCTAAGGAATTAAATAACTCATACAGTACAAATTTCAGTTTTATCAAGGGAACTTTAAACATACAATATTATATTTAACTCTTTGTATCACAGTGTTGGAGATCTGGAATGAACTCAAAGAAGTTTTAAACTTATATTTTCTCACAGTCAGCTTTCTAAGATGGTTTTGTTAATTGTTGCTATTGTAAAACAATGTAATTAATAAATTGGCTCAGAGAATCTGTATAATTAAATTTATACGATATAATATTAAATTTAATTTTTGCATTAAGTTTCATTCATCATTTGACTAGATGCACATGATTATTAATCAAATAAACTTTAGATTTGTGAGCTGCAGTAGCTCTGTAAGCAAAGGGAGTGATCTTAAAACCGAGGAGTTGAAGGTTTAGGGCTTAAGGTATCTGCCATGTACACTGAAAACATAATTTGTTTTGCCAAAAATCATAAATTTTGTTGTTACTTTCATTTTGTTTTGACAGTTGTCACTGATGTTTAAACAGCTGTACCTTTTCTTTAAAATGCCGTAGAAACAAAACAAAAGAAGCCTAAAAGCTGAAATTTTACAATAGAAAAATAAAATAAAATTATGATTTTGGGCAAAAAATGACGTTTTCAATGTAGACGGATACCTTAACAGGATAATGCCTCTTATTAATAAAAAAAAAAGTGGATTTGTTAAATGAAATATTTTTAATAATAATAAATAACAGATAATTGTGGAGATGCTAGAAGATTTCTAACAAAGGTAGTTTCTTCATATAGAAATAATTTTTACACAAATAATTTAAAATATTAAAAAAAGAATTTATATATTTTTATTTTAGAAAATAAACTGTTCTGTCATTAAACTTCATTTTGTGTTTTAAATAATGTAATTTAATGAAAAAATGTAATCTAACATTTGAAGAAATATTTTAAAATTCAGTACTGTTGATATATATAAAGTTAACAAACCTAAACATTTAATTCTCATTAAATAAAGTCAATTTTCTTTTGTTTTTTAGTTCTTGCAAGCTTGTTACAATGGGGTTTGAAAGTACTAATTAAACCCAGTAAAAGAAAGGATATTTAATAAGAAAGTTTACTGAAATATAAACAGAACTACCCTTAACTCAAATTAATTTTATAGTCCAAAAAATTTACACTTAAAAAAATGAAGCATAGTAAGACAACAGAAGTTCAGAAAATCAATAAGTTACCTGCTTTAATCCAGTCAGCATGAATTTTACATCTGTTTAAGAAAAAGTAAAATATTAGATGATTCAATCTTGTAGTTATTAACAGTGTAGAGTTGATAAATAATTTGCTTTTAACATTTAAAAAAAAAAAAAAAAAAAACTAAACAATATTCAGATATGCTGGCTACACTAAGGGAAGTATTGAAAGTTGAAAAATGAATTATAAAAAAATCTATTTACCAAAATAAATGATAACCACATTTACTACTGTTAATTGATTATTCTAAAGTTCTAAATACAATAAATGGTTTGGCTTGGTTTGGATACTATGGTCAACTTATTCTACACACTGTACATAAGTACAGGGGTCCACACAAGGGTTATGTACATTAAATGAATCTGCACCATGTGAAGCATTATTTTTATAAGAAAACAATTTGTTGCTATCAAATTTTATGAAAAGAATAATATTTGCAT
Organism: Pardosa pseudoannulata; assembly: GCA_032207245.1. Lineage (NCBI taxonomy): Eukaryota > Metazoa > Arthropoda > Arachnida > Araneae > Lycosidae > Pardosa > Pardosa pseudoannulata. The sequence continues at coordinate 94,328,042 of CM063507.1, read as the reverse complement.
GTTTACTTAAAATATTTAGGCCTGTATAAGCCTGGTTTTAGAATCCATAAGCTGACACTTTCTAATTGCATAGTAGTGAATCAGTTAATACTAATTGAAATTCCTAAAACAACATACACTAATGGGATTAGAACCTAACAAAAACAACTAACAGATCTATTTCTATACATTTATTAGATGTGAACATAAAGAAACATATATTACCTGTTGATATAAAACAGCTGAGTTGCAAGAAGCTTTCTTTCAAATGAGTTTCAGGTTCATCCTCCGATTCATTGCATTTCAAACTTTATAATGCAATTAAGTTTGATAAGCAGAATATAAAGAAAACATTAAATTTCTGACTGCAGCTCTGCAAAACTTTTTATAACCAAAGCAGGGGGGTTTTTTTGGGGGGGAGGGGGGCATATGTTCTCATACAGCTAGACATATGAAACCTACTCACATGGGGATATTTTGATGAAAAATTTCATTGTGTGATGAAGAAATTGATGAAGAATGATAGAATTTCGAGAGGGGACCAGTCTCCCACATATGAAACCTACTCACACAGGGACATTTTGATGAAACATTTCGGTGTGTGATGAAGAATTTGATGAAGAATGATTAAATTTCAGGAGGCAGGCTTGCAACTGCTCAGGTACTTTGAAAAAGGTGAGAAAAGTGACAAATAATACAGGATAAGTGACTAAAAAGTGACTAAACATTAAAAAAAAAAATGTGATTTTTTTTCTCCTCTTGATTACAGATGATATTATTAAGATTTTTCTATTTATTTTAACTCTAAATCAAACGACATGATTTTAGCGTCAAATACAAAATAGGTTAAAATTTTTGTTTAATATAACTCAACATTGCTTCTTATTCAAGAAAATCTATAAATTAGATTTGAATACATACAATACATTTATTTTATAATCAAAACATGTACATATCGAGATTAGAGTAAACAAAAATTGTGAAGAAAAAGAAAAAGAGAAATGTATGCTTTGACGTAAGTTACTTTAATATATTAAATTCACATTTCAGTACAAATGTAGATTTCAGGAAATTCTTTGTGACTTTTTAAAATCACTAAATTCTGGAAACCATGACAATTACATTTTAATAAAAAAATAAGATTAGAGCATCCCATTTTGGTCTTTTATTTAAATATTTTGGTATTAATTATGATTTTTTTTCAACACTAGACTTTTGCTGTGATACACCAAGAAAAAAGTGACTAAAAGTGACTGTTTACTTAAAAAAGTGACTAAAAGTGATCAATTGTAAAAAAAGTGACTAAAGGTGAGAAAAGTGACGGAATTGCAAGCCCGGGAGGGGACCAGTCTCCCACATATGAAACCTACTCACACAGGGACATTTTGATGAAAAATTTCGGTGTGTGATGAAGAATTTGATGACGAATGATAGAATTTCGGGAGGGGACCAGTCTCTCACATATGAAACCTACTCACACAGGGACATTTTGATGAAACATTTAGGTGTGTGATGAAGAATTTGATGAAGAATGATAGAATTTCGGGAGGGGACCAGTCCCTCACACCTCCTCCCTTGCCTACGACCTTGACTGAAGGGTTGTATATTCAAGGCTTTAGGAGTCCAACGAAATAAAAGTCTTTAGAGTAGCAGCTCATGGGGAGTTTGTCCAAGAGTAAGGCACTATAACCCAGAGGTCTATTGTATTCAAACCAAGAAAGAGAAGAGAAGACAATACAGGAAAATGAAAGGAGAAACAGATCCCTGGGATACCTCAGGATTGCAACACCTGTTGGAGCAAAGTTACTCATGTCTGTGGCATTCCCCCTCTGGATGGTACTAAATAAGCAACAACTTCACAGCTGTATTTGGCATAAAGATATTTGTATGCCGGCTGCATGAGGAAGAAAAATTAAAGTTTCTTTGTATGTACATCAGGGTTAACAAAAACCTGGTTTTTTTTTTTTCCTTCTCCCAGAAAAACCTAACTCAGTGAGGTTTTTCAGGGTTTTTGAGGTTTTTTCAGGGTTTTGGGGCTCTTTTCGGGTTTTATCAGGGTTTTTTCTATACTTTAAAAGGTTTTAGATGCTTTTTCGGGGATTTGAAAACTATTCAGGTTTTTTTTGTTATGTAAGAGGACAGGATATAGAATTAATTGTATGATTAAAATAAATTTAAAATGTTAATCACATTTTAAAATTAAAAATTTTAAAAATCAATTTTAAATTATGCAGAAGAAATTTTTGTCTAAATTAAAAGAAATTTTGAAATCTTAAAATAAATTTTTTTCATATTATAAAATTTTTCTAACATCAAAAAACTAGTTTTGAATGGCGATTATTTTATACTAAAAGTTGGCTTTGAAATAGTTGCATTTGAAGTTTTTTCTTTTCAATAAAATGTATTAAATTATTGCTCTATATTTATTAGCAGTATTGTGTTATTAAAGCATTCAGAAGATATTTTTTTTAGTTAATTTGTAAGTTATATATGATAAGTAGCAGAATTAATTATATATATTATCCCCATGTTTATTATTTGCAGTTGTTATACATATTTTTTACCCAATTTTTCTTGTCCATTTTTTGATTAATTTTATCACATGTCATACTTCAATATTCTTATTTTGTTTTCATCATACATTCTTATTAACTTTGCTTAATTTAGATTTTATTGTATTCGTTATACAGATAACTATTTTTCCCTGAAAAGTTTTTAAGTTTTTGTTTTTCCTAGCAGTTTAGACCCCCTCAAATTAAAAAAAATTCTAGGATCATTGTCAAAGATGAAATATGTAACATATATTATAGATTTAATTCAATATATTTATTATTAGTTAAATATGTGGAATTTTAAATAAAGATTTTGAGAACCCAATTTTGAAAAAACCCACTTGGGTTTTTTCAAGTGGGTTTTTTTTTTTTTAAACCCGCCTGGGTTTTTCGGGTTGTGCAAATGAAGCCAACCTTGATGTACATACAGATATAACATTGAAACTTGTCAAAATTGATTCCCTAATATTCAAAATGAGTGTTTCCTCAGAAATACGAGCACTGAAATCTTTCACAAATACTTAAATAAAATAAAGAAATAATGAACTCTTCATTTGAGATAATTCCTTTTTATATTTAATAAAAATGTACTTTCAAGTCCAGAAAAATAACGATCAAGTATTCTATTAAATGTTATAGATATATGTTAAAACAGTACATAATATGAAAATAAAAATAATCTTAAGAATACTCCTCCATTTAAAATTTAGAAAAAACATCTATTAAGATGTGAAAAGGATACGTAGAATCTAAAGTTCCCCCAAAATACTGGTCAATGAAGCTAGTATACTTTGATGCTGCAGCTTGATCAGATTGTTCTTTGTTGGGAACTGATGGAAGTTTTTGTTGTAACATCCTCATTATTTCAGTCCAACATTCATTAGCATCCTAAAAGTGAAACAAAACTTAAGAAAACTAATTCACTATTTTATTACTACATTGGAAACAAACATTTATAAAATCTAATTAGATTTTATAAAGACATAGTATTGTTTTATATATGTTGTGTGTTAGTTACAGTTGCTATTATACATGTATTGTACTTTAGAATCCAATTTAAAATATATTAACATATGTATAGTTTAGTTTATTTAACCCAGTTTTCTCATTTAACTGTATTATTATTTAACAAGGTTGGTTGATTTATATCACCTGGACAGAAATCACAATTTAAACCAGTGGATTTTTTATATTATTATTAAAATCAAGAATATACTCCCCCCCCCCCTAAAAAAAAGAAAACAGAGAATTTTTTATAAAAGAGGAAAATTCCATATGTTTACACCTGCTGTTGAAAGATAATGTCCTATCTTCAGTTTAAATCAGTCAGCACTCAAACTAAGAACATCTTTTAAAAATAAATAAATACAAAATAAGGGTCAATTAGGACTTTTCAAGGTGAAGTTGAAATTTTGTCATTGATAATGGTACTTGATTTTATTTATTCTTTAAAAATTCATTTAAATGTTTTAAGGACAGGGTGGATATATTTTTTTTCATCAAATCAATAAATGTATTTTCCCTTACAGTTAGTGTATATATTTACTTAAATTCTAGTGTTTTAAAAGATTTCGTTTCAAATTGAAAAATGGTGATCTGTGACAACTTTTTTCCTTCTTTAATGACTACATAAATGTTATATAGGCAAATTAGAATACATTTTTAAATGAATGTTCACAGGGTTCCCACTCTTTTTCCAGAACAAAAATTAAGGACTTTTTAAGGACCAAAGTAATTTTTTATAAGGACCTACTGGGTTGCACCCTGAAGAGTTGGAAGATCTGGAAATATGTTTTACAACTATTTAAAATCTTAGGGACTATCCTGATCTTAAATTAACCTGATAAAATTTTTTGTTCTGTTTTTTGGGATGTCCCCAAAAAACCTTGCCTATACCAGCTCTAAAGGCTGTAAAAGATACTAATTTTTACATTTTTCAATACATAACATACTTTTTATCACACTTTTCCCCAATTTAATTTTTTCTAAATTCTAAATATAACACGGGAAGAAACAGAACACAAGAAACAAAATTCTTTCATTCAAACAAATGCATACCTGCTGAATGTAAACACCATGTTCATTCTTCTCAGCAAAACGAGGGAATGCCATATGAAGCACTTGTAACAAAATGATAGGCTGATATTCAGTACCACATTTATCCATAGCTTCATATAAATCTCTTAATGCTGAAAAGAAAAGAAAATACTAATCATAACATGAAACCAATATTTATGATTTTCCAATGTTTCCCCAAAAATATGACCTAGTCCTATATTAGTTTTTGCTGCAAAAGGCATGCTAAGGCTTATTCTCAGGGGATGTCTCCATTTTCAGGCACAATTTCAGCATTGTCAAGAAACATATTATTATTAAGGTTCAAGAAACATTCAAAAATGAACAAAATCATTTATTCTAATGCATTGTGACGTTGCTCACGTCACATTATCATTTATTTGACCTACAAGTAAGTCTTAAGACACTACAGCTCGTGACCACCTTGGGAGTTCAAAGGATTAGATAGGGTTAATCTTGTAAATACTGTATGACTATCCTGTTTAAACTGTGCACGTGCAAAATGAATGCTTCCCCTGGAAAGTTCCCTGATCGCGTGATGGTTGATAACCACCCACAAGATCCCTGTTATCGATTTATCACGAGGTTGGGTTCTTCTAGAACTCCTTCCTCGGTCTAACAAAGAGGAATAGATATATATATATATATCACAGAGAGAGAGGAAAAAGGGGAGGCATTCCTTGGAAGGCACAAAATGGGAGCATTGGAAGGTAAGACTATGTCCCTATTTGTTAATTTGAGCTTTCATATTTATTCGTAATGGCCCTAAGGCATTAGTATTATTATTTCAAGTGTACTTAACCCTATTTGTTTAATAAATCTTGTTATTCACTTTGCCATGAGCTACCAGAGTCTGTTTAATTTAATATAGGGCAGCGTGATAACAGCTATGTCATTTTCTGGGTTTTTTTTTTTTTTTTTTTTTTTGTTTGGAGCGCTACGGTCTACTGTTTTGCCCACGAGGGCTAATGAGACAGGGATCTACTGCTTAAAGCCGATTCTAAATGGCTATGTACATCCAGGCTTGTCATCTTCTGGAACATCAGCGTAAAGCTGAATTCCAAATTCTAGCCTGAATTTTTTGCCACTTAATTCCATGCAATTTGCTCCTTGAACAAAGGTATCTGTTTTATTCAATACAGTAGTAACTTTGTATAGCTTAGGTTTCCCATATTCCAAACTTCCCATATTGATTTATTTCCATTCTATTTTTATTGCAATATCAAAAATTTGGAGAATGCCATCATTCCTGCAGGAATCACTATTTACAATTATTCTGTCTGTAAGGAAATTCTTCATTGTTTTATCATGATGAATACTGGCAGAATCTCATGCATTTAATCAGTCATACAAAGTTAGGGCACCCATTTGATCGATGTAAGATCATCAATCAAATGGATGCCCTATCTTTTGGGTTAACTGGTTATTTTAGGGGTATATAAGGAGTCCATTCAAAAATCATGCTTGTTTGGGTTTTTTTTTTCCTTCAAATGTTTGGGGATAACACAGTAACACAACTAGTAAATACTAGTTATATCCAGTGTATTAGACTAAAACTTGACACAACCCCTGAACAGTTTGAAGACACATAATCGACCTGACAAATTTTAAATAGACCACCCCAGTCAAGAGAGTATCAGCCATGCTGAAGCGAGAATAGACAAATTGAACAAGATGGGGTCGCCGGTCCTTTTGTGATTAGACATGCACAGTCGACTGTGGCAGTACTGTCAAGGAATGGATTAAGAAGTACCTAAAATTAAGGAGTTTTTAAGGAGTATATATACCCAGGATTACAGAATTTTTTTTATTACATAATATGGAAAAAATTTGCAAATTACTATAAAGGCCTTTTAAATGCCAGGAGGGTATTTTAATAAAGACAATCATCAGAGAGAATGAAAGGCAAAATATTAACTATTAAATGATAAATTAACAAAAGAAAAATGTTTAGACATATCTTTATACAGTTTTAAGTCAATGATATGTATGTATATAAAACAAAGAATAACAATTACCTGCAGTAATGGACTGGGCAGGTACAATTGTATTTCCAGATGCTAGACCACCAGTAAATCTGTTGGAAGAAACAATTATTATTATTACATATACAGAGAAAGAAAAATGTAGTGAACTAGTTTCATAGATTAGTTTATCACTAACTCCTTAATCATACACAGTAACTAGAAAACTGAAGACAAGCCTGGCAAGTTTCTGAGCATCATTCAAGTACTTATGTTACATGCTTTATTAAATTTTTTCCCTGCACTGTGACAGAGTATCAGTTTCATTTAGTATGCCTTATGGTATTAACAAGTGCTATTTCTATGCAAATGTCAGACTTAGGATATGGTGTGCAAAGACCATTGAATTTTCCTATGTAAACTGAAGGTTAGTTTAACTTTTTTTACATCAAATTTTAATTTAAACCTAAATGTTGCTGATGAACCATAAGTCATTTATTTATTTTTGAAGACAATTTAAAGAAATGACCAATAGAGCACAGAATAAGGTAATGTTAGAGTCAACAGTTAAAATTTGCCTTCAAGAAATAAAAATACCTCAAAAGATGGAAATTAAAAATTGTGAGATATACTAAGGATCTAATGAACTTTAATTTTCTTTTAGACAATTATCACCTGTGTTCGGCATCAGGGTTGGCATGATTTAAATCAGTTGATTTTTTTGAAAAAAAATCATTGATTTAAATCATTTTTTTCACTTCTTTTAAAACTTATATTCCAAAGACAGGAGAATTGGAAATCAGTCAGCACAGTAATACTAGTAAGTAAATAAGTCTAAATAGATAGCATGTGCTTTCCAAGAATTTAGGGGTTGCTATTAGAAAGTATGTAGTAGGGGTAATACAATGATTGATTATGACTGGTGGAATTCATTTTATGTAATGGGAGGTAAAGAGAGTATTGGTTCAGTTTGTCTACCAAATAACAACAACCGTGACTTCATCTGCTGGAATGGAAAGACAGTTTTCTTCTTTTGGTATTAATCATTCTAGCCTTCATAACCAATTAAGAGTGGATAAAGCATCAAAGCTAGTATTTTTATTGAAACAATTAAATCTATAATTTGGTGCTTAAAAAATATTGAAATAATTGTGATTTTTTTTAATAAATACTTTGCATTAAAAGAATATTTAATTTGTTCTTTTAATTTACATCTTATTTAGTTTGCACTATCCAATTACAAAATAATGGAATGTACCTAAAATTTATATATTTAATATTAGGTAATCAGTGTGTAGACTATACTAGATAGATAAAATGTTACTTCTTATAACAAATCATACTATGTATATTGCGAAAAAACATAAAAACAACAATTAATATTCAGAAAAAAATAAAAAAAATCTGATTAAAATTTTTTTTTTTTTTAAATCTTTTTTTTTTCAACCCTGTATGTCATACAATGAACTTTTTTTATTTGGGTCAATTTACATGTGTGAGGCATAATATCCAGGGTGGTTTACCTACCAGAAATTGGGACAAACTGAAATGATTTATAATTGCACAAATATAAGATATGTAATCACCTAAATATTAAAATTAAAGATTATGAATGGTAATAGAAGAAAAAAATATCAAAAGATTATATATATTTTGTTTACATAATGTTTATTTCAGTTGAAAAAGAAAATTTTTTATAAATTTGGTCAATTTGACTTGGCTAAAATAAAGATATTTTATAATTTCTATTTTATATATATTGAGCAAGCATGTATTATTATTGAACACAATTATTTTTGATTTTTAAACTGAAATTTTACACTCTAAAATGAAAATTGCTCTAATTGTGTGTGTGTTTATATATATATATATATATATATATATATATATAAGTAATAATTTTTATATATATATATACATAATGTTACGAATTTGTGAAAATTGCTTGAGTTTAGCATGGGACTCTATGGATATCTCGCCAAATTGGCGAGATATCGACTCGTTGGCGACGGATTTGGCAACCTATTTTTGTCGCCAATTTCATCGCCAAGTTCGTCGCCAAGTATCGCCAAGTGTCGCCAAGTGTGGCGTCACGTGGCTACTTCCGGTTCCGGCTTCTAGAGTGTTCTGGCAGTTTCTGTGGGCCTATATAAGGCAGACGGAGTCCCATGCAGACAAGAGTAATAGAGAATCTCTAGGCCTACGGAGTACGCACGGTGTGTTGTGCTTGATGCGGAAAGTCTTGCGTGAGCCGACGGCATTGGGCTCGAAATTGTTCCGCAGAGATTTTGACGTTGTTTTTCTTCCAATAAAGTATTTGTCTTCGTGCTGCAGTCTTGCTTGCTTAAAGTCCATTCAATCCCCGAACCCAGCAGTTTTAGTTTTGGAAGTTCGTAACAATATATATATATATATATATATATATATATATATATATATCAGACATGCCAACATTCAGGCACTTGTGTCAAGAGCAACAGCATGGTTTGAAATTTCACCATGCTAATAACTGATTATACATAAGTACATATTTTATTGGTTTCTAAATTAAAATTAAATTTAAAATATTTACACAGTAGTAAGTTGTAAAATGTAAATTAAAATTTATGTATTTAAAATGTATGAGCCTTTTAGCTTTAACAACTTATTTTTAGAACAGTGTTTCTTACAGCAACATAGACCCCGATTAAAATATTTCCATTTTTCTTTCATCAGGGATTCTAGACTTCGTCTACTCAAATTTGATCTAAATTCAGTTTTGTTTCTCCGCACAACTCTGAAAACTTTTAATATGCAGCATTACTGTGTAAAAAGACTAATATTCAGCATTATTTTTCGCAAAACTTTATATTTAGTTGCTGAATTGTAAAGTTATAGCTGTTCAAAAGTTTTGTTATTTTCAGGAGCAATCTGAAGAGTTTCCAGAGTTATTACACTTTCTCATTTCTCCGGAGCTGCTCCGGGGAAGTTGGCATGTCTGATATAGAATTACACATACATTATTTAAAAAAAAAAAAAAAAAAAAAGAACCTCACCACCTGTTAATCTATTTTTTTTTTTCAATTTTTTTTTCTTTTTAAATCAAAACTATCTAAAATATTTCCTTTGTTATTTATTTTAAACAAAATATGCTTCAGAATTTAGCACTACTAAAAAAAAAGTCTCAGATAATCTCATGCAATTTTGCTGATTTCTGACAGCTGAAAACTAGCCCTAATTAAAGATATAATCTTTTTCTGAAATTTGATCAGATTCCAGGGGGAAGAAATATTACGATGTTAATTATAGTACACCCCCTTCTATTTTGGAGCTTTAAGGTAACTATGTTGTTCTCCTTTAAGCTAATTTTAAATATGCAAAAAAGGTAAATTTTCAGAAAAACCAAACCTATTGTTTATATTTTATTTTCTCAAAAAAAAACCTCTCCTCATTATCTATATGAATATTTTGTTTTTAAAAAAAATTCATTTCGTTTAAGAAGTTTTCTCTTTCCATTCCCTTAGAAAACTTCTTAAGTGGGTTTTACTGTATATATATATATATATATATATATATATATATATATTTATATATATATACATACATATATATATATACACACACACACACACATATATATATATATATATATATATATATATATATATATATATTCATATACATATATATATATAAACACACACACACACACATATATATATATATATATATATATATATATATATATATACACACACACACACCCACACACATAAATAATGCTTATTGCCTGATTTCCCGTTTAAGAAGTTTCCCGCTTAAGAAGTTTTCATCAGTTAGGCTCTTGGGAAAACTTCTTAAGCAAGTTTCATTGTATTTAAAATTTCCACCACTTTTTTTTTTTTTTTTTTTTAAATACTGACACGTCCTTTTTCAGGAATTGAAGCAGGGATTTTTTTTTTTTTCTTGATGCAGACTGCAAAATTCTGATGCTATTAGTCTCAATTTGGCTGAGCCAAAGTAAATTTTCATTTCATCATCACAAAAATGGGTGAAAATGAAAAATCTAATGCTTTTCACCTTCAAAAATCCAACAATTCATACATTTGCCCCCCAAAAAAGAAGGAAAATGATTAAAAATCCAATGCTGCTGGGCTACACGCAGACAGTTTGCAGGTCTGAAAACAGATATTCAAGGAAGTATAAAAACTTAAATAAACATCATAAATATGTGGAAGCAGATATCTGCAAACATCTAAACTTACTGAGTTTGCTATTAAATAAATTTAATACATAGCAGAAGTGTCTGAGCAGGTAAAATCATTTCTATGTATTTCACGAGTATGAGAAAAATTGAAAAACTAAATCCATTCCATTTGGTTTAAATTTATTTAAAAAGATATTGGTATATTAGTGTGATGTGTGAACACATGATTAAAAAGTGAAAAAAACTTTAAATTTGAGAAAAATAAGTTTCAAACTAAAGCTACCCATTTTAAGCAGAAACAAAAAATACATAAATCTTAGGAAATATGAAAAACTCAAATGAATGCATATATATGACTAGTTTAATTAAATAATTCAATACCATTAAATACAATTATTACAGGCTTGCAACTGCTGAGGTACTTCCAAAAAGGTGAGAAAAGAGACAAATAATACAGAATAAGTGACTAAAAAATGACTAAACATTAAAAAAAAAAAGCGATTTTTTTTCTCCTCTTGATTACAGATGCTATTATTAAGATTTTTCTATTTATTTTAACTCTAAATCAAATGATTCATGCAATCAAATGATACATGATTTTAGCGTCAAATACAAAAAAAAAAAAGGTTAAAAATTTTGTTTAACACAACTCACTGCTTTTTATTCAAGAAAATCTATAAATTAGATGTGAATACATACAATACATTAATTTTATAATCACAGTTTTCTGCATATATTAATGATGTTTTGAAATATGTACATAGCTAGATTAGAGTATCTAAACAAAAATTGTGAAGAAAAAGAAAAAGAGAAATGTGTGCTTTGACGTAAATTACTTTACTGTATTAAATGTACATTTCAGGAACTTCCTTACGACTTTTTAAAATCACTAAATTCTGGAAACCATATGACTCATTACATTTTAATAAGAAATATAAGATTAGAGCATCACACTTTTGGTCTTTTAGTAAAATATTTTGTTATTGATTCAGATTTTCTTTTTTCAACAACAGACTTTTGCTGTGATACACCATGAAAAAAGTGACTATTTACTTAATAAAGTGACTAAAAGTGATCAATTGTAAAAAAGTGACTAAAGGTGAGAAAAGTGATGGAATTGCAAGCCTGTTATTATGCAAATTCAGATATGTACATGGCAACATATGTAAAAATGCAAATTTCAGAATTGATATAAATATCAACCTACTTTTTCAAAGCATCTCTAAGTTCGGGAACATTTTTCAAACACTGTATTGTAGCATTCATATAGCAGGTATTACCTAGGTTAGTAAGTCCTGGAGGTAGTTCCAACTAAAAAATTAAAACATTATGTATATAAGAAATTCTTTTATTTTTTCATATATAAATTAAATGCTATATCAGCCAATATTTGGATGATATTCAACAAAATGTATGGTTGACTGTGTAAACTACGGGTAACTCTTACCTCTATGAGGGCTGATTAGAAAAGGTTTTCATTCGCTACATGAGAGATAATGAGATCAGGACCTAATGTTTAAAGCTGACATGTTTCAACTAACTTCTATGTATCAACCAACTTCTATGTCAGAATGGAGGTTAAGGAAATTGTGCCTACAGCTTTGTGTTAAGCTGGATCTTTTAATTGCTATTTACACGTAAGCAACCAAAAATTGATTAAAGGACAAAAAATTTAATTTTAATTCTAACAACATTTAAAATAACAGTAACAAAAACATAACTATTTTTGAAAGATTGAATCATAAAGGCATATTTTACTCTAATAGCATAAGAGACGTTTTAAACAACTATTTGTAAATAATATTTGAAACTCTGAAGGATCACAAAACATAACTAACAACTGCAAAAATATAAATCCCTTTAATTGTTACTAGACATAGTAATGATGAGGAGCATTTATATTTTTAATCATATCTCTTAAACAAATTGGAATTTTTTATATAACATACTTTGAAACTACTTTAAACAATAATCATAAAAAATTAACAATGTATAAATTAGAAACTTAATATAAAATTGCATTCTTCATTATACTTATTTCGAATCCTGTATTAATTTTATGTAGTACTTCAGGCAATATTTACTCAAAAACTCCCACTGCAAAAGATACTAAACTTTGTCTTCTTTGTATTGATTACAGATGATATAATAAGTGCAATAAAATAGTACATTTTCCTATATTTTAGTTTTTTTTTTTATTAAGCCTTTGCCTGTCCTGTACATCACATATGCTATATATCTAATGCTTTATATGTTTCTATGTCCCACGTGATACACAATAATCTATATTTTACAAATATCATACTATAACTTTAGATGCAAAAATGTATCCTACTAGTGTAGTTGATCATAAATAAACACAAACCATAGTCAGATGTACAAGATATAATTATTTCTTCATATGAGTTCTGCCCAAAAGTTGATTCAAGATTGTATGTGCTGTAAATATTTTTAAAAATACTTTTAATAAAGCTAATTTATTTTAAGGAATATCAAGTGATTAATTTATTAGGCAGATTAAAATTTTATACTCATTTATATTTCAATTTATAAATACAAACTCTAATTTAATATAGAAGGATGGTTAAACAGCCACTATGAAAGAATCAGTAGTAACTAAAGGCCAATTAACGATGGTCCAATGTATAAATGCATCACCCACTTATTGTGCACTTAAGTTGCACATGTTGATGCTCTTTGATATGCAAAAAAAAAAACCTACTCTCAAAACCATTCTTTACTAAACTATTCCCATTGTCCACAACCACCAACCACTAAAGTCATTCCCCTTCTACGCAGTAGTGATGGTTTGCAGAGACCCATTATGAACAATAAATCCTTAAAGCTTTATAAGGGTTCTGCGGTGTCTATGAACAATTACATCCCCGCATATCGCAACTCCTGACCTGATGGAATTATAATACACGGTTGCAGCTTGACTGGAATCTTGGTGCGGCAACCATAACTGACTTTCATTTGTAAAGGAATCGCTCTGTTTTGTTATGGTGATCTAGTGTACCGTATGCAGTTCTATCTGTAGCACGATCCTTCGTGCATGCTTATCTTTATTTCTTATTAAATGTTTAAGTTATAATTTATAGTGTCGACCTTCTTCACTGATGACCACGTGTATCTAATTGTCGAAGATGGTGTATAATATTGTATTCATCGTACACCCAACTTCCGCAGTTCCCATTGACAGAAGAACCACCTATTAATACCAGTAGGAGCTTATAACTTGACTTTACATATATATATATAATATATATATAAAACTTGTTGAAATTATAGAACTTTCTTCCTGCTAGAGGTTTAACTTTATTTTCTTTAGCATTTATTTCTCACTATTTTCCTGTTGGGGCTGACGTCATTCCTTACAGCAGGCATAACCAAAGTGTTTTCTTTGAAGAAAGTGGCTACATGCACATTCTAATTTTTCAGGTTTTGTCACTGTATATATATAGACAACCAACTGCGTTCAAAGAGACAACAGCAGTTATTTGTATGTATATTTATGAGCAAGTTAGTCATAACTTTCCTTTAATCAATAAACTAATTTAAGTTTTGCTATTCTTCCAGCATTTTTATACAACTTTTAGTCAGGGTGCAAATATAAATATTTCAAAACTCTGCACAATATTTTTTACAGCAAAATATTTTAAGTTGGCAGAATCAAAATATCTTGTTAAAACCCCATTAGTGATAGGTTAAATAGAGTAAGATCATTTATTCCCCCCCCCTCAATATAGAATTTCTCTTTGTAAGCCAAATAATGAACAAGTGGTAAAGCATACTGAAGTTCATGAGTTCAAATCCCACTGCTGGCATGGATGTTTGTAGCTATTTGGAATCAGCTTTAACCCTTTAAAGGTCACGATTAAAAATTCTTTCAGATTTAACGGAATTAGGGTATAAACGTTGTCAGTGAAGTTTATAAATACCATATAAAAACAAATTTTACATTCCCTTGAGAGGTGGGAATATATATTTTTTTTTTTGGGGGGGGAGATAATTGTGAATATTTTTCCTTTTACAGCATTGAAATAAGACTTTTTAAAATCAATTATGTTGAAAGAACAATGTATAGTTATCATCAAAATGATGTAACAAATAGATAACTACACAATTTTTCATTGTTCTTTTTGGCAGTTGTTTTTAATTGAAGTCATAAGGAGAAAAATCAAATTCGAGAATTTTCATGTAAAGCAATTTAAACTAATATATTTCAAAGGGAAAAATAAATTATGCAGAATTCTATTATCTATTACTATATAGAAGAATCAATAACACAGAAAATCGAAAAAAATCTTTCAGATGTTTTTAAAAACAAGAGAAAAAAGTATTAATAGGTGGTTTTGCTGCGAAACCATTGCTCGTTAAAGGGTTAAGCAGTAGGCCCTGGTCTCATTAGCCCTTGCATAGCAAAACTGTAGACCAAGCAGTTCAAAACCAAATCACTTTGTACAACACAAAGCCGGGGGGGGGTTGCTTTGTGTTGTATAAAGTACACTTAGTAGGGGGTACAAACATGAATATATTACAAGTCAAATAAGATAAAAACTTACAGCAGTTGCTAACTCGTGATCTGACATGTCTTCCATGAATACAGTTTTTTCCACAGGTTCTGGAGGTAATTCTTCTTTAGTTCCCATTAATAACACTGTCGCCCCCTATTTTAATAATTAAAACCAGATTAAAAATAAAATGGAAAGTAAAACAAATAATCAAATAAATTTGCATTTCGGGCTTACAACACTAGAAATACAACTTCTTTAGAAGGTATGTATTAAATGATTAAACAACATAGAATCAATATTAAAAATAATATTTTAATACATATCAGTTTTGAAAATCATTTGATTTCACATCATGATAGGACATATAGAAAAGGGTTAGGTGTCAAACTTCTAAGGCAGAGTACTCCTAAGGCAAGTAAATATTACTTTTCAAATGTTGACCATAATATGAGATTTAAACAGTTAATCCCCTAATTTAACCCTTTGTACTCTGTTACCGGACAATTGGCAGTAGCCAGATATTACAATTATCCGGCAGTACATCTGGCCAAAAATTATACACTGAAAAATAAGATAAATCTAACAAAAAAATATATATATATATATGTAAGGAAAATTCTCAGGGGTTTTCAAAACTTAAATCAAGGGTAAAAATTCCCGCGTCATTTTCCATTCCCCTTTTTAACCCCTAACCTAAATTGATCACTGGGGCTACGGGTTACGCCCTCAGAGAAGGGGCCTGGCCAATTATAAACCTACATGGCCTTAGCGCACAATTTAGGAAATTTCCAAATAAAAAGGAAATACATGCTAGTGGAGACAGATTTTTCTAGAGATATTTTCCACAGATATTGACCCAGGTGTTACATGTCTTGTACATAGAACTTCATGCTAGCTGACCCTTCAGTTTGTCCCTATGATGAAGTGGGAACCCGTCCTTCAAAGTTATCTTAATAAAGGTCTATAGCTGAAACGGTATCATTTTTATAGCCATGACTGCAACCCCCCATCGAGAAGTCAGTCTCATTACATATATATATATATATATATAATAATAATGATAAATGTTAAACAATATACTATATGAAACAATATGTATAAGTATTTTGAAACATTATGGGAAAAAAACAATTTTATGGTAAAAAATTGGGTTCATTTATACATTTCATTACAAAAAATCATAGATCATTCTTTTTTCAGTCTCAACAGCAAAATTGTGTTCTTGCTTCCGAGAACACAAAAGACAAAACTTATTTGTTTGGAGGATAGAAAAATATAGAAAAAAAAAAAGTGGGAATATGTTCTTGAAATTTTTCATATACAAAACATAAGAACCACCACAAAGAAGGAAGGTAAAGGACTATTAAAAATGATTTTATTCAGATTTGATTTTTCTAATTAAATAATGTCAAATTGAGATACTGAGTACTGAAACTTAAAGGAAAAATTTAAAATAAATTATAGTACAAATAGTTGACTAATTAAAAAATTATAAAAGGTGAGAAAATATTACAATTTGGCTGCAAAAATAAAGTACATAAATTTGATTTATTTAAAATAAATTTAAAAAGAAAAAGTGCAAAACATACTGACATCTGGCCAAATATCCAGTATCCATCCAAATTGACATCTGTTGCATCCCTAATATATATATATATAATATATTTTTCTTGATTTCCCATTTAAGAAGTTTTAATTTCTTGGTCCCTTGGAAAACTTTAAGTTGGATACAATTGTTTACAGTTTTTTAAGAAATGGCTTTTTATTTTTTTTTAATGTAAAACTCTGTAGTTAGAAAATTCATAACTTTGTAGCGGGTACAATTATTCCCCTCTCTTTTTTTATGATAGGTGGCGCTAGAAAGCCATCGAGTGTGTGTTCTAATATAGTGTCATGATCTATGAGAGAGTGTTTTTGTGCTCTTTGTGTTTTGTGTTTGTGTTCTGTGTTGTGGAACTTCGAAAGGAAATAAAAAATGGTTCCTAAAAAAATGACTAAATTAATTCTCTACAACTTTTGAAATAAGAGTCTCGTCCTTCTACAACTTTGTATATTCTCACAAAACTATGGGTAGATTTTTCAAATTTCATAAAAAGACTCCTACAGCAGAATGCGTTTCTATGTTCTGCAACAAGCTTTCAGATAATCAAAAATATTCTACCGCAAATATGTTTATTATATCAGTCTTTACTTTTTCATAATATTACTGCCATTGAGGAACACATATACAAGTAAAAAAGTATACAAATATATTTTTATCTTAAACGATAGAGTAAAAATGTTTAATAAAACAATGTTAAAAAACAATGAATTTAGGAAAATGTTTTTATTAAAACTGAAGGATTGACATAGGATTTACAGTCTTGTTAATAACTTTGGGAAATATTTTAGAAACATCACAACAATGATGAAATAGGAATAGTCATTTTGACCCAAACATTAAAAGAAAGGGAATATTTTAGTATTTTTTGGACTTATCTGTGTCCTGGTGGTGTAAAATAAACATTCTTTTATCAGTTGTTCCGACATTGGTTTTATCACCATCATTTATATTATGCCTATTTCAAAATGGCCCATTTATGCCTATTTGTTTTTATCTTTTGCTGATTCCCAAATTTCGAAAATGGTTTTTGGTATGGAAACCGATAAAACGTCTATTAAAAAACTGATAAATATAGGTACTTTAGTTTTTAATGAATTTATAGCTTGCGCTAATAAAGATTTTATTTCAATAAACATTGCATTCCCTCTTGAATCCCACCTTTGCTGCAATTCATGCCTTCTTTCTGTAAATTAGGGAAAAAAAAAAAAAAAGAAAAAAAATGTAGATTTTTTTTTTTTTCAGTTAATTTTGCAAGCCACGAATGTTCTGTAACGGAGCCTATTGTTCTACAACATGTGTCGCACATTTTGACACATTCTGCTTTAGGGAAAAAGACTATCAGAAAAGTCTGGACAGACTCCTGTAAATATATACCAGAGTTGCAATATTAGTTGAAAGAACTTATTACCATTTTCTATCATAGCAAAACATTAAATCCATCTGTTACTTAAAGAGTTTTTAATAATAAGACAATAATATTGAATACATTATGTATGAATTATGGTGCTTATTAACTTATTTAATTTTCTGAATCTAAGAATTTCTTTATAATCTTAAATAAGATTTGAAATTTTTGAAACAGTATTTTGTACAATATCTGTGGACAGATAAATAAAATAACCTCCCTTATAGATTTTGAATAAACAGAGGTGATATAAAATAATAAGCTACAATAAAGAAAAAAATAGACAAATATTGGAATATACTTACATCTTTAAGCTTTATATTTCCCCATGCTTCATCCTAAGATGCCAAAATAATCAAGATTTTAGTTTAATAAATAATAGCATACATAGAAATATAAAAACTTATCTTAATAAAAATTAAGTACCTTAAGTGTAGTTCCTTTGATCATTACTTTTTGACGATCTGGGGGTACACCGGTTATAGCAAACAGCTGTGCTTTGAAAAGAATTGGTTCGTCATCTGTACTTACTTCTACATCATTAAACATCTCCTTACCCCATTTTACTTTAACTAAAGAAAAAAAATAGATAAGCATTACTTATTTTAATTGCATAAATAGAAATTCATATGTAATGTTTTTTAAATTCATATAAGCAAGATGTTATGTATATTTGTTCCTACATGAACCACTTGGTTTTTTTGTAGGCATCAAATTTTGTACCACTATTCTATAGGGGAAAAAACTGTTGATACTTTCTGCAGTCACCTTGTCATCTATTTTCATTTATTAACAGTGATTAACCTTGCCAGTAAAACACAAATGGCAACACAAAAGTATTATTTTAATATCATATAGTGTGAAACAAATACCTTTATACAGTTACTTTATACATTTATACAAGACATATACATATATCTCTGTCCCTCTATATCCAGGGTATATTATATATAGTCAATCCATGATATCTTATATATATATATAGCAGATCAATATACTAGGTGAAAAGCCATAAAAACATACTAACATATTGTTGCAACAAATATATATTTATACAAAGGTTAAGTTATTAACAGTGTATAACTTGAAAATATAAAACCCTAACTAAAATAAATCTCTACTTACTGCTTTACACTAAATTTATTATTTCTATATTGTTTGCCACTATATTTATAAGCACAATATAAAAATAGTAATACAAAATTAACTTGGCCAATGTGGAGGATCGAACCCACAACCTTCATGTTATTTAACACTAACAAAATAAACTAATGGGCCATTGGAAAAAATTAGGTTTGTGTGCATTTTGTAACCTAAGGCTCCTGAATAATCTACAATACAAAATAGACAGCAAAGATTATAAAAAAATCCCAATTTTAGAAATATTAAAAAATTGCTAACTTATCAATTCAAGGTCAAGGTCATTGGGTTTAACGGAGTACCTAGTGAAGTGGAAAGTCTTCACTTTAACCTCCAAATGTAAGACAGATCAAAACATCTATTTAGGCCTCTAGGCAAAAAGTAATCCAAACAAAAATTTAATACACTCCAGCTCACAAGGAAGCGAGGAGGTGAGAACGTTCTCATAAAAAATTATGAGTAACCAACGTGTTGTCTAATTAGGGGATAATTAGACTGGAACCTTGACAATGCATAGTATTCATAGAAAATAAAAAAATTACAAAAAAAAAGTTATAGGAACTATAACAAAAGCAACGTGGTACAGCAAATAATAAAAAATAATCAAAAAGTGACAACACTAACAAAGAGATATATTTTTGTATTTTACAAAATTTTAAAAATTTTATTTAGCATTTTTTCAATTTTTTTTATAAACATAAAGCGAGACAGAACATTACGCAAAGTACAAAATAAACAAGAGCAAAGTAGCAGAATGATACGAAACCCAAAATATTGGAAAAAATAAAAATAAGAAAAAATAGCCAAAAAAACTTATCAACTCAAGAAATAGGATGCAAATTGATAATGACAACAATGATGCTCATTTGTCAGACTTGCTAAAATACAAATTTAATATTATTAATATATTAGAGAAAAAAAAAACCCACAAATGGCAAATAATTATCTTTAAGTGTAAGATTTTTTAAGTGTAAGTATTAAAAGTAAAAAATCAGAATATCTCATAAAACAGAAAGTACTGGAGTGCATAATAGAACACTTTATCAAGAGAAGATTTCAGTATAACAATTATGTAGATCTCCACATATTTTCAAATGATTAACAGTTAAGATTTATTGTGCCCATCACTCATCTATAATGTCCAGAGAACTAGATATTAGATAAATCACAGAGTTCCTACTCTTTTTCTGGAATAAAAATTAAGGACTTTTTAAGGACTTTCTAAGGACCAAAGTAACTTTTTATAAGGACCTACTTGAAATACACAGCATAACGACATAAACCCTATTTTCTAAGGAACATATTTTAATGATTATGAACCAGACAAGACATGTTCAATAAATGCCCTACAATATTTCAGAATTAGGTTTTTAAAAATGCCTAAAAATTAATATAAGATAAATCTATTTGAAAAAACCTAATTTTGAAAAATGTACATCTGAAGTTTTTTACGTGATCAAACTAAAAATCAATTGCGAATGAAAACAATATTATAAACAGTACTTCCTGAGGGTATTAAAATGACTGAAATATATATATATATATATATATATATATATATATATATATATATATATATATATATATATATATACTAGCTGATTATACCCGGCGTTGCCTGGGAAAAAAAAAAAGTTTTAGACTTTTCTATTACATTCAATGCAAGGAAAATTAAATTTCCATAAGTAACTGAAATATCTACAAACCCCCATCCTCCATGCTTCATTTAATTAAAATCTGCATGACTGTTAGCTATTAGGAAAGGGCAGCTGACTTTATACTTTAAACCTTTGAAGTATACAAAAGATTATATATTTGTCATATAAAAAAACTGACAGGAAATCACACGAGACTGTGGATCTCATTGGAGAAATGGATTGCATTCCAATTTAAAAATTAAGGAGTTTTTAAGGACCTTTGACAAAAATTAAGTAGTTTTAAGTGCCCTTAAAAATGAAAACTAAAATTAAGGAGTTCTTAAGGACCGTCAGAACCCTACATGACTTTTTAATAGATATAAAAACCAAATGAATAAACTTTACACATATTTTACAAAACTTTCTACGACTTTCTCAAACTATCATAAGATATCCTGGAAAAAAAAACTAAAGATTAGCAGCTATAAGGAATAATTGTGATATATATAATTTTTGTGGGTATACCCAATTTTTATACTTTCGAAACAAAATTGTTTGGAAGGGTACTTGTATGTATGTCTACAATCTAGTAAATATCATGAACAAAAAAAATTTTTTTAAATGGATACTTAGTTGGAAAATAAAAGAAAATGCTTTGTTCATAACAGGTAATCATCAGAAATCAAAAATAGTTTTAAAGGAAGGAAGCAATGTGGAACAACACATATCACTACTATTTATTAAATATGCATATAAACTTTTGATAGCAATGCAAATATTGGAGAAAAGTAATTGAGTTTGGTCATTAACCCATCCCGTAACATTCTTTGAAAAGGCGGGTCCAAAACAATTTGTATATAAAAATTTCTCCTCAATTTAAGTATTTTCCAAACTTTTCTGACTTAAGCTACCATTAGCACCGTGTGAATTTAAAAGAAAGGAATAAACTGATTTTAATAAATGGTATTAACTAAAAGTAATACATTTAAAAGTGATCATGACAAATCATAACAGTGAGACATTTAATTTAAGATATTACTCACCTTTAAATGATGGCATAACTGAAAGTGAACGGAGGAAAATAGTACTCAGCTTTTAAAACACTTACTGATTAGCGATTTTAGCTGTGTTGGAAGTATATTTACCAAAATAAATGTAGATTACTTCACTACAAGTTGTCGGCACTTTTTCAAATCACTCGTTGCCACTTCTCAAAATTATGTTGCAATTTTGCTGACATATCTGTCATTTTACCACGGAGGTAATTCAACATGTGGAAAGTCTGATTGTCAAGACCACACTTATCATCACTATAAAACGCATACACATTTATATATGTATAAAAATTGGGGTTTTTTTTAAATAAAAATGGTTTTTTTATTTTAGTATCATAATGCTGAATGATCTGCCGTTTTGTGCATTCTTCATGCGTGGGGACTGAATCCCCCCGAATTTCTAAAATAAATACAATGTCCTAAAAAATAGTATCGATAAACTGCAAAATTTTATAAAAAGAAATATGGAGCCTCCCACAAGCCTCAAACCCATAACATATACTTGAGTAGGGCAGTACAAAGACGACCATATTTCTAAATAGAACCATGAGAACAAATCATGCTGTGTCACTGAATCCAATGAAACTATGAGGAGCATTAGAAAATAATTTTAAGAACTTACAGGGGGACATAATACACTAACGTGAATACCCTCACTTTGAAACTTTTAAGACTAATATACTTTAAAATGACCTTGAAAACCTTTGTATTTGGAGAAAAAAGGAATGTTTAGTGAAACTCTCAGGTCCTTAACCTGGATGTTGCGAGTCGGTACGCACGTTCGTAGTGACGTCCCATTGGTCGCTTGCTCACATAATGTCTGTACGTTCAAACCAAAGTGGCTTCGCTATGAATGTCCGAACCGATTTGCAGCGTCCAGAGTAAGCCCCTCAGTATATTCAGCTCTCTTCAATTATAAAGGGAAAACTTTTATCGTGTGTTCTATTATTATGTAGTGAAACTTGAAATTATTATGTTTGAAATAAAAATTGTAGATTTATCATACTTTTTTTAGATGTATGAATAAAAGCTACTTAAACATAACAATCATCATAATTTCTACTTTTTGGCATTGTCATGACCAATTTGGGGGCACCCTGAGCCGAAGGCTCATTATTCCCTGTAGTTATGTAAAAAAAAAACCTTAAACTAAAATGGCCGACACTAGTGTATATAGGAAAAAGGAGAGAAGAGGTAAAAGAACAGACAGGAAACATAACACTATAAAAAAGCATAAGAGTTTAGGGTGGAGTATATCTTTAGCAGGTTTAATTAATTAATTTATTTTTAAATATGTATATATAAACTGGATACTGTCACACTCCTAACAAGGATGGGGATAGTAGTATTTCCCTGGTCGTAGGGATCACCATGGTTGCCCTGGGTCGCCTAGAGTAATCATAGTAAGTAAAGGAGTAAAGGATCGTAGTCAGAGAGATTAAAGATTTTTTCATTATCAATATTTATATTATTATTATCAATCTATCAGAGAAGTTATTGATACAGTTTCTAATCAGATCAACCCTCAGGTCTCCGTGCAGCATAATATTAGATATATATCGATTAGGTTTCCTGATACCAAGTACAGTTTTATTTTGTATAATTTGTAGAGTCTACATTTGTGAGGTGGACGCCGATGCCCAGACCGTGAAGCGTCAAGGAGTATTGGTCTGGGAACGGGTTTATATTGTTCCTCATCTGACTTTGGTACAGAAGGTGAGCAAAGGGAGTATTTAGTTTTGTTAAATTTGGCTATAGTGTAGGCTACGTGTTTGTTACAAGTGAGCCTGCTGTCAAGAGAAACCCCAAGGTATTTTAACATTACTGGAGGGGGGAATTCTTGGAGCTGAAAAAGATCGCTTTTATTTTTGCTGGGTTTGTTCTGGTGTGCTAGAATTCGAACCAACACTCGGGTATATGTGTCTTTGTAAGTATTTGGGCATGTATTTTACATTATGATTTTAGCGTTTCGTCCGTAAGCATGGCTAGTGTGGTGTTGTGGGATATCGCTAATGGAGATATTAAAAGAATAGGACCTAGCTTGGAACCTTGTAGAGCCCAGCGGTAAGACCAGTATGTGGAGAGGTTTTGTTGTGTGGCGCATTACGAAAGTCGATCGTACTCGATGTATATAAAAAACTGCCCCAGACCGCATCCTGTTCTCAAACCCATCTTGGATGAATTCAGGGACCCTGAGCAGCTGGTGTGTAATTGAGTGTTGTGCTCTGAAGCCAATTTGAGAGTTATGTGTGTTGAGAAATGTTTTTATTCGGTTGCAGAGGATTTGTTCTGCTAGTTTACTCAGAAAAGTAAGAAAGCTTATGGGCCCATAGATTTTAGGAATTTGTGGGTCAATACCAGGATTAAGTATAGGAATTACAGTAATATTTTTCCATGATTTAGGGAAGTGTTTGAGTTCAAAGATCTGATTAATAATAGTAACTGTTGTGGTCAAGTAATTTGTTGAGGTTTTTAATAGCATTATTGTTGATATTATCGAAGCCTGTTGGGAAGAGAATAATAGTACCAACTTCCTCAAGATTAGTGAGGGCAACAGGTACGTCATTAATATAGTTTAAATTATTATTAAAGAGTTTATCATTTATTTCATAAACTTTGTCAATAGTAGTAGGGAAAAAATTTATATTGGGCTTGAACTTATTTTCGTGACAGTCTGCGATGGTATTAAACCTTTGTGTCTTCATCATCAATAACAGTATTATCATTACATTTAGGAGGGGGGAGAGGGATGAAAGGTTTTTTAGTTCTTTTTACATAGTTCCAAATACTATTATCATTAGGTGAAAGTGAGTCCATTAAGTTTGTCCAACAAGTCCTTTCATAATGTATAATGTCCCTGTTGTTAATTACATTGAGCCTATTTAGCTCTGTTCTAACAGTTGGGTTCCTTAGCCTTTGCCATTGTTTCTTCTGCTGATTAATATTTTAATGGGGTAGTTTGAAAAATTTTTCAAGAGGGGTGTTTACCCTAGCACTCACAATAGTGTCGACATAGAATTCTACTTTCATTTAAAATATATATTTCTAGAAGTATAGACAACAAATATTACAACAGTAATATAATCCCTGTAGTTTAAAATTTCCTCAAACGACTCATTGTCAACTAGAATATTTTGCTCAATTTAATAACATGAACAAAACTAAATCAAATATCAAAGTAGCAAAAAATCAAAATAAAAATTATCCAAAACATCAATGAAATGTTATTAGAAATAGCACAAAATTTGCTCAAGCTTATTCATAACTTGAATAGTTCTAGTTTATATATTAGTCAATAGATTGTGCCAGTAAACCAAGTAATTTTTTTCATGAAACCTTTGCAGCTTAGGAACTGTCTCGATCTATTCGTATATTTTTGGGGATAAAATAAAAAATTAATCTAATCACTAATTGACATATTAAATTATCAAACAGACATATTTACTGACACATAAAAAAGGATACTTCAGGGTTATCCCTGAAAAATTTTCTACTGTATCACGTGATGAAATTTCAAGAACTCTTTAAATGCAAACTGCCCATAATTAGTACATTTTGCATTTTTAGATATCAAAATACATTACATTGTAACTGCAGATGCGTATGTATCTCGATTCTTGTAATATATACCCAGATTTTCTCGGTACTTCTTTGATCTTAAATTATGTTTTCTGCTTTTAATCCCTCTGGAGGCTGAGGGGTGTATTTTTATATCATCAGGAACTTATTAAACTTATTAACTGCTTTAATCATGCACTTTACTTATCTTTCTTTTAGTTATTTGGTTTTGTGCTCACTGATAAAAATCTCAGATGATTTGGCCCATTGACTGGAATCTCATTGACTGAAACAATATGAAAGCATAAAATCAAAATTAAGCTACTTTTAAATTAGAAAAAAAGAAAAAAAAAAAAAAAAAAAAGGAATGCCTAGAAGTGTTTATAGAGGATTTGGATAAAATTGAAAATACAATTACATTACTTTTGTGCACAAATCACAATATCCTATTCAATTTGACCTGCAAAAACTTGTCAAAGGTATATTTGAATCATAATGCAAAATTCTATCATGATTGGTCCAGCCATTTCAGAATGAATAGGTACAAGCTTAGATAAACATGGAACCAATTCAAGGATACACAGCATCCCTACACAGTTCAACTTTTGCAAAAATTTAAAATTAATAAAAATTTGTTTTATTGATGCATATGGGTCAACTTCAAAAAAAAACATTTCAGAACAGAATTTGATTTCAAAATCAAAAGGTATTAGAAATATTTTGTTTTTTAACACATACTTGAAAAAAACTTAAATTTTAAAGGACAAAGATATGTGAGAATAATTTTTCATACAGAGATTTTTGTCTGTGAAAATGAATTTTGAGTTTCACTGTCTAGAGTGCTTGTTACTGATCAACATGACTATATTTCTATAATATAAAAGTGTTTAATTTATTATTAAATTTCATCATTGAATTTGCTCTTTGATTATATATAACAGTGGTCAACAACCAATGATCTGTGGGTCACCTAGAGATCCAATAGGAATTTCATAATTAACATCATTTTTTAATTATGAAAATCAGTAGGTATTTTTGCCAATGAATTAAAGTGGGGGCTTTTGATTTGGTGATAAAGCTAAGACAGAAATAACAGGTATTCTCTGTCATGGTCCTACCTCATCAAGGGTTACAAATTTTTGTTTTTTAATTGGATGGCTGGTGGAAAGAGAAATAGAGAGAATTGCTATGAACTTAGAACAATTTTCTCCCAAAATGGGACAGATGGAAATAAGGCATATTGTGAAGAATATCCCCCTTTTTAGTGACACCTCTAGATTCTGCCTTGTGTGCTATGGCCTACAGTCAGACCTGGAGTCACATACAAAGAATTATTTATATATATATATATATATATATATATATATATATATATATATATATATATATAGATTTGCCTTTGTGACTCTTGTGTATAAGTTTTCTTCTTAATATTAACATGAGTTTTAGAGTTCTGATGTCTGTGCAACAAGCAAAAACCGGAAAGAAAGGAAGAAACAAAAAAAAATAGAGCAACAGAGAAGTAAAATATAAGATAAATTTATTTAAAATAAACAACTGGTTCAGTGAGTACAAAAATGATGTTACTGGAAAAAATTGCCAGATTCTTCTATCCTAAAGAGGAGTAAAAAAAGAAGTGTTAATAACAAACATAGTTGCTGATGAAAAATAATGTTAATACACATACAATTTTATATATATATATATATATAATGATATTTTAGCCCAAAACTAATTAACTTAATTATAATTGTGTTTTAAAATAAATTTCTGGCAATTCTATACCTAAAATTTCAATGTTTGAAGAAGATCCTTTTGTTTCTCATTTGATTGTGGCAACCTTGCGATTTCCCATTCACCAAAATTAATTCTTTCTTTGCTCAACTATTCTTATACAACTTTTTTATGTAACTTGAGTTTTAATTCTTATCATCATGTGATTAATATTAAAACTCTGAATGGCTATCCATACCCTACTACAAAACATTTTTATTTCCAAATTTTTGTGTCTTCTTTTTTGGCTTCATGATTGCACCATATCCAGCATGGATACCATTTTATATGTGTGATGGATCTAAAACACTATTTACACACACGCATACATACATATAGCTACCTTATACATAAATCATTTTAAAGTATGTAGGAATGTTTCATCCACTTCTAAACTATTGGCCGAATTGCAAAGGTAATAGGTATAAATATGCTTTATGGCATGGCAAAAAATACTGTCCACATTTAAGCTTCCAAAATCCATTTCTTCCCACTTTTTCAAATATTTTATGTCACTATTTTAACCATAAGCATTATCTTTTCACATTAAATGCAGGTGATAAATTTTTAAACTTTAGACGTCAAAATTTAATCCTTTTCTTGAGTAATATAATATTAATTCCTTAAAAACTTTATTTGTTACATTATTTATATATTATGTTCCTCTAATTAAATTCATTGTTCCATTCAAATTAAGAAACTCCTTGATTAATTTTATGAATCATACCTCAACTATATAATTTGTCTTAATCTTAAATTTAATCCTCAATTTAGATTTAACTGTACAGTAAAAGTTCTATCCTCAATATTTTATTTTAAAACTTATTTAAATATTTTTTTTATATGACACTAATTCAGTATAGATGAAATTGCCGGCAAATAGAAAACTATTTATTTATGTGCCTTCAGAAGACTGCAGGCTTGCAACTGCTGAGGTACTTTCAAAAAGGTGAGAAAAGTGACAAATAATACAGAATAAGCGACTAAAAAGTGACTAAACATTGAAAAAATAATCAATTTTTTTTCTCCTCTTGATTACAGATGCTATTATTAAGATTTTTTTTATTTATTTTAACTCTAAATCAAATGATTCATGCAAAACATGATTTTAGCGTCAAATACAAAAAAAGGTTAAAAATTTTGTTTAACACAACTCAACATTGCTTTTTATTCAAGAAAATCTATAAATTAGATTTGAATACATACAATACATTAATTTTATAATCACAATTTTCTGCATATATTTATTAACGATGTTTTGAAATATGTACATAGCTAGATAAGGGAATCTAAACAAAAATTATGAAGAAAAAGAAAAAGAGAAATGTGTGCTTTGACGTAAATTACTTTAATGTATCAAATGTACATTTCAGAAACTTCTTTGCAACTTTTTAAAATCACAAAATTATGGAAACCATATGACTAATTACATTTTAATAACAAAAATAAGAT
>CM063507.1:94256645-94289145 GCA_032207245.1 Pardosa pseudoannulata | reverse complement strand
ACACTGCAAAACTGAATACTATGTTATTTAAACTTTTTTTGTATGAAAAATTTTAAAAACAGGGATCTACAAACAATCCTATGTTACAGTCCTTGCATTCGTAGTAACTCATTTGCCGTTTTGGAAGATTTTTCTGGAATGTGAAAAACAAAACTTCGTCAATTTCTTTGTCAGAAATGTCCTCCTCATCATTAGAATCACTAGATCCATTATGAACATAAAGAACAATCAGAATATATTATAGTGTAACTATTACTAATATCCTAATCTGTTTCAGAATCAAAATCTGAAATATTTTACGTCATTTCAGCTATTTCAAGCTCAGTTAAACACTTTCGACACTTTGAAAATCTAACAATAAAAAGAGAGAAAAAAAAATCAAGTCTGTCAGATATAATTCTGTACTAAAAACTGGATTGCAAACTGAAATACACAACGCTTCAGTAAAAATAAAACTCCCCTGCTTACATAAAGAAACACCACATGGGAACATAAAGAGCAGTCATAAAACATGTTAATCGGAAACATTCCTTTTCCCTCATGTTTATATAATCAAAAACCACTTGTATGTGTATCATACTACTCTCCTATTGAGTTCAAGGTCAAATCTACATGTATCTAAATACATATGGACATACAATGCCATCTTGTGTCAAAGCTTATAGTTTTTAAAATGTTCCACAACACTAGCACACATATGTGACGGTCGGGGGTGAAAGAGAAAACGCTGTGGCACACCAGTGTGTCGGCCGGGAAGTTAGTGCATTTCTTGCTAGCACGTATTTGTGACAGTAGGCACAAAAAGGTTAATCTTGTAATACAACACTTTAATAAGTCAACTAGGCAGAGTTGGTTAACTAAAGTATTTATTTATTTATTTTTCATTAAAAAAAAAAGAAAGATTTCTCCTATAAATACATAAGAATAGTTTAAAAAAATTACATCATTAACAGTAACAAATATATAACTTTTATAAAAGTATTTCTTATTCTTATAAAATTTGACACACAAAAAAAACAAAAAGAAACTAAAATCTAAAACAGAAAATGGAAGCAGAATACAAACTTACCAATAATAGGCAAATTATTCTCATTTTCTTTTTCAATAATTGTAAACAAAATAGGCTGGACATCACGTTCAGCTCGGACATATTTACTTTTTGAGGGAGCAACTGAAAAAAGGACATAGTTACTAAAAAAATAAAATATATAGATTAAGAATGTTTACTCAATTAAAGAAGGGTATGGAATAATAAGTAAATAGAAATGCATCACAGAGGAAGAAGAACAAGCTGTTGCTTAGCATGGAAACTTTAGATAAGAGGGAACTTTTTTGTCATTAGAGGCCACATAATTTGACATACTTATAAAAGCAACTTTTGTAAAATTATAATTTTTGTACAGTTTTATCAATTTATTGCATTATATAAAAGTAATAAATAAATAAAAAATAAAACTAAGTTTTTGTTTATTATCTAATTATATAAAATATTTTATATACATGTTTACTATACATTCCAAACTGGTTTGACCAATCTTAACAGGACTTGGCATGGTATTTTGGTAAACACTGGGAAGTTTTCAGGCAGGTCAAGATGAGTGGAGATATAACACTTTAATCTAAATTGCATTTTGAAACTATTTTAATACCAATTGATATAGTTTCTATTTAATATCTAAAAGAATTAAAATGTTATAAATAACTTAATCACCTCAGTTTAAAATGTTTCAGTTTTAAATCTCAGTTTTCCCGTTTTTTGACCATATTTATTTGACTTATTTCATTTCATCAATTTTAATTTTGATTTCTTCTTTTATGCTGAATTCAAGTGTGCTATTTTTATTTATTCAATTTTTAGACACCAATCTTATTTCATTAACCCTTAAATAGAATTTGGCGACTATTTTTGCACCATTTGGTATAGATTTCTTTAAATTAAAAGCTAAAATAATTAAAATATTTTAAGTGTCTCAATTCATGAGACAATGCAGAAAATGTACTTTAAAAATAGAAGTTTTAGAGTCTTTTGATGAAATTTACTTGAGGATGAATTTAATTTTAAATTATTTTTAATTCTTTCTCTTTGACTTCAATTTTTTCTATTTTCTTTCAAATAAAAATCTTTTTGTTGTTGTATAAAATCAAAAGTCACCAACACTTTTTTTCCCCACAGTTAGGCTCAATCTCATGAAAGTTGATCAGTGTTAAATAGCAATTATTTACTATAGGAAATTTGCAAAATTCTGATTATCTTTGGACAATGAAACTTTAATTTGTGTATGTACCTTGATTTTCTTTAAATACTCCTACAAAACTTTTGCTACTTTTCCTTTAGCCAAGTGGAATGATAAATCACCAATTATGTTAAGTTTATGAGGAAAATTAAAATAAAACGTGTTATCTGTGTTTTGGACGTGAATTGTTTTACATGTCAAATTCTTAGAACTACTGGTGTAATATATTGAAAAAAAAAAAAAAATTGAAAGAAACAAACTTTCATTGCAATCCTCAAATACTCAGACCAAAGGCTGGGCAGAGTTAATTTAATATAAAAAATTTACAATACAAAGTACTAACCTAAGGGTAATAATACCTTGTTATATAACAACTCATCTTCTTACTATACAACTACATATTTCAATACCACTTCAAATTGGAGTTTTTATATAAATGTCTGCATTTACATTTCACATCTCCTCTTAACAAATGGACTGACTGCACTAAGGGGGCCCTTATAGCAATGGTGTTGGACGTCCACACGCTATCAAAGAAAAAGGTAGCTCAGAGTTCAAAGACCACCAATTCACAATATCTTGGATTTGCGTAACCGTTGCTTAAACATCTGGTATAATCTGTCTCCGGCCATCTACAAAGGACTTATGGCATCCATGCCAAGGCGGGTTGAAGCTGTGTTGCATACCATAGGTGGGCCAACTCGTTATTGACAGGTGGTCATAATGTTTTGTCACCTGAGTGTATATCCTCAGTTTGGAAGCATTAGTTACTCAGATGAAGAGCTAGGTGCAAAGAAGTTAGTTTTAGTACACTGAATTTTTTTTTTTTATTCCCATAAAACATATTTAAAATCAGCTTGGTTCTACATTTTATGTAATACATGAAATATTAAAAATTGTCAAGATGGTTTTCGCAGAATATATGATTTTCAAATATTAAAAACAATAAATAAATATAATTTAATCCACTGGCTGAACAAGAAACAGTTTGCTCTATTGTGCCAGCGTGCAGTGAAATCCTCTGCACGTAGAATAGATGTTCAGTTTGTCGGCACCAGATGAGCATCCGGATGAGGCATCGCAGCGGTGGGCACCACGTGGTGTTACGTTTGCTGAACATATAAGTTTTTCGTGAAAGCCCGAAGCGTTGCTTTTTCGACACCGATATGACACCATACAACAAAAGACATGGTTTTTTACTTAGTGTTAGTAGAATTCTCATAAGTTTAGCTGTTTTTATAGTTATAACTCGACTACTCATAGGTAAATATTTTATTTATTGTAATCTTTAAATTTATATTCATAATAAATAACCCGTTTCAGAATGGAGAACTCAGATGTCTCAATAATTAAAGATAGATTTATTGTAAATTCCATGTTCTCTGCACACCCTGCATGAAAACCTATCTCACGCCACTGTGGTATAGATTTCTTTTAATTAAGAGCTAAAATAATTAAAATATTTTAAGTGTCTCAATTCATGAGACAGAGCAGAAAATGTACTTTAATCCTTTAAAAGACACTAATATAAATTTCTCAGGATTTAATGAAATTAGTTTACAAATGTTACCTAAGAACCTAATAAGATGAAATTTCAAACATGTATTTAGCAATTTCTATCAATGAATAAGATTTTGCGACATTACTATAATCAATTTTACCTATCCCTCCCCCCAATAATTTTAGTTTTGCAGTATGCAAAAATAATTTTAAAAAAGGCAATAACATTGACAAAAATATTAAAAATGTGCAAATTAATTTATTAACACTCTTTCATTTTCTAAAAAACATACTTGAGATTCTGGAGGGTAGGGGAGATAAAAGTCATGTATGTTAATTATAGTTATGTCAATAATTTTTTGTTTTTATACTATGAGATATTTCCCATGTGTGGGGGCTGTTCATTACATTTTACTTGTGCTACATTTGCAGTTAATGATTATTATTAATGTAAGGATTTAATACAAGACATAACGGACAGTAATATAAATTACTAAAATAAGAGA
Source organism: Pardosa pseudoannulata (assembly GCA_032207245.1). Classification (NCBI taxonomy): domain Eukaryota; kingdom Metazoa; phylum Arthropoda; class Arachnida; order Araneae; family Lycosidae; genus Pardosa; species Pardosa pseudoannulata. The sequence goes on along the minus strand of CM063507.1, from coordinate 94,284,905 downwards.
AAAAAAAGAAAAACTCACTCCCAGGATTTTTTTTCAGGTTCTGTTAGAAAAAAAAAAAAATAAATATATACTTCAAAAATATCATCATAACATTACATTAAAAGATAAATACATGAGTACTACGTATATATACATATATATATATATATATAAGCAATTTTTTCAGAAGTATACTACTCAGGGGAAGAGAAATTAAATCACTTCTATGAAAAATATATACATAAAAATCTTTTAAAGATATGAATATGTGCTTAATACGCTTAAAAGATATAAATTTTTATCTGAAAATAAATAAATAAAAGCTGATTTTTTTTAATTACCAGAATTACTTCTTGAAATAACTTTTTTTTTTTTTTTTTGGGGGGGGGTTTAACTATTATGACAAATACCATCACTTGAGCAGTGCTTATACTTCTGTTGGCATTAAAGGAAAATGGCATATCTGCTGCTGTGCAGTCTCTCAGACTTGACAATCTTTATTCAAAAGTATTTATGTCCCACAAAATCATAAATTACCAGTATTCTTTTCTATCTCCCCCCCCCCTGCAGTGTGCTGTCAAAGTACCTAACCAAATTTTAACTAGTAAGATATGTGATAATTACAACTGTAAAGCCATAAGTTAAGACAGCAATCTGAAGAACTACTAAGCTGCTACTACTCCCTGATTAAATTTAGCCCAGCCTGGTAACAAACACTACACAACTAATACTACAGAGGTAAACTTGAGGCTACAAGGTAGAACTTAGTAAAGAGTGCCTCTGAGTGCAAAGAGAAGTAAGGGGAAATAATTCCTAATTTCTCCAGAAACCTGGAGATTAGTACCATTTTGTTTATAATACAAGAGACAGAGGAAACTCTTAGAAGATATCAAACTTGCCATTATCCAGTGAGTTAACATATTAACTGTTGGATTGTTAACTCATATTTAACATTCTAAGTTCTAGAGAGTGAGTCAGCTTATGGGAGGTTCATTCACACACATAAGTGGTGCTATATTAGGGTTCCACTAAATTTTGAATGACCAGAGTGAGATTAATATTGCTAAGAAATGAAAGTATCCTACATTTCCATGCATAAGCTGACAATTTTAGGAACTTTTTATGAAGCTAAAGTGGAGAGAGTGAGTCAGCTTATGGGAGGTTCGTTCACACACATTAGTGGTGCTATATTAGGATTCTACTAAATTTTGAATGACCAGAGTGAGATTAATATTGCTAAGAAATGAAAGTATTCCACATTTCCATGCATAAGCTGACAATTTTAGGAACTTTTTATAAAGCTAAAGTGGAGAGAGTGAGTCAGCTTATATATGAATCTACAGAAGAGATTTAGCATATGTTCTTCAAGGCAACATTTTTTACCTTTGATGGCAAAAATGTTGCCAAACTGTCAAAACTAAGTATATAAAAACAACAAAAAAAAGAGTAACAATAAGGCGATTTGACGCAGCAGGGCATATATCAACTTATGACAATTCTGGTTTTAATTTCAAACAGAAGGGCAGTTTATTGTTTGTCTATTGTAAACATGAAAATTAATGGGAAGGGCATTATAGTAGGGAATGTTAGGGAAATTTTTTTTTAATTTAGCTTATATACAGGTTTTTAACTTTAGGTAAATAAATTAACAACAAAAAACACTCTTTCTTGCTGGATTTAAATATGGATTGACATATATTCATGGAATAAATTTATTTCATAGATATAGTCATGCAAAATTTCATCTCTTTCAGACAAATAGAAATATTTACAAGTGTACTTAATTACTGAGAAAACATATTAAGCAATATCAAAAAACCATATAATCTTATGTAGATGTCCGTATTAGTTAAAAATATATTACCCTACTACCAAGTTTAAGTTTCTGTATTTAAAAATGTCGAAATATAGGGTATATAAACACATGCTACGGCAATAATAGGTATCTTAGCTTGTTCTGACATATTATAAATATTAAATACAGCAAATTTTAAAATTTTAAGCATAGAATCATACTTACAGCTACATGCCTTTTTCCAATAATATGGGCATTCCACATTGCCTCACTGTTACTGTGGCTGTCACATAGCTGTTAAAAAAATTATAATAATAAGTAACATTTTTCTTTACAGTAATAAAACCACCTTGAAATGCACTGTGAAGGAAGTATAAAATAGCTTTTAGTTCAACTTGAAGCTTTATTCCTTATAAACTCGTTGTTAGCCAAACACAAATATTTCCTTGCTGATGTTTTAATCTTATAACAGAGTCACTTTGACATAAATCATATTTAAATCACTGGATTATTTTAAATCTTTCATTTAATTCAAAAATTTTTTTTTCAATTTGAGAATTTTTAAGGCAATAATTTTTTATTGCATGAATAGATGCCTTCTTCACCAGCAGTATTAGAAAGTATAGTACTTCATACCTTATCATTAGCAAAGAAAAAAAATAAGGTTTAAATATCTTTCTTTTAGTAACGAAATTTCTGGTCAAATCAGATTTCTTTCAAAATTTTCTTTTAACCTGATGTCAAATCCACCATATTTTCCACTTATTTGTTGTTGCGTTTATTTAAAAAATAGTGCTTTAAAAACTGATTTGATAAATAATTTTTTTTTAACGTTTGTAAACAACGAAAAAAATCTTGCATTTAATACATGATTTGTCAAAGGTAAATAGCAATACACACATCAAGAAAATAAATAGGAAATGATAAACTTAAACATTAATAATAATAATAAATTCAGAACAAACTTACAAAAACTTTAAAGGTGCATTGAAAAAAAAATAAGAATTTTGGCCTCTAAACATTGAAAAAGTCTAACAATCACTAGGCAATATTTATGTATTGCATAGGAATTGGACAAATAAATGGAAACCAATGCATGCTTAACCCTTTAAAGGTCACTTACATGAATTCTTCAAAATTTAATGAAATTAGTTTATAAATATTATCTATGAACCTTACAAATGCAAAATGTATTAAAGTTTTTCTTTGCAATCCTTAGAGGGGTTTGCTTTAGAGGATACTATAGGAGAAATTAAGGGGGGTTAACTGACAAACCCATCACCTTGTACAGCATGAACATAATACTTTATAAAAATTTTAATTATATTGAATGAACAATAAGTAAGTGTTCTTAAAAAAGTAAAATAAATAGTTTCACAATTCATAAGTTTTGTTTGAAAATATACTTTAGTTTGAGGTCATAAGTGAAAAACAATTGCATTATTAACTTTCCAGGTACACAAGTATGAATACATATATTTCAAAAGAAAAAATAAATTAAATGTAGTACTGTCATTTATTGTAAGTTTTAAATGTCAAAAACATAAAAAATTGAAAGAAAAAAAAATTCTTATTTCAAAAATTAGAGAAAAAAATGGTGAAAAGTGGTTTTGCCGCAAAACCACTGTTCACTAAAGGGTTAAAGGTAAATGTTGATTCAAGTCATGCATACAAGTTGCACTGTAGTATCTGCTCACCAATAACACTTGTATAATGTCTTTTATACATTGCAAATGAACTGTCAGAACTGTGTACAATGTAGTTGTGAGTACATTCAGGGCCCAATTATCAAGATTTTAGGCCCAGGGCAGAGAATATATTTTGGGCCCTTGTAGATTATTATTACATTTTATTAATATATAGCTGAAAAATTTGCCTCGATGACTGTGTACATAGTATTTACTAACATTACTAGTGTATTAACTATGATTCACTAGAACCCAGTATATGTTTTTCTACAGCCCTATATCTATCCTATACATCTTGCAGTAAATGCAACAACCATTTTTTTTCCCCCCTTTGACCATGGGGTTGAAAAGATATGCTATTACAGGGTTTCCACTCTTTTTCCAGAACAAAAATTAAGGACTTTTTAAGGACCAAAATAACTTTTTATAAGGACCTACTTGAAATACATGACGTAAACCCTATTTCCTAAGGAACATATTTTAATGATTATTAACCAGACAAGGCATGCTCAATATTCAATAAATTTCAGCATTAAGTTTTTTAAAATGCCTAAAAATTAATATAAGATAATTCTATATGACAAAAACTAAAAAATGAAAAATGCACATCTAAAGTTTGAGTGATCAAACTAAAAATAAATTGTGAATAACATTATAAACAGTACTTTCTGATGGCTTAAAAAATGACAGATATATACATATCAGTCTATATATATATATATATATATATATATATATATATATACTAGCTGATTATACCCTGAGAAAGAAGAAAGTTTGACTTTTCTATTACATTGAATGGAAGGAAAATTAAATTTCGATAACTGAAATATCTACTAACCCCCATAGTCCATGCTTCCTTTAATTAAAATCTGCATGACTGTTAGCTATTAGGAAAGAGCAGCTGACTTTATACTTTAAACCTTTTAAGTATATGAAAGATTATTTGTCAAATAAGTAACTAAGAAAAAACTGTCATAAGAAAACTGATAGGAAATCACATGATGACGGCAGATCTTGCCAATGGAGAAATTGATCGTGTTCCAATTTAAAAATTAAGGAGTTTTTAAGGACCTTTGACAAAAATTAAGTAGTTTTAAGGGCCCTTAAAAATGAAAGCTAAAATTAAGGAGTTCTTAAGGACTTTTAAGGACCGTGGGAACCCTGTATTATGCAGGTCATATTCCAAACATTTTGTAAACAGAATCCACAAATCAGAAAGCTCAATTTTCGAATTGTGAACATTTTTGAGAAAAGTTCTCAATATCTAGCCATCTGATTGGTGGATTCCATTTTCAAAATGGCCTGCATTCTTGCCTTTAGTTTTAAAGTGAAATCCCATGACTGACAAATCTGTGGGTATTTATACTTGCTGGTACTCTGTGAAATAATGAAAAACTTACAAAATTTTAGCTCACATAATTTGTATATAGAATAAAAACATGAAATATTTAAGTCTACAAAATTCATTTGTTTCAAAATTACCTCTGGATCTAAAAGTTTTTGGGCCCCTGAAATCAGTGCACCCTAGGCACATGCCCCACGTGCCCTGCTGACAATATGGTTCTGAGTACATTGTGTGTAAGCTAAGTGAATTTGACACAAGCAAATTGTTGGTGCTCATATGGTAAGTGCTTTTGTAACTAAAGTAGTTAAAGTGTCTGGTATTTTAAGAGGCAACATATTGAAAATCAATACTTCATACAGGTAAAGCAAAGAAAAAAAAAAAAAAAATTATCCACTGGATTACACTGTGGACGAAAAGGTATTGAGAGATTGTGATACACATTGATCATGTTAATGCATGTAACAGGAAAATGTGGTGACAAAGCTATAAAACCAGGATTAAGGAGCAATGGAAAACAATCATATGTTTTTAATTTCTAATCAAGTTTACATCTAGTGAATGCTGCCCAAAACTATGAGGCAGGTTTTTTTGTTGCCAAGATCAGAACAAAGTGGTTAATCATGCTTTGGGCCACCATATGGTAGTATTAAAGACAACCCATGATTACTCTAGAAACTCGCATTATTGTCAAGATCTGACCATCACGGCTGATCATCATTGAGGTACAAAGTTTGTTCCCCAATGGTGATACTGAGTTCCAAGATGCAAGAGTCCTTCTACTTGCAATGTCCAGAACTAGTTTTGTGATCATGAGGATGATAAATTGAATTTCTCCTAAGCACCACAGTCATTAGATCTCCATATTGTATCCCTATATCATAACTGTTTTTGAGATCTATTTTAAAAGATGCATGATTGCTATCTACCTCCATCATCATTAGCCATTTTGTAGGAAAATTGGTAATTAATAATGATAATGATTCCAATGGAAACCCCAAAGGCCTTGTATTTATTAATTCTGAGAAAACTGCAAGCTGTTTTGAATGCAGCAGTTTTTCTACATCATAATAGGCATAGAAATATATACATATATTTTTGCATTTCCATATTTTTGTGTGTCACATCCAACAAATGTCAAGTTACAATCAGAAAATGTTGGGAAAAAAAAAAAACCTAGGGTGTTTTTCTTGACTTCTTTATTCTAGATCAAAGAAAAAAAGGGTCCATTTCCAATCAAATGCTTCATGTTACATTAAATCCCACAGAGAACAAATTATTTAAACAAAAATATACATACCTTACAATAAAAACCAGATTTTGTTGGGTCAGGCATGCTGTTAAACTTATAAAACTCCAAAAAGTCTTTACCTGAAAAAGGAGTAGCTATTAATGCGAAATTACATTTTATCGGGAACTAAAATAACCCAACAAAACATGCATATGTGGCAATTCAGCCCATAAATGTAAATTCAATTTCTAAGTCTTCACAAAAGGGAAAAGAAGAGCAGATACGTGGATATACTCCTAATCCTACACAGAGCCCTAGACATATTGTATATAAGTCAGAGCATTCAGGTCAACATCAGTTCAAGCGCAAAGTTCATGCTTCAACCTGCCTGCCTCCTGCTATCTGGCTCTGCAAATTTCAACAATGCATCTTCAAGGAATGAGTTGCAAATGGAGAATTAGAACCTTTTGGTGAGATCTTTAAAATCAACTTTGAATGAGGAGTTTGTGCACTCTATACAACAAAAACTTTGTATGCATTTTTCCTTATGTTATTAAAGCTTTTTTATAACTGTTTGCAGTTTTGTACCCCTTTTTATACAAGAATCACCATACATACTCTAAATTTATAATGGATGAACTAATAGAAGCATTCTAACCTAGAATTATGTAATAGATTTGAAATTGTGGGAAAATTTGCATATCTAGGTTCTAAAATCTACATAAAAAATAATATATCAGTTGAAATTCATAGCAGAATTACTGCTGTTAATTTTCTTTTTGTTTTATTTAAAAAAAAATTAATATATAAGTATTAAATAAGACCTGTCTTAACATATTCAGCAGAAACATGGATACTGACAGAAAAAGATAACAAAACCCTAGCAGTTTTACGAAGATGTATTTTGGGGGTCCTATTTCCGGTAAATGGAGGGAGAAAAACAAATATTGAACTATATAGAATTTATAAAATCCAGAAATAGTTAATTTCATCAGGATTCAAAGGTTAAAATGGGCTGGACACAATCAGATTGAATGACTACAGATCTAGAACAAAAAGCTTTCATAGCTAGACCAATAAGCACTAGGAAAGGAGGATGGCCAAAACCCAGATGGTTGGACTCTGTTGAGAATAACTTAAAGGATTTAAAAATTATTAATTGGAAGTCTAGGGCTAAATATCACTTCCTGTTATCAAATTCAGGAGAAGACTAAATACCACCCAGGATTGTTATGACATTGATCAAGAAATAATAAAAGATTCAGTCAAACTTTTAAAGTGTGATCCTAGTTTGCATGTACAGTGAAACTTCTCCGAGCGGCCACCCTTCTAAACAGCCAATTTTTCCTGGCAAGGATTTTTTGACTCATAGACCTGAATAACCTGTATCAGCGGCAACCTGACCCCCTCTAAATGGCCACTGAGTGGGATTGCCCATTTCATTTTTCGGAAATTCTACTCAGTCAATGCTTTAATTTTGAGCGAAAAAACTCAAGGTTAGTTTTATGCTCGGATACAAGACCCAGGAATAATTTGCGAAATCCATTCCCACGGTCTCCCCTCTTTCTTAGAAACATTAAATCTGTTATGTCTTTTGTATTCTCCACATACCATTCAGATATGGAATCCCTATTGCACCACCCATAGGAAAAGAGGGAGGAACTGGACAATCAGGCTTTGCAGGTATCCAAGGGCCTTTGTTTGGAATTTCAATAGGTACACTAAAGGAAAATTTGCACCTCTGTCAGCAAAGATGTCCTCCATGCCAGTTCCATTTCATTAGTTTGTCAGTGATCTGAGTTGCAACTATGTTGAAACGCATTTTCCTAAATCTCAAGCAGTGCATTGAGATTCTGTTTGATTATGAAAATGGCAAATTGGCAAGAAAGTTAGTTGAATTATCTAACTGCGGAAGAATGCAAATCAACAAAGTTATTAAAGACAAAATTTGATTTTGAAGGAATACGAAGACTTTAATTTTCTGCTTTTAAAGTAAAAAATGAACTTAAAAAATGGTTGTTATAGAGAAAAGTAAAAACTTAAAACACACAAATTGTAACCTTTTTAATATAAAAAATGTAAGAGAACATGAAATAAAGTGCTATTTTCTCTTTAGAAAAGTTTTCAATTTCATTTTAAACAAGGAATATATGTCAGACTTGTTTATATTACACATTATAGCAATTATCTTATAATAAAACCCTTCAGAGCAGCCACCCCCTCTGAGCAGCCAAATATTCTCAGAATGGTGGGGTGGCTGCTCAGAGAAGTTTCACTGTACACAAAACTAGAAACTATAGCAAAGAAATGGTAAGAAAGATACACAAACATATAAAGTGTACAAATAAAAAAATCAGAAGTATTTCACCCTGAACTTTTGCATACATTTTCCCTTTACGAAGTCACTAATAAAAATATGGTAATAAATCATTAGGTTAAACATGGTAATCATCATTAGTCAGCAAAACATTTAGTCACTGAATTCATCTTAGTATCAATCAAACTTAATTTTTTTTAAAATTATGATTTAAACCAAAGTTTAAATCCCATATTAACTGAAAAAAATTGATGGAACTATGGTCACAGCTTGTTCATACAATAATCAAGAAACAATTGTAAAGAAACAATTAAAAAATTTTTAAAAAATGTTATATGAAACCTTTTTTTTTGCACTGAATTATTTATTTATTTTCATACAATGATATCAGTTATAAAAATGTGGTAAAAAATTATGAAATTAAAAATGGACAAGATCATAGAATTATCTTAGCATCAAACAAACTTCTATTTACTAGAAAGATGGTATCTTTCACTTTTACTGCAAACGAATTTCAACCTCTCACAGCTCCTTTTTTAATTTTTATTTCTAGTTTCATTAACTTTTTCTAAAATTATACATACAGAAATGCACATAAAAAATGTTTAGGAAAATTGTAAGAGGAAGATGGCAAAAAATGAAAAGAGTTAGAGAGCAATGGAGAGATGAGGATGGAAAACTAGAGCAAGCAGTGACACTTCTATCACTAGACAGTTTAGTTATTCAGTTACAGATGAAACTCAAAGAGATTGCAAGAAGTATGGTGAGCAGGAATGAAAGACAAATTATCTCAACTGAACCCAGAAGGCAGCCATGTTACATTTTTTTCACTGATAGTTAGTCATTTATTTCAACTACAGGGTAAAACAATTAGTTAATCAAACGAGAACGATGGCTAGGGTGCTGGCCTTCAGTACTGGAGTTCATGGGTTCGAATCCCACTGTGGCATAGATGTTCACAGCTGTTTGGAATCGGCTTTAAGCTGTAGGTTCCGGTCTCATTAGCCCTCGTGTTGCAAAAAGTAGACCGTAGCAGTCCAAATCAAACTAATTAGTTAACATCTTTATCTACAAAACATTTTTCCAAGTTGAAATAGAATTTATATATTTATCTTAAGCTATTAATTGTATTTCTGCCATAGTTTTTATTAAATCAGTTTAGATTCTAAATCAGTATTTTATTTTTAAAACTGTTTCTGTTAATTTTTTTATTCTGTATTTAAGCTTGAGTCAGAGATATAAACTTCCAAAGTATCGAGGTCTGTATAAGGTCCTATTTCAGAATTCGTAAGTTGACAGTCACATTAGAAATTTCTTTTATTTCAGCAGGCTACATTACATATATGTATAATTACGCACAATAAATTATCAAATTCTAATATTATTATTCATCTTGATCCAGTATGCAAATTTATTCATATTAAAAAAAAAAAAAAACAGAAAACACAGAATACTTTAATATTTGCCTGTGTATTGGCTTAGAGGTGTAAAAATTCAAACTTCATTAATTTTGAATTATAAATTCTGGAAGATCTCTTTACTTGTACATGGTTGCAGCGGGATGTAGCAGCTAATTAGAATGTTTGGGAGAAAATGGCTGTAAAACAGTGTTCAAATTCTAATTCATAGAATTATTTTCATTTCCGGAAAATAACTTTCTTTTGTAAAGACCGTTAGAGTTCTTTGGTTTTTTCCCCCTTGTATTACTATTTAATTCTGTGCCTTTTGAATATTAGAACAATATGTCTACCAAATTGCTATAAATTCATTTCCTGATATTTTGGGGGCACTTACGAAGAATTTCCTAACATTTTTCTTAAACATATAATATATATATGTGTGTGTGTGTTTCTGAGTAGCAAAGAACTAGTTTAAGAAGGTATGAAAAGATTCAAACTATCCACAGTCAAAAAATTAATTTCAAAATTTAAATGATATTCTTCAGATACCTTTCCTTGTTTGAAAATATTACTGAAATTTTGACATAAGGGAGTTATAGTAGTGAATTATGAAAACTTAAATTTCCACTGTCTATTAAGTCTTTTTCAACTATTAAATAACTTGTTTCCAGCCTATTAATTATAAAAAACAGAGCCTTTTTATGGAGAGAAAAACAAAAATAACAAGTGTGTGTAATTAATTTTCTTAACACACTATTTTACTGACAATAGATACCTTACAGCATCATTTATTACATTGGAACTTAGAATAATTATGTGCAGCCATATCTATATAAATGGATAAATTACATAGGTGAATAATAAAGTAAGGTAAAAAGAGCTCTAATGAGTGCACTAATTCAACAGGCAAATTAAATAATCTATCAATCTATACAGTAAAGAGCATTTAAAGACAAAGGCAAATGGAGCTAAATGTATATTTTGTCATGAGGTCTTCAAAGGTGAAAGCATTAAATGAAGCATATACAGGGTATCTGCCAAAATAAAATTTTTCAAATCCATGACTTTTCATGACTTTCCCTGATTTAGCAGATCATTTTCCATGACTTTAAAAAGCTTTCGTTAAATTATATATGAATAAAACTTCTGATGTACATACAAATAAAATATATGCTTTTAGAGAAATTACAGGAATTTTATCATAAAAAAACTATAAACTTACTTATAAGCGTTAATAAACTCACATACATAAAAATAAATTGTTGTATCTACATACCTAAATTTAAGCATATAGCAATTTTTCAATCAAAATGTTTTGAATTTGAATTCAGGGTACTTTGGTATTATGTAGGTGACCATGAATAATAGCCAAATATAACCCTATAATGTATATATACAATATCCCTAGAGATAAACTTATATTTTGTGCAAAAATCTTAACTAATTTTTATTAAAAAATAATTATTATATTAATAAAATCTTAATCTACAATTTAAGAAAAAAAAAACAGAATAATATACATTTACCCACCCATTAAGCTTTCTTGCTTTGAGTTTCCTTCGTGAACAAATTTTTTACTTGGCAATAGGGTCAATAGGATAATACATAAATACCAAACTCAGTATCTTCAGCCAGATGAGAAGTAAAAATAGAATTAAACAATTCAATGCATTTTTTTTAATCGGTAGTTTAGCGAATCTATGACATTTCATGACAAAATTAATCCATTGTCTAAATCCATGATTTTCCAGGTGCGGGGAAACCATGCATATACAGTGCACAATGAATCATATACATTACAAGTATGTATCAGTGTATATAATGACCCCTAGTAGCTCAGTCAGCAAAGGAAGATATCTCATAACCAAAGTGTTGCAAGATCAATGTTCAATCTGTCCAAACATCTACCTATTCATTATAAACAGCGAGGGGATGTAAAAAGAATTTGTGGCTGCAATATCCTCCAAGTTCCTGTATGATACCAGGATTTACTGCTTAAAGCCAATTCCAAATGGCTACAAGTCTCCAAGTAGCAAGTTGTTTTGGGGCTCCTTGACTGACAGTCGTATCCCCAGTGGTGAGCAAATGATACATCATTACAGTGTGCTTCGTTAAATGCATAGACATAATTAAGTGAGGTTACATTAAAAATTAAGTTAAGTATTAAAGAATTAAATAAAATAAGACCCTGTCTTCAATAATAGTAATAATAAATAAAAAATAATAAGAGATTAAAACTGAAAAATAAAAGTGAAAAGGAAGAGAAAGGATAGGGAGTATTTATGCGGATGTAAAACACTCAGTTTTTAAAATTTCAATGATTTTTTTAATTTAGTTTTTTATTTTATTTTTTTACTTTTCTTTTATTTTGATAGATTTAGGAAACAAAAAGGGGAAAAAGGAAAATATTTAAGAGACATTGAAGAAGTAATATAAACTGACATTAAAGTAGAGGAGTAATAAGAGTCTTTGTGGCGCCATCTATTGATGCAAAGAAAATTAAGTTTAAGTTAAGAATTTGGAATAAGTGGAAAATGATTTACGGGATCATTGCCTCTCTTGGGCGTTTGCAATTTCTCGCTTTCCTAAAATCATAATCAGGTAATTCAGCAATGATTTCGTTATTTAAGTTATTAATGTTGTCATAAAAGCTAATGGAGTGCTTAATGCAACTCTCTTTAAACGTTAAAATATTTAAGTCCCGCCTAATCACATCATTACGTAAGTACCGCGGGGCTCTTACTATTCCTCTAAGAATTATATTCTGAGTACACTTAAAAATATCTAAGTTTGAATGGAACACAAAAGACCATATGGGTGCTGCGTAAAGTGCAGCTGGCAGTATTACTGTTTTGTACAGTAATACTTTGTTTTTAATAGATAAATGAATGGCTACAAACATACATGCCAACAGCAGGATTCAAACCAGCAAACTCTGGTACCAAAGAGTTGAGCCTTATCATTTGCCCGTTTTTGATGGGAGTTATTGAAACACACAAACTACAATTTAGATCTTACAAAGTAATTTCCATCTTTTTGGATTTTTTAATGTATTAAATGTACATTTCAGTACAAATGTAGATTTCAGGAACTTCTTTATGACTTTTTAAAATCACTAAATTCTGGAAACCATGTGACTAATTACATTTGAATAAGAAAAATAAGATTAGAGCATCACAATTTTGGTGTTTTATTAAACTATTTTGTTATTAATTCAGATTTTCTTTTTTTAACAACAGACTTTTGCTGCGATACACCATGAAAAAAGTGACTGTTTACTTAAAAAAATGACTAAAAGTGATCAATTGTAAAAAAAGTGACTAAAGGTGAGAAAAGTGACAGAATTACAAGCCTGTTATTACTACTGTGTCTCTCTTTGAATTTGTGAATAAAGGTTTCTTTTAAAGGCAGCCAATATTATTAACTTTGCTAAATTAAACGCAATGTTTATTTCATTATAAATTTCATGAATTCTACAACAATTTTTCTGGGCAGATTTTTCTTTGGCTAATTTCATTTTATATAAAACAGCAAAATACAATAGCAAAAATTTTAAATGAAGAATTAAATATGAAAAAACTGATGGTGTAGTTATTTAAAAAAAATAATAAATAAGAAGATAATTTATAACATACCTGGATGTTGATAACTTGTGCTCTAAAACAAGGAATAAAAGAGAAAGAAAGAAAGTAAGTAATAAACAAGTTTAATTAAAAATACAAAACACAAGACAGAAATTATAAATTAACTTCTACTTATTCTTTGTTTACATTCACAGCTAACTTATTAATTTAACTAATTTTATGTGGTCAAGGAGGGAGTGATATATAAATTCTTACACTCACAACTTGTGTGACCCAAAAATTTTATTATTTCATTCAGGGTTAGTTGATATATATATCACCTTGATATAAAAAATAATTAAAAATAATCATTGATTTAAATCAAGAATACTTTTTTCAAACTGAATGAATATAGGGTGCCACAAGCAGCAGTATAAGGCACAGTAACTCACACTCTAGCAAAGTAAAAATAAATGCTTAAATATCCTTCTTTTAGTAATAAAATTTCTCAGCTAAAACAAATTCCCCCTTTAAAAAAAAAAAATCTGACATTAAATTAATAAAGGCATTTTCACTTATATTTGCTTCTGTGTTTATTTCAATACCAGTGATTTAAAAATTGAATCGATAAATAGTGTTATCTTTGTAAAAAACGAAAAAAAAAATATCAACAGTTTGTTGAGAAGGGATTGAAAATATGTTTCATTCATTTAATACAAAATGTGTCATATGTAAATAATATTGTATACATAATTAAGAAAAAAAATAGAACACTGAAAATTTAATTATTATTTATAGTAATTTAATACTAACAAAAATAGTTTTCTTGTTAATATTTAATTTGCAAAAAGAAAAATTGAAAAATCAAAATAATTAAATTTAAATCTAAAAAATGATTTAAATCAATATAATTTGCTTTGACATGATTCTTAGGAAAAAAAAAAAAAAAAAAAAAAAGTTATTTTACCAAATTTGGTTTAATTTTTATTATTAAAAAATGATAAAATATATTCCTGTAAATATTACAAGTATTTGCGAGTTTATATTCACATTTTATTAGAATGAAAAAAGAATATTTACCGGTTGACTGTAAACACGAGACACGGGATCCGGATCAGCCCTTGCAGTGCTAGTTAGAGAAAATATATGCATATATTTTACATAAATTGCAAAGCATATACAGAACAATTGCTCATTTAAATATATATATATATTTACTATATATGTGTGTGTACAGAATATATGTACATTAAGTTATAATTTTAAAAATAGTTATAATTTTAAAAATAGTACAACTTTCCTTCCATGCAGGATACTATGGAAAATATCAACACTAGCTAGAAAAGACACCAAAAATATTGGAGAAAATGGCTTAGATTTTATTTTCAAGAGAAATTGGGCAGGTTTGGTCCAAAACATCAGAAAATTTAGTCATTGGGAGTGTCATATGAGATGGAGATAACCCGTGTTGACACATGTCCTTGATGAAGCTTTCTGACAACGATGAGATTTTCATAAAAACAAAGCCTTTTTATTGCTATTTGCATTCTTAAGAAAAATGATATTTACAGTACGTAAATTAAATTTTAGTTATTTTGCACAGCTTATTTTAATTTCAAAAACTCATGCTGTAAAAAATAAATTGGCTGGTGCCTTTGCACAAATTTGGCATTCTCAAAAAAATTGATGTAGCTCAAACTAGTCGAATACCTGCTACCTATGTAACGGCCAACGTGGCTGACTGCTGTTTGAGGATCAATTGCCATCACCAACTGCCGATTGTCTCCTTGACTACCTGCTTATATTCTAAAAGCTTATCCTAATATTTGCATATTACTGTTGCCACTCATGTGAAGCTTAACTAAAAAAACTAGCCTCTCCCCTCAATCACGTACGTATATTTTCTCCCCAATCGCATAAATGTAGCCCGTTTCACGGTAACCAGTGTTCACCTTGATAAAATGAAATATCTGATGGCATTAGGCCTAATTCGATAAATTTTAAACTTTTAGAATCGTAAGAATAACTAGGGTGAGTTGATATTTCATAACACTTTCCTACTCCCCATGCTACTGTACAGTATGGTAGGGCATTATTCCCAAGGGCTTCCACTAATTCACTATGACATTCCATTGCATTTCATGGAAAATTTTGATGCAAGCGAGTTGCTCAACATGTGTTACTTCCATATCGCATGACACTCACAACTGATTTCACAGCCCTTGCTGCACTTCTACCAACTATCACAGAGCCATCTGTTGTTCTGCTTACACACTATACCTGCAGATCTTCCATACGACACATATACATTTTCAATCCATTCACATATTTACAAGAAAATAAATAGTTGCTACGACTTATGCCTCAATCCTCATATTTTATTGGTTTCTAAATTAAAGTGAGCAAATTCAATTAAAATAAATACAAAATAGTAAATTATAAAGGGTAAATTAAAATTTATGTATTTAATAATATATAAGTAGCTTTTTCAGCTTTAACAACTATTTCAAAAAAAATTTTCTTGTACCCCATTGATTCTGAATAAAATATTTACATTTCTCTATCATCAGGGATTCTAGAGTTTGTCAAATTTGATCCAAATTCAGTTTGGTTTTTCTGCACAGTACTGGAAACTAACATGCAGCATTACTGTGTGGAAGAGTAATATATTCAAAATTATTTTTTTGAGATACTTTGCACCTGATTGCTGATTTGTGATCTTTTTTAATCGTTCAAATTATTTGTTATTTTCCGAAGCAATCTGAGAAATTTCAGAAGTTATCAAATTCTCTCATTTCTCTAGAGCAACTCTAGTTGCCATGTCTGCTAATATTCTTAAAACATATATACATAACATATATAATACTTAAAACATATATAATATTTACAGGGTATCTGCCAAAATAAAATTTTTCAAATCCATGACTTTTCATGACTTTCCCTGATTTAGCAGATCATTTTCCATGACTAGATTTCGTTAAAATATATATAAATAAAACTTCTGATGTATATACAAATAAAATATATGCTTTTAGAGAAATTACAGGAATTTTATCATAAAAAACTATAAACTTACTTTATAAGTGTTAATAAACTCACATACATAAAAATAAATTGTTGTATCTACATAACTAAGTTCAATCATATAGCAATTTTTCAATCAAAATGTTTCCAATTTGAATTCAGGGAACTTTGGTATTATCCGGGTGACCATGAATAATAGACAAATATAACCCTATAACATTTATATACAATATCCCTAGAGATAAACTTATATTTTGAGCAAAAATCTTAACTAATTTTTATTAAAAATAATTATTATATTAATAAAATTTTAATCTACAATTGAAGAAAAAACCAGAATAATATACATTTACCCACCCATTAAGCTTTCTTGCTTTGAGTTTCCTTGGTGAACAAATTTTAATTGGCAATAGGGTCAATAGGATAATACTTAAATACCAAACTCAGAAACTTCAGCCAAATGACAAGTAAAAATAGAATTAAACAATTCAATGCATTTTTTTTAATCGGTAGTTTAGAGGATCCATGACTTTTACTCCTATTACTTGAAAAATCATGACTTTCCATGACAAAATTAATCCATTGTCTAAATCCATGATTTTCCATGACTTTCCTTAACTTTCCAGGTGCACGGAAACCATGTATTTAACATGTTAATAGTCTTCACTAATTATATAGGAGAAATTGCTCCTTTTTTTTAATTGTCAGGGCTAGTTTAGTAATGTAATTTGGAAGCAGTCATTATGAAAAAAAAACTGTCACTCAGAATCTGAAACCAGGTGAAATACTCAGTAAAAATCCTTTATTTAACATGCTAATAGTCTTCACTAATTATACAGTAGAAATTGGCCCTATTTTTTAATTGCCAGGACTTGCTTGGTAATGGAATTCAGAAGCAGTCATCATGTGAGAAAGACTGTCACTCAGAATCTAGAACTAGGTGAAATACTCAGTAAAAATCCTTTATTTAACATGTTAATAGTCTTCACTAATTATACAGGAGAAATTGGCCCTATTTTTTAATTGCCAGGACTCGCTTGGTAATGCAATTCAGAAGCAGTCATCATGTAAAGACTGTCACTCAGAATCCGAAACGAGGTGAAATACTCAGTAAAAATCCTTTATTTTCACGTAAATAATAGAGAACAGATGAACAAACACATCTTGTACAGACAAGAGACAAGGTGCATCTGTTTGATCTGAGAAAAGCCCATTCCGAAAATGAAGTGAATGATTTCTCATGAGAAATTGTTTTAGATCTGTATTTATTTTGTGGTTTGTTAAATCATTATTAGAGATTGGTTTGGTTAGAAGTCTACTGTTTTATTCACGAGTGCTAATGAGACTGGGACCTATCGCTGAAAGCTGTTTCCAAACAGCTATGAATATACATACCAGCAGCAGGATTCAAACCTGCGAACTTCAGTACCGAAGAGCAGTACTCTACCATTTGACCATTATTGGTGGAACTGCTTACAATAGCATTTAAATAGTAAAAATCCTCTGATTTTACCATGAGAATGGACAGTTGGGCTAGAGAAGGGAAAGAAAAGGTCACATAGAGAAATTTTTAATTAAATCTTTAGTTTGGGAAAGTTTGAAAAGGAATGCCAATATCAGTAATACATATCATGGACTTATTTTGGGTGACTGGAATGGCTGAGATTAAAAAAAATAGAATGTAGAAGAGAATTTTTAACTTTAGGGATGAGTTTAGATGTAATATATGTATATAAAAAAATGTGATGTGTAGCATGCTACTCAGTACTATGATAATCTTAATATTCCCAAACCATATATACAAATCAACACACATACTCAGCTGACTTCCTTAGCATGATGCCAAAGGAAGGACAGTGCAACTAACAGTTTGGGAGAAAAAAAAAAAACTCTGAATGTACAGGAACAAATTATTTATTAAATGCAAATTAAAATTGAAATATACTGAATGCAATTTATTTTTCAGAATTCCAACTTTTAAATTGATTATATATTGCTGATTTAGTATCTTTAAAAAATAATTTATCAAATTTTTTCACACAACAGAAACAGTTTTGATTACTTTTGATAACTAATAAATCTTTTAGCCCAGAATCTTGAAAGTTTACAATTTGGTTTTTTTAACTTTCATGATTGCAACTGCTGAGGTACTTTCAAAAAGGTGAGAAAAGGGACAAATAATACAGAATAAGTGACTAAAAAGTGACTATACATTGAAAAAAAAAAAAGAGATATTAAAGAAAAAAAGATATATTTTTTCCCCCTCTTGATTACAGATGCTATTATTAAGATTTTTCTATTTATTTTAACTCAAAATCAAAGCAATTCATGCAAGACATGATTTTAGTGTCAAATACAAAAAAGTTAAAAATTTTGTTTAACACAACTCAACATTGCTTTTTATTCAAGAAAATCTATAAATTAGATTTGAATACATACATTAATTTTATAATCACAATTTTCTGCATATATTAATCATGTTTTGAAATATGTACATAGCTAGATTAGAGCATCTAAACAAAAACTGTGAAGAAAAAGAAAAATGTGTGCTTTGATGTAAACTACTTTAATGTATTAAATGTAAATTTAGGAACTTCTTTACGACTTTTTAAAATCGCTGAATTCTGGAAACCATATGACTAATTTGAATAAGAAAAATAAGATTAGAGTGTCACATTTTTAGTCTTTTATTAAAATATTTTGTTATTAATTCAGATTTTTTTTTTCAACAACAAGACTTTTGCTGTGATACACCATGAAAAAAGTGACTGTTTACTTAAAAAAGTGACTAAAAGTGATCAATTCTAAAAAAAGTGACTAAAGGTGAGAAAAGTGATGGAATTGCAAGCCTGAACTTTACTAAAAATCATGTTTTATAAGTTATCTGTAAACTGGTGCATTGTAAAGAAAAATCATAAGTTAGTAGTTAGGTATGTATATTGCAAAAAATACATAAGACATTGCGGAACGATTGCCGATTGGTTAGGGTGCTGGCCTTCGGTACCGGAGTTAGTGGGTTCGAATCCCACAGTGGCAAGGATGTTTGTAGCTGTTCGGAATTGGCTTTAAGCTGTAGGTCCCAGTCTCATTAGCCCTCATGTTGCGAAAAGTAGATCTTAGCACTCCAAACCAAACCGTAAGACATTAGCAAACTAGCTATAAAATACAGCAAATTTATAATATAAGTCTAGGTAAGAATAAAGAAAATACAATGACCAACAAAAGGTGAACACCTAAGATTATTTACAAACATGATCAAGAAAATTTCATTTAGAATTTTCTTTGATTATACCTATTTTATAATAGGCTAGTACACTATTTTAAAAACACTATAGTTGATGAATATTTTTGGTCTATTTTATTTTTTGTTTATTTATTTTTCTTCCCCTACATCTGTGAGAATGAGCAGTTGCGAATTGGGATTAAACTTCTTTCAAAGATCTATAGAGTGTAAACACTTTTGGTCAAAAGCGGTGTTGAAAGTTTTCAAATCTTCAACTTCTTGTGAGAATAAGCATTTGGAAGCAATGAATGTGACAAAGAAAGTTGATTCCCACCAGAAAAGAATATTTCATGAATTTTTAAAGCATACTTTCAGTGGCAAAATTTTAAGTTTTGCTATGTTTTAGGTTATGTGTTTAGATTCTTTTATTCTGAGGATATGGTTAATTCAAGCCTAAATAAATTGCCAATACTTCTATAATGAGGACAAAGTAAGATAATTGTGCCAACTAAAATTTCTTTTACAGTAACCTTTGTGTTTAGAATGTCCTTTTTGTCTTCAAAAGTGGTTTGGAGAAATTTCACTTCTGTCTCTTGTGATAATGAGCAGGTGACAATAGGGAAATAAACTACTTTGGAATGGAATAAAATAAATAAATAAATACTTACTCCACATTTTGAGCACCTGCAACTGTAAGAAAAAGAAACAATTAAATATCATTAGTCAAGGATTTTATTTTATAATTTCTAATAAATACACAGAAAATAAAAAATAAAAATTTTTTAGTCAAAATTTTTTTAAGTTACTTGCATTTTAATGTGAACTATATAAATTATATAAACATTAACAAAATGTTAAATATAGGTAAATTTATTTATTGCTTTGGAAAACAAAACCAAGATTTTACTCAAGATCTTATATATCTGTATCTTGCCTGTGAGGTCCTGTCTATCTCAAAACACAACGCACACAGTTTTTTGGGCTGAAAATGCTTACTTGAAATTCCCTTTCTTGGAGGAATTTTAATTTGTTTTTATTCTCGTGTGACATGAGTGACATATCTCTCAGTTATACAACTTTTAGTTATATGCATCTCTCAATTGTATGATGCTTTTTTGGGTTAAAAATGTAATTTCCTCTCATTTGAATTATAATTGGGCCATATGAACCAAGTATCTTTCAGGATTTTACTGGTGCAGTCATTTATCAGGCTTGCAACTGCTCAGGTACTTTGAAAAAGGTGAGAAACGTGACAAATAATACAGGATAAGTGACTAAAAAGTGACTAAACATTGAAAAAAAAAAAAGCGATTTTTTTCTCCTTTTGATTACAGATGCTATTATTAAGATTTTTCTATTTATTTTAACTCTAAATCAAACGACATGATTTTAGCATCAAATACAAAATAGGTTAAAAATTTTGTTTAACATAACTCAACATTGCTTCTTATTCAAGAAAATCTATAAATTAGATTTGAATACATACAATACATTAATTTTATAATCACAATTTTCTACATATATTAATGATGTTTTGAAATATGTACATATTGAGATAAAGAGTATCTAAACAAAAATTGTGAAGAAAAAGAAAAAGAGAAATGTATGCTTTGAAGTAAGTTACTTTAATATATTAAATTCACATTTCAGTACAAATGTAGATTTCAGGAAATTCTTTGCGACTTTTTAAAATCACTAAATTCTGGAAACCATGACAATTACATTTTAATAAAAAAATAAGATTAGAAGAGCATCCCATTTTAGTCTTTTATTTAAATATTTTGGTATTAATTATGATTTTTTTCAACACTAGACTTTTGCTGTGATACACAAGGAAAAAAGTGACTAAAAGTGACTGTTTACTTAAAAAAGTGACTAAAAGTGATCAATTGTAAAAAAAGTGACTAAAGGTGAGAAAAGTGACGAAATTGCAAGCCTGTTTACTAATAATCATTTTTTGTTCATCTATTACTGACAATAAAAGAACTAATAAAAAAAATCAATATTATTGCTGTGGTGTAGTACATTGCTGTTGTTATTTCAAAACCATTAATAAACCCAAGTTTACATTATATCGTCTTTAATTATAGTAAAATGCCACTGATCTATATTACAACATTCAAATATAGAACAAAAGACAAAGAAATATGTTTAAAAAAATTTTTTTAATTAAAAATTAAAAGAAGCACTCCACATGCTACGCCTGAAAAAAAATGCCAATGTCAAGAGAACGCTGCATTTTTTCCCTTCCTTTTTTCTACTCCGGCAACCCTATACTTTTTCTATTATCCTGTGCTGATGCGTTCATTGTTCCATTGTCCTTTGCACAATGCGTCCTTTCCCAGCTCTGCCCAGAAGGACCGGGACTCTAAAAATGGTAATGAATCGCCTCCTGGAGACAAATCGCAACTCTCCAAAACTTGGTGAAGTTTAAGTACAATCGTTTTCACTTTGAAATAATAATATAGCATTTAAAACTAATAGTTGAATAAATAAGTAATCAGAACAAACCTTTGACGTCTTTCTCAACTTGTACTAAACCTCTCCCAAAATTCTTCTCTTCATTATACAAAATTTTAATCACTTTATCTTGAATTACATATTTTGGTTTGTAACTCCACTTTTCATATAATTCATTTCTATAATACTTCTGTTAATAGAATCAATTATAAAAAAACTATCAGTACTAAAATTAATTTTTTTATTTTAATTCACAAATGCTAATATGATGTTCCTATATACATCAAGAGAAAATCTTAATAAAGAGATATTTTTTAAATAAAAACAGTATATATGTATATACATGTATATATATATGTATGTATATACATACATACACACATTTTCTACATTAAGTACAGCAGTTTCTACATTCATTAAACACATAAATATACACAATAAACACTTTCTATAAACCACCCATATGCTAAGAAATATAGAAAACATGAATTTAAAACTCTACTTTTTGATAAATAATAAAACAAAATTCTGTCAGAAAAGCAAGAAAACCATGAAGAGATATTAATATATCCACAGTAGATTTTAATAAAATAAGATTCATAAATTTTAAAATTCTGAGATGGTTGGATCCACCTTCATGGACTTTTGCATAAGTCAGGTCAATCCTGAGAAGATTTGAGGCAGACCAAACTGTTTGGAGGTCAACAATCAGTGAATGACACCGTGCTTACATGAGTCAAGTAGATGCTCAAGTAGGTCAGTCAAGTTGACTTGAACGTACTACTTGACTCGTGTAAATGGTTCTGGTCAAGTCAAGTAGCTACTTGAGTCAAGTAGTGAGGCAAGTCAAGTAGTTCTTCATGGTGTACAAGTAACTTGACTCAAATGAATCAAGTAAAATAGAGGGTGCCACTGATGTGTAAATCCTGTATCATTTCACTATTTGTAGCAGTCGTTTGTTTTTAGTCCGTGGACTTTTTGTTTCAGTATACAAAAGATATTAGAAAATGAAAAAAAAATTAAGATTTAAACTAGAGGTAAAGCATGTAACATAAATTTCTATCTTTTCAAATTGTTCCACTTAATGGATGAAATTATAGATAACCCTACAACTGATAATTAAGGTAACTCAAAACAAAATAATTCTTTCTCAAATAAAGTTTATTCTTACAATAAAAGTGCATGTAACACTTTTTTATTATGTTAAGGAGTTAGTTTTAAGGAGCGACGAATGGAAGAATTTTTGTTGCTTTTCAGCTTACCAAACTTTTTTTTTATTATTATCTTAAGTTGTTTGAAGTTTTCAACATTTGATCTATATACCACATTTAACATTTTCTTAAGTTTACTTTGTTTTTAGAAAAAATAATTTTTTTTCAGTAAAGTACTTATTTTTAAAATTTTGCTGACACATTATCTGCTGAACAGATGCATAAAATAGTATAAAATGAAATGTTACTTATTTTTAACTGTTAATTGGAATAATTAAAAAATACAGAAACACTAATAAATATTCACAGAGATTATTACATAGTTTATTATAAAATTTAGTTTTAAAAAAAGGAATATTAGAATTATTCTAATGTGCGTATGCAATTTATGGAAGCACGGATTGAAACATAGCTTTATATTGCATATTTTGCATGCTTATTATTATGACTATTTGTTTATTTTGTCGAACTTTGTTTGTTTGAATGTCTATAGATTCTAAAAAACATGTACACTTAAAATTTTCTCTTTTATATCTTACTTATTTAATTTTCCCTTTTACGAAAAAATTATTTCCTGCTAAACGCATTACTGTCTTTACTAAATATCTTAAAATTCACCCTCTCTAAACAATCAATTTAATGATATCAACCATATTCTTTCCCAAACATTCCACACACAAAAAATCTGCTAAATTGAACACCTGCATAATAAAAAATATAAATTTTACACCAGGAGAATGAATATTCAAATAAAGCTAAAATAGTATGTGAAAATTGCATTTTAAATTTTATAAATACCAAATTAATTAAAAAAATTAGATACTCTCAAAAGTGCATAAAATTTCATTATATCATTACAGAATATTTTTGCGAAAATATTCTGTTAATAGTCTGCAATAGTTTTTGTTTAGAGGCAAGTTACTTGACTTGCAACTTGACTACGTGTAAATGAATGTATTCAAGCTGTAGGTGAGTCAAATAAACTAAGAAAAACTATGCATGCGGGGAGTTACTTGACTTGATCGTCTACTTGAATTGTGTACACGTGGTGTAAAGAATGCTTTTTTAAATTTATATTGCATTTGCTGACATTATCTTGGCACCTTTTACTATATATTTTCTTTTCATTGCTTGCTAAAATAATTAAAATCTTTTACGTAATCTCTAATTCATTTGATTAATGTTTATAATGTGTGTTTGAATAATAGTTTTTTCTTCTTTTTAACCCTAATAAAAAACTGATTATATTTCATGATGAAAATTAAATGAATGCATTATTTGTTTTATGATCTGCCTACGATGAATAGTTACTGATAGCATGTGCCTGATATATGTAGCCGACAAATTTATTATGTTGCTACACATGAATTAGCTCTTATTACTTTCAATTACCTGGGATTACTGGGCAATAGGCAGAGTAACTTTCAGTGTGCAGTAGTGGCTCCATTCTATTAAAAAGAAGCAAGTCCAATGTGGAACTTTATTTTAGAGAAAAAGAAAGAACATCTCTACCAGACAAGATATCAGCATTGAATGAGAATGAAAATACACTTAGAGTACAAATTTTGCCCCACAACAAGCAATCAATGTGAAATTCTTTCTCAACACATTAGCAGTTTAGTCATTGTTATTAACAGTCAGAAAGGATCTTAGACATTAAAAAAGTGAATCCTTTTTTCTTGGGACAGCTAGAAAATGTGGTGAGTGAACAGAAAATTAGCATTCACTCCTTAATTAGCTTTGAAAGACTGATAGTAAGAATTTAATTCAGCTAACACTCCTTTAAATAAGATATTATATGGCTGTAAAAATAGATATGAAAGACTGAGAAGGTGAAAATGAGAATTTTAGAGAGATATTTTAAGTATAATAATTTTGATATATTACATATATATAGTTAGATACAGAAAATAAAAAATTACCATAATTTCTTCAAGATAGGCCACATCTTTTACATGTTTAATACTTAAGCTTTTAGCACAGGGGTGGGCAAAAGCTGGTCCTCAGGCCGGATCCGGCCCTTTTGTTTAATTTATCCGGCCCGTTGAAAAATCATGCATGCAATTTTTTAATCTCTTATATGCAATTTTGTTGAAATCCTACAGTATTTTATATGCAATTTTGTTGAAATCCTACAGTATTTGTATGCGTAGTGTATATATAAATAGTGAAAAATATATAAATAATAGAGAGTATTATAATTTGAACAGCTGTAACCGTATCCCTACTTTAATGTGTGCAACATACATACTCTCTTCTCATAAAGCGTGTGGTTGGCTTACTACATAGAACTGAACGTGCACTCCTCTGTTTGTCTTTTCTTTTTATAATTCTATTTACTATTATATTTACAAAATGTAATATAAATATAAAAATGTAATAACTATGATCAAAATAAAATAATTTGTATCATTAAATATAAATAAATTTGAAAATAAAATCTTTCATTAACTGATTTATTTAAAGACCATTAATTTATATAATGCATCCTAGTTCTTTAAAAATTACGGGGCATATTTTACTGGGCACAAAATGTTCGCATATACACCTAAGTAAGCCAATTTATTATTACTATTATCTTTTATTAACTGTCAAATTTCTCTGCCCAAATGCTTTAAAATGATACTTATAGTGTTTTTGTCAAAAAAATTTCTTGGGCAGGGAAAAAAAACTCCTCTCAAAACATTTGAGCGTGCACAGCATAAGCGGTATAGTCCTCCGGTCCGGAAGACATTTTGAAAATTTCATTTTGGCCCACGCTTAAAAGTATTTGCCCATCACTGTTTTAGCAGGTGCTACTACCAATGTGACACTGATGCATAAAAAAAAACTAGTGCTCTATTCCCTTTAAACAAGATTTTAAAACAATTACATTCTTCACTCCAAACAACATTCATGCAAGTTTGATTTGTTGCCATTCAGTCAGCTACAGATTTTATTTACTACTAGCTGCTTTGCACCCAGCCTTCGGTCTGGTTTTAAATATTTTTATAAAAGTTTTAGAACCACTATTAAAGATATGTATTAATAGAAATGCTGAATAATTCTCGTATGCTTCAGAATATTGACGATTATGACAGTTTATTAATAACTGAATGTCAGCAAGTGCACTGTGTTGCTCATGATTACTAAAAATGGCGCAATTGATACCAAAATGAATGAAATGTACCAAATTTATATTAATAAAACGAAATAAATAAATAAGGCTGAAACGCCGAGAATAATTTTATTATTTGAAATCACATTTTAAAATTTAATCAACAGTAGAAATAATATCTCAATATTTCATAGTTGCCATTTCTAACATGAAAACTTATTTCTTTCCTGTATATCATTTGCTTAATTTCTTTTCTAATGTAGTTGAGATTTAGGTATTAAAGCCTATTACGATATGTTAGATTTTATTTAAGAAATGGCAACTGCAATATAAAATCAAATTTGATAGAATTTGGCGAGTTTTTAAATAAAAATCTCGTCAAGGTAATAAAATAGAAAAAAAGTGATTTTCTAAAAAAGACCAGTTTAGTGTTTAACAAATGCAAAAATAGTGTCATATACATACAAATTATCACAAATATTTTTTTTTACACATCAATTTTAATAGAGTAGATACATATTTATGTTATTTGGAATACCAAATAGCAGGCGATAATAATGCCAATTTTAAATAACTGTCACTTTTTGACGCCCACTCAACATTGGAATTGAGCAAGCGGAAAAATAAAATGTCATTTTGGTCGGTTTTTTGTGATATCTTTCGAACTAATCGGAATATCGGAACAGAATGGGCGAAATGACATCCCTGGATCGTTCCACGTCTTTTGGTCATTCAGCGCTCATCTGCGTCCAGCAGTTAGCGAGGAGATAAATGCACATACATACATCATACATAGATACATAGTTACAATCAGATTTTAAAATATAAGATAGGTACTTGTTGGTTTAGTTTGGATTAGAGCACTATAGTCTATTTGTTTACTAGAGGAGTTATAACTTTGGATAAAATGTGCATAAATAGTGAAAAATTTGCTAATAATACAACAAAACAAATAAACTATTTGTAACTTTCATAACATACAAATATATAAAAATATTGAATATTTTACATTTAAATACATTTCCTAATACTAATATTTTTAAAAATATACCATTATTTTATGATACTTTAACCTTGCAGGGTTGAGTTACAAAGAAGCAACTAAAATAATGTGACTGAAAAACCTAGATACAGCTTGGGAAAAAAAAAAACATATACCACAATTTAGGGTAGCATCTAATGGAACATTTTTTGTGCCCAATTTTAATACTTTTTGTACCAATCAAGTGTGATGCTTATTCCTCAAGTGGGTTGTTTACAATGTTGAGGCCTTTCTTCTAAAAATTAAGGTGATAGTTAGATTTAATAAGTTATTTAAAAGAAAAAGCAAATACCAAAGAATTCAGTTGATGCTTGAAGCCACTTAAGTGCTGCATTATACTGTTGTAGCTGCAATTACAGTCACATATTCCACAATAATAAACAGTTTCAGTAGGTCCTCGGATCTCTTTTACTTTATGTAGACCTATTATTTTAAAGAGAATATTATTCAAAACAAAACCACAATATAACATGCATTTAAAAACTTTAGCAAATGTTCCTAAGTAGAGTTGTAAAGAAAAAAAAATAAGGTAAAAAGAAAACATCAAATATTTCCTTATGGCAAGGATTGACAAACTACTGATTTTCAGTGACCATGTAAACCAAAGTATACATGTAAATATATATATATATATTATATATATAACAGGGTATCTGCCAAAATAAATTTTTCAAATCCATGACTTTTCATGACTTTCAGCAGATCATATTCCATGACTTTAAAAAGCTTTCGTTAAAAGTAATATGAATAAAACTTCTGATGTACATACAAATAAAATATATGCTTTTAGAGAAATTACAGGAATTTTATCATAAAAAAAGCTATAAACTTGCTTTATAAGTGTATAATCTCACATACATAAAAATAAATTGTATCTACATACCT
>CM063507.1:94216645-94251645 GCA_032207245.1 Pardosa pseudoannulata | reverse complement strand
AGCTACCTAATAGTGCTGGACATCTCTGATACAAAAGATATTTAAAGTGGAAGCTAGCATGACTTTGCAGAATGACGAGAAATAAAAAATCGAGTATTTGAACTAAACATTTTTATTTAAGTTCTAAAAGTTTTTCAAAAAAAGTTAACAAAATAAACATAATCAATTTAACAATCACCTATTACAGAAAAACATTTAACCTAATACCATTAAAAAAATACAAAGTAAAAAAAAGGAATTTTCTAATCTGATACTGCTACCCTCACAGCAAAACAGGAATACATTGCCTCCTGCTTGTCAGCCTTATATATACAGTAGCAGGTATATCATGCTAATTAGCATAATCATGCGGCTTCCTCCCCCCACTCAGCCAATCACAAAATTACACAGATCGTAGCCACCGAGTGAGAGTTGAAGCCACATTAGCGTCTGCCGTGCAGACGTCACGAACAAAATAACTGCGAGAGTCAGCTTCCTTAACAAAAACAATCTAACTGACGATTAAGGTGGCTGTCAAATCTCCTCATTTGACTTAAATAAATAAACGAACTAAGACAAATTGCCGGGATTCACCGAAAGTTATGGAAGGTGCCAATTCGGCTGCAACTTCTAACAGTATGTGCCTATCTTTAAAGCAATTTTTCTTTACATATTTGAATATTTTGAGAGAAAAATCATGTTATAATTAAAGTACAAAGCAATAAAGTAATATTAATTTTGAATAAAATGTTCAATGAAATTTTTATTTATTTTCATAGTATAAGAAATTTTTGGAAAGCCTTTGTATACTGTCACCAAATTCTAACAAACATATTTCATTGATATTTATACTAAAGAGCAAAAATATTACAACCACTTTGGAATTTAGATATTTGTTTGAATTTCTAAAGAATACACTATTTGCCAAAGAACATTCTTAAACTCACATTTTTTAGTTAAGTTCCTGTGCAGTTAGAGACCACCCACTGGTGAAAAAAAAATTCTTTTATAATCTCGTATGATAGATAAGTAGAAATTATTTGTAACTTTTGAATAACATGCATACTACCTAGATGGCTCAAATATATAGGTCAATGCCTTACAAATGTTGGCCAACATTTTGAATGTCAGACATCAAATTTTGGACATCTGCTATTGTTATGAAAACAGGATGTTACTCTCGCAAAGGCAGAATATAGAATTATCATGAAACATTTTTCTTTTACAGAAACGGGTTTCACAATGAGGCATGAAGATTAATACCTTCCCAGAGAAAGTAACTTAGCAATATTAACAGCATAAAGGAACTTAGTGCAAAAAGTTAGCTCTTTTATTGAGAAAGCAGGAAAATGTGGTGAGTGGGCAGAACATTAGCATGTAATGCAGAGCTAAACTATGGGAGACTGCTAAAAATATTTTAAGCGATGGACATTCCAGTAGATAAGATATTTTGTGGCTGGAAAGATAGATTAAAAGGAATAAGAATGGGAAAGAGGAGAATTTTTAACCATTTCGTGATGGGAAGCACAAACGCGCGCTTTTCTCTGAGGTCGACAGTCACTTTCGCGAGTGTGTATCCTGGGCCGGAGGGTTTTTTGCTATTAAGCCTAATTCATGAAATTAACGAAGTAGTAGCATGTTATTTAATAATGCTGCGTAAAGTATTTAAACGGAATGGGATTTATATATGTTTATAGATACTTTATTTACTTAAGCTTTTTCTTTTTTAAATATATATTTTACACTTTACTTTTTTTTTATTTTTTACTTAGTTTTATTTAATGACTTTTAACATTCAAAACTGAATACTATGTTATTTAAAATTTTTTTGTATGAAAAATTTTAAAAACAGGGATCTACAAACAATCCTACTTTACAGTCCTTGCACTCGAAGTAACTCATTTGCCGTTTTGGAGGATTTTTCCGGAATGTGAAAAAACGAAGTATCGTCATCATGTTTGTCAGAAATGTCCTCCTCAACATTAGAATCACTAGATCCATTATGAACAATTAGAATATATTATAGTGTCACTATTACTAATATCCTAATCTGTTTCAGAATGAAAATCTGAAATATTTTGCATCATTTCAGCTATTTCAAGCTCAGTTAAACACTTTCGACACTTCGAAAATCTAACAAGAGAAAAATAAATCAAGTCTGTCAGATCTATTTCTGTACTAAAAACTGGACTGCAAACCGAAATACACAACGCTTTAGCAAAAATAAAACTCCCCTGCTTACATAAACAAACACCACATGGGAATTTAAAGAGCCGTCATAAAACATGTCAATCGGAAACATTCCTTTTCCCTCATGTTTATATAATCAAAAACCACTTGTATGTGTATCATACTACTCTCCTATTGAGTACAAGGTCAAATATACATGTATCTAAATCCATATGGACATACAATGCCATCTTGTGTCAAAACTTATAGTTTTAAAATGTTCCACAACACTGGCACACATATGTGATGGTCGGGGGTGAACGAGAAAACGCTCTCGCACGCCAGTGTGAAGGCCGGGAAGTAAGCGCGTTTCTTGCTGGCACGTATATGTGACAGTAGGCACGAAAAGGGTTAAAAGATATTTTAAGTATAATAATTTTGATATATTACATGTATATAAAATTAAACATTTTTTAAATATTACAAAGTTTTTTCCATAATTCTTAAAATTATATAAATAACTTATGAAACTTAAAGATAAGATGCAGTTTTTTAAGACAAATATAACAGTGTAAATTACATTTAAAAAATCTGAATAGACAATTAAATACAAACTAGTATGTAAAGGAAATGTTCTTTTACATGTCCAAAATATACCTAAACTTCTATTATCTAATTTTCTAGCCAATATTAGAAGGCAACTTATTATAGAAAATTCAAATGTATAATATGAAAATTAAAAAATATATTATTGTTATATCTGAGATGTATTCCAATCTCTCTCTGAAACTAGCTCCAAAAAAGGACAGGTGATTCTATATTGACAAAATAAAATTTTTAAATGCTGAAAAAGTTAAATTATAAATTTTAAATACTCATTTGCTTCTTAAACAATGGATGAGCAAAATCCTTTGATTACTGAATTTAGCTTTAAATTACTTTTCAGTGTTTTTCTATTATTCTATTTATAGATATCAAAATTTTACAAAGGTGCATTATACAGAGTTTTCAAAGAAAAGTCAAACTTACGTTCTGGATATTTACTTGTAGCCTAAAATAAAATAATAAAATAATTAATCTATAGTGAATTTAATATACATGCATACATAGATACACACACACAGAGAACATTGTTTTTCATGAGGATGGAAATGGCAAACAAAAAATGTGGGAAAGGGATGTATAAATACCGTAAAATTTGTGACTGTAAATAAATTATTTACGATAATTTTAATTGGAAATACTTCACAATTTATGAAATAACTTATATTAGATATGTACATCACATTAAAAAAATATTTTTCAGCTGATAACTGCTTTGTTAGAGTAGTATGCCTGATTGCAAAAATGAACATCATTATTGTAAATAACATAACAAAAAATAGTAGAGAGAAGCAAGTGAAAAGAGCCCTTAGAATAATTATAAGCCTTTAATAATTAGTATGCAAATCAATATGATTGAGCTTTTTCCCCCTCCTGTACTGCTCTGCATTAGGGTTTCAAAATATGTATAGATAAGCAAACAAGGTATGGGGAAAAGTCAGGCTGTTCTTAGAGAAAATATTTCCCAAATTTATAAGAAAAATAAACTCTACAAATTCAGTTGTCACTGGTGATAAAACAAATTTTTTGACTAGTCCTTCATCACATTTTCTTTGTAGTTATAATACTAGACTCAAGACTCGAGTTGGTGTTACATGGGCCCCCTTTTTTTTCGGCGGCCGAAGATGGACACCCCGAGAGAGGGTGGGCAAACCCTGTTCCAGAGAGGTTCAACAGGAGGGGGACGATGGATGCCAACCCCGCCAGCGCCAGTTGCGGAGAAGGACATTTTCCCGTGTAGCGAAAGCTTAACCGAGGGGGGGGGGGATTCCACCCTGGCCCTCGCGAAGAAGAGTGGAGAGATGCCCGCTCAAATCGACAGACAACAGACATTCTTGTGAAAGGAGCCAAGACCGAGAGAGGTGTTTTCTGTTCGGCACCATTTGTTTTTTTCCTCGGTCTTATTTCAGCTCTGTTTTTGAGTATGATATGGAGTGTACATATGTTTTAACAAATCTTCTTAATAATATATGTTTAATCCAGAGTTTTGTCACTGCAGTGCTTAATGGTTGGCAAAATAGGCTTTAATCGAACCCACGATACCTGCTCCAGTAACAGTAGGCGATCAGGTATAGAACAAGACACGTGGTCATCGGAAAGTGCAGCCGAAGACATGCGAGGCGTGACAGTAGTGAACCAAATTTTCAAATGGTGCAATCTATATATTTTACTGAAATCTGTAAAAGAAACTTGCATGTGGAAAATGGTAGTTTTCTCTTATCTCCTATTACATGTCACATAACCCAGGAAAATGTGAAAACAGCTCTTCATTTCCTGAACAAAAGTTACTAGACATTTTACTACAGAGGCAAACCTAATGATGCTACTGTTTGTTGTTGTTTGGAATCACACTAAAGGAAAATAATGTAAGTGGATTTCATTTTGCAAGAGAAGCTCTAATATATATATAATATATATATATATATATATATATATATATATATAAAATATATATATATGTATATATTGTATATATATATATGTTTGATTTGGAGCGCTACGGTCTACTTTTTGCAACACGAAGGCTAATGAGACTGGGACCTACTGCTTAAAGCCGATTCTGAACGGCTACGAACATCCATGCCATAGTGGGATTCGAACCCACGAACTCCGGTTCTGAAAGCCACCACCCTGACCATTCGGCCATCGTTCGGCATATATATATATGTATATATATGTTTATATATATGTTATATATATATGTATATATATATATGTATATATATATATATATATATATATATATATATATATATATATATATATATATATATATATATATATATATATATATATATATATATGTATGTATATATGTATATATATGTATATATATACATATATATTTATATATATACATATATGTATATATGTATATATATATTTCTATATATATACATATATATATATATATACATATATATATACATATATACATACATATATATATACATATATAATATATATATATATATATATATATATATATATACTCTCCTTGTTAGAGCACATGAAGTGAAGCAACACTACATTCCAATTAAAAGCCTGTATGAACCCCCCAGTGAATCTGGTTTGCTATTTCTTTATGACAATTAATATAATCCATCAATGTAAAAATATTTTACTATTGGAATAAATATTAGGGGTTCTTTAAATTTGTAAGTAATTGTAAGAATATTTGGCCAATTACAGGGTATCTGCCAAAATAAAATTTTTTTAGCAGATCATTTTCCATGACTTTAATAAGCTTTCATTAAAGTATATATAAATAAAACTTCTGATGTACATACAAATGAAATATATGCTTTTAGAGAAATTACAGAATTTTATCATAAAAAACTATAAACTTACTTTATAAGTGTTAATAAACTCACATACATAAAAATAAATTGTTGTATCTACATACCTAAGTTTACTCATATAGCAAATTTTCAATCAAAATGTTTCCAATTTGAATTCAGGGTACTTTGGTATTATCCAGGTGACCACGAATAATAGCCAAATATAACCGTTTAATGTTTATATACAATATCCCTAGATATAAACTTATATTTTGTGCAATCTTAACTAATTTTTATTAAAAATAATTATTATAATATTAATAAAATTTTAATCTCCAATTTAAGAAAAAAAAACAGAATAATATACCCACCCATTAAGCTTTCGTGCTTTGAGTTTCTTTGGTGAACAAATTTTACTTGGTCAATAGGATAATACATAAATACCAAACTCAGTAACTTCAGCCAAATGACAAGTAAAAATAGAATTAAACAATTCAATGCATTTTTTTTTAATCGGTAGTTTAGCGGATCCATGACTTTCCATTACTTTTACTCATTTTACTTGAAAAATCAAGACTTTCCATGACAAAATTAATCCATTGTAAAAATCCATGATTTTCCAGGTGCACAGAAACCATGCAATTATGATACTTTCCCTTTACTAACAAGAAAGTAAAAACTACTGCTTAGTAGTAATTAAAAAGTTTTATTTCACATAATAAAATTCTTTATACATTACTCCACTTATACTAAAAAAACTAAAAACTTACTTGACGTAGAAGGGGATTTGGGGGTATCATTGGTTCTTCCTTTGCTTTTTCCTCTGCCTGTAGAAGAAATAAATTAATATACAGGTATTTTTTAAGCTCAATGCAGATTACAAATTAACAATTTACTATTTTAATCATCCTCATCATCGTCAACTTTTCAAGATTTCTCCTTATTTTATGCAATGATTTTTAAGAATTAATATCTGATAATTTCGTACTCAACCTTTTTGAGTCCAATGTTTGTGCAAATAACCATTGGTGGTATAAATCAGGGCTTCGAACCGGAAATGAACCGAAAACTGGAAAAAACCGTTATTTTGGTCGGAACGAAAACCGGAACTGAACCAAAAAAAATATCGGTTTATTTCGGTTCGATATATCTTTCAGTCATTTTGTTACTGTTACCAACTTATCAATATTTTCTAATTTAACGTCAACTTTATAATTATCATTACATGTATACTGCTTCTCGATTTCCTATTTTGATATTCACTAGTATTTTTCTGTTTCAGTTTCGCATGAAACTACTTGTAGAAGACATATTTAATTCAGTTGATTAAACTAGAAGTATAGATGATTTTTTAAGAAAAATATCGAGTTATATTTTATTTTTCACATCTCAGCATGCGATCATCCACGGATGTTTGTATAGACTGTTTAGATCAGGGAGGAGTAAATAGACAGGAGAGGCCCTAAGTGACGTAGCATGAAGCATCTATCAAATCTTCTGCGCATCAAATGGGTGTTTGGTAATGGCGGCAATTCAAATGTTTCGTAATAGTAGTATTTCATTAGGCCTGCTGTTTGTATCAATTCACATAGTGTACCAATTAAAAAAAGAATAAAATCTTCTAAATTTTGATAGAATTACATTTTTTGTTTATGATAGAATTATATTTTTAGTACAAATAAGAATATACATAAAATGAAATTATTCATTTGGAACTGAAACAAAAACAGTTATTTTTGGCGGAGCGAAAACCGGAACTGAACCGATATTAATTTTTTAGCTGAACCGGAATGAAAACTGGAACAAAATAAATTACGGTTCGATGCCCTGGTATAAATACTCTTCCCACAACATTAATTCAAGATTTATACTACTGGGACCATCATCATTATATAAAAGCCCATGCAACACTTCATTTATGTAGGAAGTATCATTAATTTACAATGAATACATAATTATAAATGGAAATCATTTTACAATATGAATGAAATGCATTTTGATAGCTGCAATCTACCATCATAACCTATACAACCTTTAAATGTTAACCTTAAATTATTGAAAATCCATCATAGAAACAGAGTTGGAGAGGTAGAAAGTATTTTGGAAAAGAGAAAAGAATAATTTAACTACAGAGAAACAGTGAATTGAATGGAATATAATTCCCCTCCCCCCCAAAAAAAATGAATAATAGACAAATATATCTATAATATATCATAAACAATATCTACATAAACAATAGTACATAAATGTTTACACAATACTCATAATTATGAAAACAATTGGTTTTAATTTCTTAATTATTTAAGATATTCAAGATTAAATTGTATAATAAAATGTAAATAGAAAAGAAAAAATATGAGTTTGCAATATGATGTTATGCTTATTTTGGAGATCAAGCACTGTAAAAATTGTGAAATCCATACTTTTTAACACTGATGCATAAGGTTTGATGATACAGTGAAACCCAAACCCATTTAAGAAGTTATTCAAGACACCATGTAATAAACGTTTAAGCAGAAGAACTTCTTAATCAAGGAATCAGAGAAAAATAAATATACACTGCTGGAATAAATAAGGGAGCAAGCAAAGAAGTTAAGAAAACCATGCAAGACAGCCACGTATTGGAATAAAATGGATAGTATACAATACAGAAAAATGCAATATAAAAAATATATATATATACAAAAATTTGAAATTCAGCTTTAATTCTTTGAAAATATTATTTAGGGCAACAATTTGGTTACATGTAAAAGATAAAAAAAAGTATTGTTTAGAAATGACGCAAGATTTTTAATATGACATATGGTCTCCTTGAACAGCTAAGACTGCTACATGCCTGTTTTCCATGGATGTGAGATGTTATTGATAACACTTTGAGGAATACTATTCCACTCCTCAAGAAGTGCAATCTCCAAGTTTCAGAGTAAAAGGAAGCCTTGATCTTGCAGTAATGCATCATCTGAGAGTGGCCCAAACATGCTTGAATGGATTGAGGGCAGGAGAGCATACTGGCCATTCCATACGTTGTACTGTTTCAGCTTCAAGCATGTTCTCCACAATACGAGCTGCATGTAGTCTGGCATTATCCTGCTGGAAAACAAAGGAATCTCCAACAGCTGTAGCATAAGCTAGGGCATGAGGTCTCATTATCTCGTCTGCATACCTCCGGACTGTCAAAGTACCATTCTGAATGACAGGCAGGTCTGTACATCCCTCTATACTGATTCCACCTCATATTATATCATTTGTATCATTACCTTTCACAAATCAATGCAGGGTTATTTCAAGTGTCCATTTCCCTCCATACCAAAACACATTGGGTGTCACACTTCAGACTGAATTGGGACTCGTCCATAAACAGCACTTGGCTCCAATCCTGTTGCTCCCAATCTTGATATTCAGCAGCCCATCTTCTTCGAGCTGCACAGAGGCATGATTTCAATGGAATGCAGACCATTTGACTATGTGCATAGAGACCTCCCTGATGAAGCCTATTACATAGTTTGTTTGGATATCCTTTATCCTGTTGTCCAGAGCAACTGTCTTTGCAGCTGAGTAGCATTGTCTGTTCTGTTTTGACAAGCTGTTAACAATATATACAAGTGATCAGTTATATTGGTGTGTGGTCAACCTTGCCCTAATTGGTGTCTAACATTTCCTGTTTTTTAAAATTGATTCCACAGCCTTGAACGATAGTCTAGCGACTCCAACAGCATCTATGACACTACGTTGTGTTTGCCTGGATTAAAGTTTGCCTATAATAAACCATGCCATGGATTCTGGTAAATTATGTTGTTGAGATATTTTCAAGTCACCTTTTATAAAAATAAAATAAAAAAATAACTGAACAACTGAATTTCACAGTTGAGGCAGTGAAACAGATGCTTTTGCACAATCCTGATTTCTGCCCTGATATTCATTTTTTGGTTTTTGACATCATGAACTTTGATTTGCATATGAAGTTTTCTTCTGTTTTCTGTTAGGCTTTATATTATGTATGATTTATTTTATGTTACTTATTGGTGTAAGTATTTGCCTCATTTTGTTAAAACCATGTGCCTCTCTAATTGTTTTTTAGCAGTATATATACATATAAAATGGTTTTTGACTGATTCCCCTTGTTTAAGTTATAAATAAGTTTATTTTAACAATGTTCTTACTTTCCTTTTAATTGATCTTTAGAGATTGTCATAAATGTTTGAACATAATCTCTTAGTAACAATACTATGAAACATTGTCATAGGAAAGTTAAATTTCTTGGCAATTTGAATAAAATATAAATTTTAGGTCAATAGATAAAGCCATACGTTTTAATACTTGTGTAGAGATGCTTAAAAAATTCTTTAACTTAAACAAGGCTTAAGGAAATAAAAAGTAAGAAAAAATAAAACTTAAAATCAGTAAATACTTCTTCTAAAGTTGCATATTGAATATTAAATAAAATTTCTGCATTTTTTTCAGGCAAAAACAGAACAGAGTTAAAGCAGATCTAAACTGAATCTTCAACAATTTCTAGCCTGCAATAATGGTACTGAATCTTGAGCTAAAATAAATGTGACAGGAGATAACAAGATAAAAAGATTCTTCATACGTAAAAATGTACACTTTTGTGTATGTGTTCGTGAATGAGAAGTTTCTAGTTGCCATAGAAACTGTATGATAAAGGGGTTAGCTTTAAATGGGAAGGAACTTTTTTCCTGCTAGTTTTGCAATGCAGTTCGCAAGATTGCCAGCTTAAGATCATCCCTGAGGAATGAAAATGAACTTGATAACTCTTAACCAGATATTTGATTTTCTACTGCCTAATTCTTGGTTGCCCATTAGATGGAATTTGATGTACCTGCTACCAACAATTACTGAAACCAGGTCATTAAAAACCAAAGTATTTAATTTGGCCAAGCAATTATTTTCCGATTCTGCTTTAATTGCTACACATGTTTTGAATGAAAATAGAAAGCAAATTATTTATTCTTTTTAAAAAATTGTTTAATTTGTAGAGGTTAGTCTTTAATTTTAAATTAAAACCTTGTCATAAAATGAGAAAAGTTTTAAAATAATATATTTATACAAATATAAAATATGAGTTTTATTCTAACCAAATTAAATTTCTATCAGGCATATTAATATTAATATCTAAATAACAGGTTGAAACTGAAAATATTGAAATACTGGATATATATAAATTGATATTTACACCTCATATTTTTTTTTAATTCACCACATAAACAAACACATAAAAATAAATAAATAAAAATAATAACTTTAATTGGATGGGGATGTTTTGCCAATAAAGCTTCTCTTTGAGCTTCTTTCTCTTGCTTTTCAACATTCTGTAAAAGAAATAAAACTATTAAATAGATATTTCCCCCAAAGTTTGGTTCAAAACCAGTAATTTACTCTTTCACACATTGAGCACAACATCAGTTCCTGGGAATAGACAGTGTATCTTTTATCCAGATGACATTAATCCCTAGGAACTGACAGTGAACTTTTTTCTGATTAATTTTTTTGGAAAAAGCCGAGACATATGCTCCTAACTAGGGGTACGGGACAGTTTTGGACTCTGTTGAGGGGAAAAAGTTCTTTTGACCAGCTTATCAGTGGAGGGCGAGGAAAGGTATTGTAAATCTGTCTTGGGGAGGTGAGTAATGACCAGTAGCAGTACAAAAGTGGATTTCCTCTGAGTTTAGTCATATGGCAGTTGGGGTAACTAACCTTCATGTTTTGATATTCCCCATGTGCTGATTTTTACTTCTTGCTATCATTCATGTATTCGTATTTTAATTGTTTTGTAAAATCCTTTTCTTTTTATTTAAAATGCACAAAAGTTCACAGTTTAATTCAGGGGTGCCCAACCCAAAACGGTTGGTGGGCCACACACATAGAAATAAAATAACAAATTATTCAAAATACTTTATTATCATGCAATATTCAAAATATGCATAGTTTTTCGTTTGTTTTCATTCATTTATTTTCACCCTGTAACTTTTGATTTAGTTCATTCAGTTTCATATTTCAGTTTTTCTGTTAAAAAACATAAATCTAGAAGCCATTGATCATCCGAAAGTTCACTTATATTACTACTGTACTGTTTTATACATCGAATGTTCTTTTTCGAGGTTAGAATTTCAAACGCATTGTTAGCTTGCGTTTTCTAAATAAACAATAAATTAATTATTCCTTTACAATTAATTATAACATCACAATAGCCATAAATATAATTTATAACTTTATTTCCATACAACTTCCACTGGCTGGTCGGACAGAGCACGTGCAACAGAATATTCTAGAACACTCAAATTTCAACGTAACCAGTCCAACCCTATTCAAAGACCAGGTTTACGTTAGTTTCTATTAAGTCTTAATGTATATAATATGTGATATTTATTACTAGAAAAATTAACTAAAATTCTATGTTTCAATTGTATATAGTCAAAATGATTAAAGCTATATACAGTTGAAAACTTCAATTGGGTCACAAAAAGTTTTTAAATGGGCCACATGCGGCCTATGGGCCGTGGGTTGGGCATGCCTAGTTTAATTAGACCTTAGGTTGGGAAGTAATACAAAAACGTAAATAAAAAAGTAGCATATTGCTAACAAGTTTTGTGGATTAATAGGAAGTCTTCAAGATGTGAAATAAGTTTTATAATAATCAACCCATGTGGAGACCAGCTTGATTTCCACAACCAATATTGCAGCTTTATATCTTGATCCTTAAAACTATTTTTGAAATTATTCGAAATAATGCATTAAAAAGTTAAGTAGAATATCTAAAATAATTAAGTAGTAAAAATATCTAAAAATTTTAATTCTCAATTGTAATCATTAAGTGTGTGTCATGTGATGTAATAAATTTCTATATTTTGTTGCAAAGTATGTGGAAAAAGTTTTGAAGTAATGTAACAGTTGTTCAAAGTAATTAAAAACATCCATCTTCCAAGCAAAATAGTAAAGTTGTCAATAAAAAGTTACTTATTATACTTTTCAAAATTTTGACTTCACTAATAATTAAATATTTTTCATTTACATAATAACAGGTTTTTTTTGTAATAAAAGTTATATCAAAGTATCTTAAATATTCAAGAAAAAAATGAAGACGCATAAAAAAGTATTTCTATAAAAGGCAAACAATACACGTTGTTTTCGTCTAACAGGGCCCAACTAAGATACTTCTTTTCCAGGATCCAATCCATTTTTTGCCCCCCTCTTCCCAATGTATAACAAAAAGAAAGCAAATAAAATAACTACATTCAGATAAAAATCATAACATTAAATTAGGGAACATTTCACCATTATTTTATTTCATTTTTCATCCCTGTTTACAAATATAAAACTATTGAATTAGAATCCAAAAATAAATTAGAAATATAAAACTAGTGAATTATCATCCATCAACCCCTCTCCCTTTCTTAACCCATCCACCGGCCACCCTCCCCACCTTTTTCCCTTTCAAAACAGTCACCCTTTTCGTAAATTCCAGACGGAACTTACAGTACCATACTAGAGTTGCCGGTTTAAAAGTTGTCAGGCTACTTTTAAATTATTTTCCCTGCAAGGTAAAGGAGTTCCGTTATTCAAAATTAGTTTCTTTCATTTATTATCGCTTTGCAATATTTTTTTTCCTCAAAAGTGTGCGATACGAGTTATACGAGTGCGAACGAGAAGGGGTCGACAGGTCCGTTTTCGAACAGGAATTCGCTGTCGAACCCCCGTCGACGCGTCCATTCAGTGGGTTAAAACCATTAGACGAGTTTGCGAAGAAAAGAAAATCATGCAAGAAGGCCAATTAAAATAATTACATTTGTAGATTCAAATGCTTTATGTTATCCATATGAACACAAGCTTCCATATTTTCTTGTATTTGTCAGTCTAAATACTGATTCAACAACAAAAATTCTTCAAGTGCAAAAAATAAGTATTTTTAATTTTTAATTCTTTTAAAGAGATTTGAATCTTTCACATCAAAATTATATAAATCAAGGAAATCTGATAAAATATCTATTTCAATAAAATAAGATGTCGATTGTTATTATATTTCATACTAATTGTGTGTATATAAGATCATACTGTATAAAATTTTGTGCCTCAAAGTTTTCGTGATCAGGGTATTCGTCTTGTGACTTGCTAAGCTAAAATAAAGTTCAATACACAAAACATTCCTTTTCAGTAATTTTTGCAAAAAAAATTCTGTTTAATGTACTTAATCTACTTTTTATTTTCATTTTTTTTTTATTTTCAAGACTATTCTTTATTCTTCAATATGCCAGTTTGGGTAAGAACAGGAATAATTCCCCAAAACCCTGAACACAGGTGAGGAAATCTATTGCTTCACAAACATAACAAAAGGGAAGGAGGGCTTTAACCACAGAAGAACTTTATATAGGTAGTAACTAGCTCAACAGTGCTACCCCCCCCCTCAATGCAAGAGCCCGTCAGAGGATCTGTATACACTTACTACTATAAGACAACTATATTACTATAATTATTTTATATTATTACTATAAGACAACCTTTAAAAAAGTTAACTTACGGATCAAACCATTCATTTGGATCACAGATTCTGATATTCCTCAGGAAACTATCAAATGAACTTTGGAATCATGCTCTTGGGTTACTTAAGAGCAGGACACTGCAACTAAAGGTCTGTTGTAAACAAAGCCAAGAAAACACAACCCCAATAGTGCTTAGAAAAAAAGCCAGCGGCTGAAGCAAATCTAAGCAGACAGTTGGCAGGAACCTCCTGCAGCTCCTAAGGCTCAATAAAAATGCAAACTAAGGTGGTCAAATCTAAAAGCTGAGAGAAGCTCACAATCCCACAGGATATGGCCAGCAGTCTTTCACTAGACAGCAACACTAACAACAGAGATCAAAACTGATCTCCATATTATGACACCATCTGAGGGCACAGTCACCTGTAAGACCAACTGCTTTTTCCCAAGTCATGCCTATGAAGCTTCAAAAGCTCACAATAAAGTTTTACTATCAGAAAATGACAATCATAAGCTGACATGTATGGTAGAGATAACTCATTCGATGAATTACTATCTCTTTACCTACTTAGCATTTTCAGTATTCTGGATAATAAATACTTTTTGAAAACTGTCAGTATGAGCAATAAATTATTTCTGATCAAACCAAACTTTATATATCT
This sequence comes from Pardosa pseudoannulata, assembly GCA_032207245.1. Taxonomy (NCBI): domain Eukaryota; kingdom Metazoa; phylum Arthropoda; class Arachnida; order Araneae; family Lycosidae; genus Pardosa; species Pardosa pseudoannulata. Next base: position 94,236,960 of record CM063507.1, on the reverse strand, counting down.
GTAGCTTTTCCTTATTAATCATCTCCAGGAAATCAAAAAGATGAAAGTTGATGAAAAAAGATGAAAGATCGAAAGATGAAAGACTTCTGTTTGTATTTGCTGTTCTAAAAACCTCTTGAACACTCAATACCATGTGTTTGCTAACTTGCTGCTACTTAAATGAAAAATCTATAGTCAATTCCAGGGGATTGACATTATGCTCAAGTGTTAAACTAGTAATTTATAGTTCAAATCAAAAATTTATTATTTAAAGCCACATTCCCTACAAATAAATGCAAAATTAAATTTTATTTGGCTAATATGTTTATATTTTTCAAAAAATCAATTTTTTGAACTAATTATAATTATTATTAATAAAATAAATAGGATATAAAAATTCTATGAAACTATAATCATATTTTTCCTAAATTATATATTTTGAGCTTAAACAGAGACAAACCTTTTTGCACTGTTGCAATTTGGGATGAAATGATCATTTACCCCCTTTGCTGACTATTGTTAGATATTTGGTTGAATATAATAATAATAATAATGCTTAAAAAAAGGATAAAAAAAAACTACTTTTATCTTCTATTCAGGATTATGATAACATAATTTTCCATTCAGGGACCCATGGACACACTGGTGTGATTGAGAAACAGAATATTTGAATTGAATTTTTTTAACAGCACTAGATAGCAATTGAAATTTGTTATATTTTTTAATACTGCTGCACAGTGTTGACATTCAATATAGGCTTTCAGTTCTAAAGGGGTTTTTTTTTCTGAATTTTGAACAGGCAAACAACAGCAGACATGTCAACATTTAGGCACTTGTGTAAAGAGTAACAGCGTGGTTTGATATTTTAACATTCTAATTACAGATTATGAATGAATGAATGAATGAAATCACCTTTAGGGCAGCCCTTGGGGGATTCCCCAAGAGCAGGGCACTGCGACCAGAGGTCTATTGTATCCAAACCCAAGAAAAACAAAACACGACCCAAGTGTGCATAAGAGAAAAGGCCACAAGCTGAAGCAAATCTCAGCAAACAGCTAACAGGGATGTCCTGCAGCTCCCAAGACTCAAGTAGGTGGCAACCAAGGTGTTCAAACCTAAGAGACGAGAAATACTCGCAATCACACAAAATGTGGTGCCATTCCTATTAAGCGACAAGAGCTCCTTACTACGTGAGCTGGGGCAGTCACGATTAAGCTCTTTAGCTTGCCTATGACTATCCCCAATAAGCCACTTGGAATACTGAAGGTACCTGAAATGCCTAAAGACAGAATTGCTAATACACCCCGGAGCAATACCAAGGACAGGATCAGGTCGAGTAAAGGAAGTGCTGGACCCCTTCCTAGCTAAAAAATCAGCATGCTTATTACCCTGAATTCCCATATGACCAGGAACTAAACCCTGCAGTTGCCCTTAAGCCACTTAGGATTCTTAAACCAGTCCACCCGAGAGGGGAAATGAACACTATAGGGCTTACAGAATGTAAACCTGGTATTGATAACATCAGTAGGCATTGTAAAAAAAGCCTTGTAAGCCACAGAAGAGTCAAAATGTCTCCAAGAGAGATAAAAAGAGTAATCCCTCCAAAGACCCAGACTCTTAAGCCGCTTCATACAGATTATAGCCTCAGCTTCAATCTGTAGATGCAAAGGAAGCAGGCCTAGCAAAAGTTCTATGGCAGCAGTAGGGGTAGTTTTAATACAACCCGTGAGTGCAATACAGACCATTTTCTGCAGCTTATTCAGATAATTACAGATTATACATAAGTACATATCTTAATGGTTTCTTAATTAAAATTAAATTTAAAATATTTACACAGTAGTAAATTGTAAAAGGTAAATCTAAAATTTATGCATTTAAAAATTTATGAGTAGCTCTATTAGATTTAACAACTTATTTTTCAGAACAGTGTTTCTTATGGCAACATTGACCCTGATTAAAATATTTCTATTTTTCTATCCTCAGGGATTCTAAAGTTTGTTTACTCAAATTTGACCTAAATTCAGTTTGGTTTTTCCGCACAGTACCGAAAACTTTTATCATGCAGCATTACTGTGTGAAAAGAGTAATATTCAGCATTATGTTTTGCAAAATTTTGTATTTAATTGCTGAATTGTAACCTTTTAGCTGTTCAAAAGTTCAGAAATATAAATTTTATCAGAATGAAACCATTTTTATTAAAACAAAACCATTCTCTTCAAAATTTGTAATTTTTTTTTAATATCACAAAACTTTTGTTACATATATATAGATATTATAAGGGATTATAAACTGTAAATTTTAGCACATTAAGTTATGATTTTTTATGAATTTTTAAATGAAATTAGGCTTAAATGAGAAAATTGTGCAAGCCTGTTAAAGCATTTTGTTCTCTTTCCTGAACAGGTTTAAATACATTTAACAAAGAATATTGCACAGTCACATTTCACTGCATTATTTATTAAAAAATATAACATACTCAATTTAATCTGCATAATATGTAAATGTATTAAACAATGTTAGATAAAATGTTTTGTTGCTGCAAATTTATCATCATATGCATTTAAGTAGGCACTGGAACCTTTTTTTAAAGAGTGAATATAGACAGTCTGTGATATTAAATTTGAATACTATATGAATCAGCAATTAAAATATATTCATGATGATTATGAGCAATGGAAATGTCTTCCCTTAATAATATCAATATATCAGTATGTTGCACAAATAAATGCTTATATAAACATTTATATATTGTATTATAATTACATTATATAATTTTAATGAAAAAAAAACCCAAAGTTTAATTTTTTTTAAATAATGTTTTATTAATGATACAAAGAATAAAAAAGCAATTTTATTAATATTTATTTCACTTTAAATTTAAAATTTGAAAAAGAGGTGAAACTCTTTAAAAAGGCACTCAGCTGCCAAATATTTAGTATTTGGCTAAATCTTTATTCCTTGTCTCACTAATTGCAATGTGCTACACTTTGACCCCTTGTATATAGCTGAGTTTAAATATACTTGAAACAAACTTACTTTTATGTGCTTCTTGCCTTTTAAATGACTTTCATAAGTAAGCTCGTTATTGGCACTTACGTTACAAACCTAAAGAAAAATTAAATATTTCTACAGAGAAGGTTGTTAAATTTCAACATATTATTATATTTTAAAATAACACTAAACAATAAAAAAAAAAGCTTATACATTTGTGCATCAAAAGTAAAGGGCATATCTCACAAATTTCAAATTTTACAGGAAATAAAATATTTTTTACAGATTTGTTTGAGTTGGGAAATCTTCAGTGAAAAGCACTGTAAATGTGAGACATAATGCATACAAACAGATGAACATAGCTAGAAATACAAAACTTTATGTCTAAAGCAGGCTCTTTACCTAAAAGGAACATTGTTTCACACTGTCTTTTTCTAAATCACACACTTTTATGAAAGAGTTAATGTTTTTATCATACAAAAAAGTACAAATCATACACAAAAAATGCAAAAACCTCTCTTGTTCTCTAATTTAAACGAAAAATTTTACAAAACTGCTGATTTTCAAAATAATACCTTTAAAAATAAAAATTCCAGTAAAATTTAATATATTATGAAATAAAATCAAGAGAGCATTTAAAAACAATTTTAGAAATACAAAATAAATAAAAATTCATCTAGAACAGTATTTTTTAACTTTTGTAGAAATGCACATAGCATTGTAATAATATATGTGAATGTGAATATATATATTAGGGATGCAATGGTTATACGGCCAACATACTGCATCTGCCATATTCAGCCACTATAAACAATAATTGGCAGTAGACAGATATTACAATTTTCTGGCAGTACATCCGGCCAAAAATTATACACTAAAAAAAAAAGGAGCAAAATGTTAAACAATATGCTATATGAAACAATGTATATAAATATTTTGGAGCATTATGTCTATATATATATATATATATAACTTTATGAAAAAAATTAGGTTTATTTATACATTTCATTACAAAAATCATAAATCATTCATTTCTCAGTCTCATCTGCAAAACTGTGTTTTTGCATGTGAGAACACAAAAGACAAAACTTACATTTTTGGAGGATAGAAGAATAAAGACAATTTACTACAAAAATAAATTAATAAATAAATGAAAATAAAATAAAAAAAATTGGAATATGTTCTTGAAATGTTTTACACACAAACATAAGAACCATTAAAGAAGAAGGTAGTGGACTATTAAAAATGCTTTTATTCAGATTTGATTTTTCTAATTAAGTAATGTCAAATTCAGATATTGAGTACTAAAATTTAAAGAACAAATTCAAAATAAATTATTGCAGAAATAGTTGACTAATTAAAAAATATAAAAAGGTAAGAAAAATACTACAATTTGGTTGCAAAACTAAAGTACATAACGCTGATTTATTTAAAATAAATTGTAGAAGAAAAAATGCATAACATATTGACTTCCGGCTGAAACTCTGGCCAGATATTTGGTCAAATTGACATCCGTTGCATCCCATATATATATATATATATATATGTAATGAGACAGACTTCTCGATGGGTGGTTGCAGTCAGGACCATAAAAATGATGCCGTTTCAGCTAAAGAACTTTATTAAGATAACGTTGAAGGACGGGTTCCCACTTCATCATAGGGACAGGACAAACGGAAGGGTCAGCTAGCATGAAGTTCTATGTCCAAGACACGTAACACCTGGGTCAACATCTGTGGGAAAATATCTCTAGAAGATTCTGTCTCCGACAGCGTGTATCTCCTTTTTATTTGGAAATTTCTTAAATTGTCTGCTAGGGCGATGTAGGATTAAAATTGGTCAGGCCCCTTCTCCGAGGGCGTAAACTGTAGTCCCAGTGGTCAATTTAGGTTAAGGATTAAAAAGGGGAATGCAAAATGACGCAGGAATTTTTACCTTTGATTTAAGTTTTGAAAACCCCTGAGAATTTTCCTTATATATATATATACTGGTCCAGGTCTAGTAGGTGTACTATACATGCATGCACACATGTAGACAAATGTCTAGGGTAGTTGATAAAATATCTACTAAGTATACATATTGATAAGAGGTGACCAAATACTATCTCACATGCAGGAATAGAAGGGCAGTCAAATATTACTTTTCATGCAGGTGACTACGAGCTCAGAACCGGCCCTGTGTATATACATACATTCATCAAAAATCATTTTCATCAAAAATCCATCTGAATCAGCAAAATATGAAAATTTTAAGGTATTTATATATAAAAGGATTTATTTATTTTAAACACTCCAAAATAAATTCCATATATCTATATCTATAGTAAGTATGAGTAAAACTTATAAACAAAAATTAAGGAGTAAATTACTTTTCTGTTTGGTTAAACTGTTAAAAACTTATAATTATTTATCTTCCACATAATATATTTATACAACAAATTACAGAGATTGTATATATGATATGTGCAATCAATTATATCCACAATCAGTTACATATGCATGTGAGTGTGTGTGTGTGTGTGTGTGTATATATATATATATATATATATATATATGTAGGGTTCAGTGTCTAGGGGTGTCATTAGACAAATTCGATGACAGACTAAATTAACAATAACAAACATTTAATGATGTAACAACACAGAAAACATTTAAGCACAAAGACAAATAGTTAAATCACGGTGAAGACACGGTATAGACATGACTTCCTACTCGAAGCTTAACATAGGCAAGACACCTTATTTGGTGTTTAACATAGAAAATAACCCTACTCAGTGTTTAATAAATTGAGGGAGCTCAAGTGCCACGGGTAATTCACTCGACCTGGTCACTCATACTCTCCACGACTCGAACTCGAATGTCCCTCTGTCGTTCCTTATTTACCCCACTCAGTGATGAAGACGCGACCTTGTGAGAATGTGCTGCACTAAATTCCTATATATATATATAATTAATATGATGACATGTATGAAAAATTTAAGACATCAGAAGTATCATTCATGTGTTTTATTAAAAATCATGAATTTTTTGACAAATTTTGAAAAACCTTAAGGGTTTTGTAATTCTTTGAATCTATGCCAATTGTTGTTAACACAATGAATTTGAATAGAATATACTGAACTAATTTGGCAATCCCTAATAACAGACAAAAATGCCCCCCCCACCATAATTGCAAAGATGAGAATTTAGAAAATACCTAATATTAAAAAAATGATCTTACTTTACAATAATAGTCTCCATACAGATGATAATTGGGTTCAAACTTTAAATCTTGTGAAACTGCCTCTGGTACAGCCTGATGCCCTTTCGAAAAGGAAGAAGAGGCAAGATGTTTACTGTCTTTATAAGAGTTATTATCAGTAGCATCCTCCTGAAAATCAAACTGCCGTTCATCTTTGGCATGAAGTTTCTTATAAGAATGGTTCTCTCTTTTTTTATAATGTCTATCATCATCACTGCCACTACTACAGTCCTTTTTACGTCGATGTCGATTTCTACTTCTACTCCTACTACTGGAACTTCTCTTTCTGTATCTTCTCTTTCTACTGGAACTTCTCTTTCTACTATGAGAGTCACTATCACTGCCATAATTTTTTTTCTTTCTCTGGTGACTTTTACTACGAGATTTCCTTTCATTAACATAATCCTCTTTTTTCCTTGTTGGACTTCTACTTTCATCACTACTGTCCCATACAATCAGTTTCCTTGAATCCCAATCGTCAAAATGACTCTCACTAGTAGAGTTACTATCACTACTGTAACTCTTATACCTGTGTTTAAGCTTCTTCCTAATAGGGTGACTTCTGTTTTTCTTATATTTCTTTTTGTGCTTTCGTGTTTCACTTTCTGATGCAGCTGTCTGCACTGAGTCTTTAGTAACTACAGGAGGTTCTGGAGTGACACGTTCTTTTTTAATATTGATTGGTGGATCTAAATAAGAATATAAATCATATTAAAAACAGTTATTGATGGTTAATTTTTCAAAACTTTAAAAAATAAAATATATCTAGATGGCTAAAACAAAGAAAAGAGGAAAAAATTACACTATAAATTTATTAACAAAAAACTTACATTATATATACAGGGTATCTGCCAAAATAAAATGTTTCAAATCCATGACTTTCCCTGATTTAGCGGATCATTTTCCATGACTTTAAAAAGCTTTTGTTAAAGTATATATGAATAAAACTTCTGATGTACATACAAATGAAATATATGCTTTTAGAGAAATTACAGGAATTTTATCATAAAAAAACTATAAACTTACTTTATAAGTGTTAATAAACTCACATACATAAAAATAAATTGTTGTCTCTACATACCTAAGTTTACTCATACAGCAATTTTTCAATCAAAATACTTCCAATTTGAATTCAGGGTACTTTGGTATTATTCAGGTGACCATGAATAATAGCCAAATATAACCCTATAATGTTTATATACAATATCCCTAGAGATAAACTTATATTTTGTGCAAAAATCTTAACTAATTTTTATTAAAAAATAATTATTATTATATTATCTCCAATTTAAGAAAAAACCAGAATAATATACATTTACCCACCCATTAAGCTTTCTTGCTTTGAGTTTCCTTGGTGAACAAATTTTACTTGGCAATATGGTCATTAGGATAATACATAAATACCAAACTCAGTAACTTCAGCTAAATGACAAGTAAAAATAGAATTAAACAATTCAATGCATTTTTTTTAATCGGTAGTTTAGCGGATCCATGACTTTTACTCATTTTACTTGAAAAATCAAAACTTTCCATGACAAAATTAATCCATTGTCTAAATCCATGATTTTCCATGACTTTCCAGGTGCACGGAAACCATGTATATATATATTTATACATATAAATATATGTCACAGTGCTTTTTCATCACATGACAAAATAAGGATCACTCTAACAATTTAGGTATAATTAAAAAATCTTATATGTAGTTAGCCCCTATTATTTCATTTGCCCCTGCTTGCTGAGGAAAGATATTTTTTAAAATGTCAATTGTAGCACTGGAAAAACCAAGAGTCATGGAACTTCACATTTATTTAACATCAGAAATGCATCAGTCTATCAACCATCTTTTCAGTGCAACAGCTCTACACAGAATGATCAAAGAATATACACATTTGCGGCTGATGTCAGCCCCACAGCTTAGGAGTTGCATGATTTTGTTCCTATGAGAATTAACCAAGATCAGCAATGTTATGAGGCAAGAGCGAACTCCGAATATTTAAGAAAGCTGAAAAATGTCCAAAGAACAGAAAATTAGCACTATTCTGGTTTTGAAAAATAGGTAAATGGACTTAGATTTTATGACTAGGAAATTAGAAATTAAAAAATGAGAAAGGGGAAAAAGGATAGATATTTTTATGGATATTCTTTAGGAGTGATAATTGTGATATATTCAATATATAATTATTTATGTGTGTACATAAATATGTATAGATATATAAATATACAGTGTTCCCTTAGCACTTCACACTTCATGTTTTGCAGTTTCAGTGCTTCGTGGGTTTTTCAAAATATTCATTAAAAAATAAAAATGAAAAAATACAAGTATGTTGGTAACCACATTGCAGATAGGAGTGTTGTTTCATGTTGATGTGCAAGAGAGAAGGATCCCTGCATGTCAAACAAAGAGATGAGTTGGCTTAGAGTACATACAACAAGCTCTCATAAAGGTGCATGATTGGTTTCTGGTGCAACATTGACCAATGAGAGTACGAGTGGATTATCTGCGCATCATCGCAGCCTCACCTAGCATCTTCTCTTGTATCTCGCCAGTATTGGCCATGTTGTTGACTGTCTTGCATACTGTATTTTAGTGTTGTGTTCCAAGAGGAAGAAGATGATGACCATCAGCAAAAAGGCGAAACTTTTAGATATGATCAATAAGGGCAAAAGTTATACATCTGTAGCACACCATTACGAGGTGAATGAATCTACAGTACAATACATCAAGAAAGAGAAAGCAATTATCTGAAAAACTGTTTCAATAAAGCTTTTAAGTCAATTGAGAGCCTCTCCTCTGCCACCAACACAAGAGAGGTTAGTTGGGAGCACTACGGTCTACTTTTTTGCAATACGAAGGCTAATGAGACCAGGACCTACTGCTTAAAGCTGATCCCGAATGGCTACAAACATCCATGCCACTGTGGGACTCAAACCCACAAACCCCAGATCCAAAGGTCAGTGCCCTAACATTTGCCCATCGTTCAGCCCAGAAGAGCCTCTCCTTTTTCAGAAAGCAATGTTGATTGTTTATTACTGTATAAAGTTTTGGAATAAACCTTATTAATTAGCACTGATACAGAAGATAAAACACTGATAAAAATTACAACAGCATACGTAAGTAAATACGTATGCTGTTGTAATTTTTGTCTTAAATGTGTAAAGTATAAATACTATTTACATATTTGAAATATTTCATGTACCTGTGTACACGAAAATTCCCAGGAGAAAATTCTACTTCGTGGTAGGTTTTGGTTCCTATTAACTACGAAAAACAAGGGCTCACTGTATATGCATAATCTCAACTTTCCCCATTTATTCTTACGATTTATTCTGCGATGTTTGAAGCAGTTAAACGCCGGTTAACAGGATACGCTCAAGCGATCAAGTTTTACGTGCGTGGCAGAGTTTGCTGTGAACGTTATGTTGCACCTGAGTGGCATCAGGCGTATGCAAATTTTGTGAATGTGCTTTTGAGGTATAAGCGGGTAGCCGAGGAGGCTGCTCGCAGTTGATTATCAGTCGTACTTGGCCATGGCAGTTGTCGATCGCGGTTCGGCAGTCCGCCACGTCGGCGTTCGCATAGTATGAGTTTTTGAATTACGAAGTGCAAAATAACTAACTCATTTTTTGTAAATAGAATTTTATTTTCAAGATTGCAAGTTGCAATAAAGTAGTTTGCTGTTTTTTTATAAAGATGTACTCGTTTTATTATTTTAGCCATTCTTAAATGGACACTCTGCTGAAGGGGGAATTTTTATATTTTCAATATCACCCCCAACACATATACATTTGCACACAAATATACATACATAAAGGATTCATTGTTAACTCCTTACCTGACCTTATTCTTAACAACCATTACCCATAGAAAAATTATTCAAATGAAGTAATACAATTTTATACTAATTATAAAATGTATATATTGTTCCATATTTGCTGCCTAATGAAAAATCTTATTTATATGATTTTTCTTTAAATCAAGATTTTTGCAAACCCTGGTAGTCTATATATATAAAAATGAATTTGTGTCTGTCTGTACTCACTTAAAAGCCATACATCCAATCGGCTTGAAAATTTGGGAAATCATTAGGTATATTCCTAGGAATGTTTTTGCAAATTTTTAACGTTCAAAACCATTCCTTCCCCTCTTTTTCAAGCGTTTCATGTTATTATTCTAAGCATTATTTTCCTCGGTTAAACGCATACGATTAATTTTTTAATTTATCGCATCATAACTAAGTGAAGGAAGTAATATTTCTAGCAATGTGACGTCATTCTGTTAGTCCCATGTAATTGTTTTAAGCTCAGTTTTCCTCGGTTAAAAGAAGGAGATTTAAATTTTCAATTTATCACACAATATATAGGTCAAAATATTTTTGTTATCATTATGATGTCATTCCCTTAAATATCTCATTTCTTCCTTTCTTATTTTATATTATTTAAACATCGTCTGCATAGTATCAATTTGAATTGACCTGGATATTGAGATATCAAGGGATTAACTTTCATTTCTATGTGACGCAAATTATAGCATTTTTATATAAGAACTAATTTTAAATTTAATTCTTGGTTATTTTTTACGTTACAATGAAATGTTTATCAACAATATTCTAACCACAAAAAGTACAAATTTCAGTGACTCTCATAGGCAAATAAAACCTATCATTTTATAGTTATCTTTATATTCATATGGTTGTCAATATGAATGTGTGTTTCTGTTTCATACAAAACCATGTGGTTTGTCATAAATTTCCTTAATTTTTGACAATATCAGGCTTGCAACTGCTGAGGTACTTTCAAAAAGGTGAGAAAAGTGACAAATAATACAGAATAAGTAACTAAAAAGGGACTAAACATTAAAAAAAAAGTGATTTTTTTCTCCTCTTGATTACAGATGCTATTATTAAGATTTTTCTATTTATTTTAACTCTAAATCAAATGATTCATGCAAGACATGATTTTAGCGTCAAATACAAAAAAGGTTAAAAATTTTGTTTAACACAACTCAACATTGCTTTTTATTCAAGAAAATCTATAAATTAGATTTGATTACATACAATACATTAATTTTATAATCACAATTTTCTGCATGTATTAATGAGGTTTTGAAATATGTACATAGCTAGATTAGAGTATCTAAACAAAAATTGTGAAGAAAAAGGTAAAAAAATGTGTGCTTTGATGTATAATTCTTTAATGTATTAAATGTACATTTCAGTACAAATGTAGGTTTCAGGAACTTCTTTACGACTTTTTAAAATTACTAAATTCTGGAAACCATATGACTAACTACATTTTAATAAGAAAAATTAGTTTAAAGCATCACACTTTTGGTCTTTTATTACAATATTTTGTTATTAAATCAGATTTTCTTTTTTCAACTACATTAGCTGTGAAAAAAGTGACTAAAAGTAACTGTTTACTTTAAAAAGTGACTAAGAGTGATCAATTGTAAAAATAGTGACTAAAGGTGAGAAAAGTGACGGAATTGCAAGCCTGCAATATTTATTAATACCACCAAAATTAGAACTGTTGTTGTCAAAACCTCTGCTTCCTATTCTACCACTTAGTATGGCAAGATCTATTAACATTGCTAATCAATGTACTGTAGTAATACAGTAGTATAAAAACTGAATTTTGTTATAATACACTTATAATAGAAATATATAAATATACCAATGACTCGAACTATACTTTGACGAATTTAGAGAGTTATGCATGAAACAAAAATCTTTGTTTAAAAGTAATACATTAAGTACATTGCAGCAAAGCATGGGCACACTTGCTAGTAATTAATGAGCGTCATTTTGCATCCATTTGAATGGAAAAGATAAAGGTCATAATATACACATTAGAAATAAAATAGTACTCTTACTATAAGAGAATATTGTAACTAGTTACTTTGTGTTCAGTCTGGGCAATTAGTTTTCTGGAAGGGTTACACTAATTTCAAAATTTAAATTTTTTTTTAGATTATTTAGACTTAGGACCTGAAGATAAAGTGGTAACCACTCAAATGTAAATATGTAATATTCGAAAAAAGTTCACATCATAACATAATAAAATGTTTTCTGTGGAAGGATGTAAACATGATTAGGTAAAAAATGTACAGAAATGAAATTAGTACAGGGGTTCTTTGTTACCCCATGCAAAACTTTACAAAACAAAAAGGCTTTGTAAAGTGTTTCAAATTACACGCTAGTATTTTTATCTATTAAATTTCTTTGATGTTAAATGGATTACAATTTTTTGCTTGTAGCAACAATTTGTCTTATCCAATAAGTAGGGTATTCTAAGTCTTTACACGCCGAACGATGGCCGAATGGTTAGGGTGCTGATCTTCGGAACCGGAGTTCGTATCCCACAGTGGCATGGATGTTCGTAGCCGTTCGGAATCAGCTTTAAGCAGTAGGTCCCGGTCTCATTAGCCCTCGTGTTGCAAAATGTAGACCGTAGCACTCCAAACCAAACTAAGTCTTTACACCTCAGCAAAATTGACAAATGAACATTTTCTGTGCACTGTATAATTTGTCATCACCATTACTTCTTTACTCTTACTATAAGAGAATATTGTAACTAGTTACTTTGTGTTCAGTCTGGGCAATTAGTTTTCTGGAAGGGTTACACTAATTTCAAAATTTAAATTTTTTTTTAGATTATTTAGACTTAGGACCTGAAGATAAAGTGGTAACCACTCAAATGTAAATATGTAATATTCGAAAAAAGTTCACATCATAACATAATAAAATGTTTTCTGTGGAAGGATGTAAACATGATTGGGTAAAAAATGTGCAGAAATGAAAAATTAGTAAAGGGGTTCTTTGTTACCCCATGCAATACTTTACAAAACAAACAGGCTTTGTAAAGTGTTTCAAATTACACGCTAGTATTTTTATTTATTAAATTTCTTTGATGTTAAATGGATTACAATTTTTTGCTTGTAGCAACAATTTGTCTTATCCAATAAGTAGGGTATTCTAAGTCTTTACACCTCAGCAACATTGACAAATGAACATTTTCTGTGCACTGTATAATTTGTCATCACCATTACTTCTTTAGGCATTTAAGTATATAGGATACTGTTTCTTGCAAATAGAGAACTCTGTAATATTTTATTATTTAATAAATTCCGTATTGTATTTAAATTTTCTGTTCATTCCATTTATATCACAGGTTGAGGAAAATTTAGTTTCTATCAATATACTGTGAAGACTCCCCTTTGTTCGAGCATGCGCCAAAACAGCTGACCAGAGACCACCTGTTTACCTGGACAATAGAGTGGCATCACAGAGTCTGGGATCTTGACAATCGGACTGAATAGACGAATACGCCTCTGATGGATCTCATTAATGAATGCTCGGAAATTCCTTGAGAGGGCAGCCAGCGAATGAGAATTCAGCTAAAATATAAAACTGTAACTTTAGCTGGAGTTTTCAAGTAACTGGGATCTTAAATGACCCCAAAAAACAATTGGCAGAACCGTAACTGAACCCCCCCAGGTATAAAAAGCCTACAATTTTGCGACTCAGGGCTTTTTGTCATTCTTTTTTTTTTTGTAGGTGTGTTGACCTTGGGGAGGCTTTCCCCTTTTTTCCAGCACCAGCTTGTAGTTCGGGAGATTCGTAAACTCAGCTCATCTAGGGAGCGGCAGAGTCTCGGATATCGAATGGGGGATAAATTGGGTTTGATTGTACCCTGAAAAGCCTCCCCATTTGTAAGAGATTATTAAATCTCTTGTTTTTCTTTTGACTGTGATCATCGTGAGGAAGTTACCGGCAACCCTCATTCTACATGATTTGGGAATAGTAGTATTTAATCAAGAATAAAAGTAAATTTTCAATTTTATCTTTGACTGTGATCCATTATTCACGTTACCTCTCATTTGAGAATATTGAAGGCTTCACAATACCTACTTAGGATAAAAGTTTTATTTTTTTTTAATTCATGCTACAGTAATAAATAATAAATTTCCCCATATTTTCAAGAATTTTATCCAAAATTTTTATTATTACGATTTATTGCATTTGCAGGATTTTCTAAAAACTATTAACTTCATTAATTAATTTTTAGATATTGCACCAATATATTTGCCTATTTTTACAGGACAACTAGTGCTACATAATTAAACACTTAAGTAAAAAATGACAGCTCAAATTTGAATCAAATAAGTTTTATGACATAACATAACAGCATATCGAATTGGATAGACTGTTGTAGGTATGTGGATTTGCATAAGAGACAAACATTTCCAGAATTTTCATTTTTATATAAATCATTATGATAACAATATGAAGCAGCATATATATTTTAATATAAACAAAAGACTAGAAAACTAACAAATCTTACCTATATTTAGTTCATCATTCTCAGCCGTGATATCAACAGTGTCAACCATTTTGGGAATGGGCACAAAAGGAACTTCTTGTATTTCTAAATTAGATATAAAGTTAATGAACAAATACATAATGAAATAAATATTTTTCACGTACAAACACAAGATCTTAGGTTACAGAAAAATGAAAAAGGGATAATTCAACATCAGTCACTAATTTGTAGCACTTAAAAATGTCACACCCTTCATGTATCAAAACAAATTTTAAATTATATGTGTTAAAATAAATTCTACAAACCAAATATTTTAAATATGTTAGAAATGAACATACCATCATCAGAACTGGGGTTTAACCCAAACTCTTCATATATCGTGATATCTGGTACATCATAACTTTTCTAAGAATTAAAAAAATAGAATCAATGAATAGTAAACAAAAAATATAAAATAGTACACACACACACAAAAAAAAAAAAAAATATTTATGTGACTATGACTTGGATAAGTGAGAATCTGTATTTTATTTTAGAAACACAGTAAGAAAATTACGTTTATAATCTCAAACACATTTAAAATTTTTGCAGATTAAATAAAATATAAGCAATTATGTTACATATAATTAACCATAAGTAAAACGGCATAAAACATATGCCTTACAATTATGTGTATACATACATTTTACATTTACTGATACATTTTACACATACTGTATATTTCAGTATGTAAGCTGAGAATTTTTGGGGCTTTTTAAAGACCTAAGTGAGGGGGTTGACTTAAATACGGATCCATGAAACAGAAATACATGTTTTTTAGTGATGTTTTTTGCCATTGATAACAAAAAATCACCAAATAGGCAAAAATTAATGAAACTGTTTTGAAAAATCCCCTATATAATAATAGCCTAAGTTGTCTGTCCGCGAAATTTTGAAGCGGTTGTACCTGGAATGGATACAGGCATCCATATTGGATTTTTCATGAGTTAGGATTAGCAAAATTGAAAGAGTTCGAAATCCACCCATCCCCCCTTTTTGAGCGTTTAATGCTATTATTTCAAGCCTTATCCTTCCTCTTATTTTATACAAAATTCATTCTTGATAGGATGGCAAAGGCGGAGAGTAATATTTAAATTTCTAGACGGTTTCTACTTGAACCTTCATATACTCTCATTGACTCACAACGTGCAGGCGTTGTAAGTTTGGTAGAATGTTCGCCCACTTGATAGTCGTACTTCTCGAGTTGACGATTCTATCCCCGACGCAGCCAATTTTTTTTTAATGTCTAATAAATTTAATATTTTCTGCTTTTTCTTTTAAATTCTTATTCCGAAAGTTGTTTTATTATTTTTAAAATAAATTTTTACTATTTTTTCAACTTTTTATAATTTTTATTTTATTAAATTCATGTATTGTTGTACGGATATCCCTGGCCACATAAACATTTTATGTTGTGTATCCTTAAACTTTCTTCTCGTAATGTAATAATATCCTAAGTTATCTGCCCGTCTGTCCTCGAAGTTATGAAGCTGTTGGACCTGGAATAGATAAGGGCATTCATATTGGATTTTTGATGAGTTAGGGTTTGCAAAATTCAAAGAGAGTCAAGTTTATCTTTTCCTAAACTATAGATCCGATTCTGAAGTAAATTGGTATAAATAAGCTTCGTATCACCGCGAAAAATACTGTCCTCTTTAAACCGTTCGAAATCCACCCCGTCCCCTTTTTGAGCGTTTAATGCCAATATATTAAGCCCCATTTTAAGAGCAAGCAATTAAATTTATCAATTTATCACATAATAAATAGGTAAAAGTAACAATTTTTTTCTAGCATTAAGGCTTCATTCCTTTAACCATGTCATTTAAATCATTTCTTATTTTAAATTATTTAAATGTGTTCTGCATTATTTCCATACGTTTTATCACTAAACTTAGATATTACATACATAATTTTCTTTTTTATTTGACTTAAATAATAGATTAAGTACATATGTGATAATTTTAATCTATTATTTTTGTTGAAAGGTAATTCTCAGCCAAAAAAAAGAAACAAACCATTTTTTTCTTACCTGCCTCATAGAGTTCTTTACAATTCTGGAAAATTAAACATTTTACTGATCCCGTCATATGACGGGCTATATGCTAGTAAATAAATAAATAAAAAAGCAGTATAGAACAAAAAAGAAAATGTATAATAGCAAAAAGTAAATGAAACAAAATTTTAAAATGAGAAAAAAACTCAAAAATTGAAAAATAAATTTTAAATGACTCATCTGTGTTATAATCACTCTAAAACAATAGTACTATGATGGTAGCAGATAGGCTAATATTCAAAATAAACACAATTCTACGTAAGCCAAAAGCAATTGATAAATTGATAAACACAGGTTTTTTTTTATATATTATATTGCTTAAATTTATGAAAAAGTTATCTTTATACAGAATTACTAGAGTTGAAACTTCTAATTAGCATCTAACAGCCCATAGCCAGAAATTATTTTCGGAGGGGGTCCAAGGGAGAAAGACATCTTTATTTGTGAATGATATTTCAATTGATGCAAGGGAAAGCACTGTATTTGCAGAATACAGTGCCGGAAATAAAGTGTTGTATTTCCGGCTAGTGGCTTAGCAAAACTTTTGTGGTCTCAGCGGTTTTTTTGTATTTGCTCATGAACAGCTAGGCAGATAGCACATAAACACACAAACGTCGAACATTGTCTATCTACAAAAGGGTCTTTCAAAGTTTCGGAGGGGACCAGTCCCCCAAATCCCTCCCCCTGCCTACGGCCTTGGCATCTAAATAAAAATATCATTGGCCACATGGTGTAGCACAGCAATTGTCAAACCATATGCCATGGCAGTAATCCATAAAAGTTAGTATAAAACTGTGAAATCAATTAACACAACATGAAGCTGTGTTTTATTAATTAATTTTATTAATTAATTTAAAGTGTAAATTGTTTTTCCTCTTTTGAAATGTGCTAAGAGATGTCTCTGTATTTGTCTCATTGTATGACCAAATCTATACTTCTGTGGTAAATTGGATACCATGACAAGAAAGGCCTGAGAAGCAGTGGTTCTCAACCTTTACTGGACAACCGCACTTTTTGTAAGAAAAACGATATACAAATGCCCCTTTTTCATAATAGTTAATTATACCAAATACTGAAGTATTGTTGCAGGTTATCTATATCTATTAACAATCACATAGTAGAATTTAAACAGCCATCAAGTACAGGAAAAATTGGTTATTAAAAGATTTAAAATATAAGCATAAAATCAATAATAATAATCAGATGATACAGCTGTGGTTGAGTCTGGTTGATGGCTGCCAAGAGGGTGGGGCTGGTGGAGTTTCACTAATTTGTTTATGCTCCAATTTTGTTTACATCATTCATCAATCTCTACATTTATAGCCCGTGTAAAATCTATTGGCACTTCAAGGTCATACTTTCTCGTTTTCCCAGTCATCGGTTACTATGGTAGAGACCAAGAAGCCTATGCATTCACACTTATTTTCAGCACTTCAGTTGAGGATTTGATTCCAATACATTCTTGCTTTTCTTTCTTCTCGTGGATATTTATTTTGTACTTATCTGATATTACCCTCTCATTTTTTATCTTTTAATTTATTGTTTTATTTAAATTTTGCTTCATATTTATATAAATTTTTTACTTCATAATATTTCCTGTGATGGCTCGTTTTGATGTTAGAAAACAGTCCAAAATACTGATATTTAATGTATACAGATACTTGAAATGTCTTGTTGAATCCAATCCAGTTGCTACAGTTTTGGAATTGTTTTCGCAAACTCAACAAGCAACTGATGATTCCCGTGGTATTTCTAAAAGAATTTGTGCCGATCCAGAACTGCGACAATATTTTTAAAAAATTTCACATAAAAGGAGCGTAACAGAATTAGATGATTTCGACAAAAGTGTCACCTTTTCTGCCTTTAAAATGCCGTTTAACTAAAAAACAGGAAATATTTTTTTATTTAGTTTTTAAAGCTTTTTTAAATAAATTTTTAACTACAGTTTCTTAACAAATTACTAATTATAAGCAAAGCAAATTACTAATTATAAAATTTTCAGTTGTGCATAAAAACTATTTACATAAAGAAAAGTTTAACAATATGTATAAAAAGTTTATAATAAATCATTGATGTTCTTGTAAAAATACAAAAATTTATTTTAATTTAGAATTCTTACTAAAACATTAGGAATCTGTACCTTCTAAAGAAATTTTCACTTTCTAAAAATGTGTCAGCAGACCATAAATACATAATAAAATTATACATAATATTGTTATTGCATTAAGACCTCTTTCAATTCTTGTAAAATCATAAAATAATTAATTCAGTGCAATTTTGGAATAGAAAGTTTACCTCCCCACACGATGCATGACACCCCTTAACACAGTGGGAAAAAAGGTATTCTTTCCCCAACTGTCATTACCATAATTACATTTGGTGATTGGGGAAAAATCAGTGACCTTGAAGTGCCTATTGAGTTTACACAGAGTATAGTCACTTACCTTTTTGTAGACAATCAACTAGCTATTACACTGAGCCCACGTTAGCCAAATACAATGAAGGAAATGTGATCAAAATAACTGTACTCTATCCCAGGAGTGATCAACTGGCAGCCCATGATGTAATTTATGAAATTTATAGTTGAATGAATATAAATTCCTGACTGCTATTATACTACTATTATGAAATGGAAGTGTCTATGATTATTAAAATTGGAACAGTCAATAAAGGATGTGTAATTGTAATTTGGTTGACTTAAGAATTGGGTTCCCCATGCCAAGTGGCAATAAAGTTTCAAGTATGGTAACCCAGACTGCTTTCTCCTCTACTCGTCATGTTATTTTTTAGCTTATGTTCATTTCATAGCCTGCTCTTCTTATGTACCTTCTTCGTTATGTTTTAATGCACCTAATTCTGCGGTTGTCATAATGCGCCTGGTTCTGTGGTTAATGGTACTTTTAACGCAACATTCAAACTGGTTAGACTCATTTTCTGCCATTTTTCCCTGAGGATATTGTTTGATGCACTTCTGTTTCATTTTTGTGTGTGTGAATGAGGGGCTCATCAGTAATAAATATGAATGTTTGGTGTGTAAGAATGATATGCATCTGGTCGAACGTAGAGATCGACCCGATGGAAGTGCATCCAACAGCTAAAGTAAGTATTTATGTTTTTTAATTTCAAGTGATATTTCATGTTATTTTAATTGTAAACTCTTTTGTGTGGAATGAATTTTAATTGTAAACTCTTTTGTGTGGAATGAAGGGAGGTTTTGATGTGTTTTTTTAATTTTGAATGGTTGCAGATTTAAGCATTATTTATTTAGATGCAGTTAGTGTGTATTTATTTTAATTTTCATATGTATAAAAAAAATATCACATTTTTAATAAATTTTTATGTGTGGAATGAAGGGAGGTTTTGATGTGTTTTTTTAATTTTGAATGGTTGCAGATTTAAGCATTATTTATTTAGATGCAGTTAGTGTGTATTTATTTTAATTTTCATATGTATAAAAAAAATATCACATTTTTAATAAATTTTTATATTATTGTTAATAACATTTAATGGGGGTCAAGGGGAGCAGAGCCCCCCTTGGTTAAAAAAAATTTTTTGATAACTCAAAAATTTATTTAAAAAATTAGAAAGTACTAACCTCTTAATGTTCTTTGTAAAATTAAAAATAAATCTCTGCGGATATTTTAATTATTTTGTTAATTCTGGTTTATCTTTTAAAATGAAATTTTTA
>CM063507.1:93870045-94216545 GCA_032207245.1 Pardosa pseudoannulata | reverse complement strand
AACATCAGCCAGTCTGACAACTATCAAACCGTACCTTTATTGGGCCTAAACTGGAACTTAAAAGAAGATACTTTGTCTTTGCAATATTAATTGTCAGAATGAAGAACAAATGGTTCTTACTAAAAGGGGACTGCTTTCTTTGGCTCAGAGCATATTTGATCCATTGGATATATCTTCTCCAGTGACAATTGTTCCAAAGTTCATGCTACAAGAATCTTGAACTCTTGGTCTTAAATGGGATGATGCCCTACCTGAAGATCTATCCAATCGATTTTTGAAGTGGCTGAAGGGTATAAGGGATCTTTCAGAAATCAAAGTACCTCGGTGGATGAAACTGGGCAATGACGAAGAAGAAATAGTCAGTCTTCACGTGTTTTGTGATACAAGTGCCAGAACATATGCCACTTGTATTTTTCTGCGTGTACAAATTCATCATGAAGTTTTTGTTAGATTCGTTCAATCTCGTGCTAGAGTTTTGCCTTTGAAGAGCTTAACAATTCCACGTCTGAAACCGTTGGCTTGTTATATTGGTTCTAGACTATGTGCAAGTGTTGTTGAAGACCTAAAGATACCAAATAATTTGGAACCCTTAACCCCTTCTTTATTTCTCAGAGAACATAGAGTAAATGGAATTGCAGACCTTGATCACTTGGATCTGTCTTCCTTGAATCTTCACAAACGGCAAATATACAGGTGTAAACTGCAAAAAGATCTCAAAACTCGAATCAGATTGGAATATTTGGCACAGTTGAGGCAGCAAACCAAGAAAATTAGAAATACTCATGAATTTAATGTGGGAGAAGTAGTGATTGTCGAGGTACCCAACCAAAAGCGTCTAAATTGGCCACTAGGAAAGATAACAGAAATAATCCCTGGTAAAGACGGTTTTGTACGTCTTGTGAAAGTGAGAACTAAGAACGGTGAATTCCTGAGACCTATACAACGTCTGTACGCCCTTGAGGTACAGACACCCGCAGCTAAGAATCTACAAGAGAATATAGATTCTGCAGCTCAAGACGTAAAAGAAGAAACAGGACTTCAACCTATTGAACATCATGAGGAGTTGTTGGAGTCTGCACCAGAGCTAAATACAAAGAAAACCCTGCTAGGTCGTGAGGTCAGAGTTCCCATACGACTGGATATGTGAATGACAGGACAGAATTTTGAGTTTTTCTACGAGAGCAAACTCAAAAGGTGGGAGTGTCGCGTGAATTCTATCGTCTGCTTTTGAGCAGCTGGGTGACTGCTCAACTCGTAAAGTTTTAGTGGCGCGTTCTGAAGGAAAAAAAAGATTGAACTCTCGGAATTTTTAAGAGATGCAGTATTGTCTGTTTTTAATGTGCGTTGTAACTTGTCTTTGATGTTGTGAAAATAAATGTTATCATCTTTTCAAGGCTAGTAGCATTCAATCACAGTAAAAGAATCTGAAATAATCAAACGATTTAAACAACAATATCTACTTGTAAAAAAGAACTATTATTATTTATGATAGCTTCCATTTATTGAATCCACTTAATGACTTTATGCAACAAATTTGTTTTACTAAAATAAAACAAAATAACATTAAAAAATATTTTATTTTAAAAAATTACTATTTACAAAGATTACACAATGAAACATTTCATTAAGTGTTAATGAAACTAATACCAAGATTCTGTTCATCTTCTCGCATTCGACTTTCTTCATGCTGAAAAATAGAAGTTAAAATAAGTTTTTCTACAAGAACCTTCAGTAATAAAGGTCAGTAATTAACAGAATTCAATTATTACCTTTTCTAGACTGATACAAAATTTAAAGCACTTTTTCAGTATTCACACCATAATAAAATACAATTCATTGTGAAATAAAAAACTTTGAAGTACTAATATATCACAAAATTTAAAAAGCATTATATTATTTACAGCAACTGATCCAAATAATTCTCTACAAAATAGTTAAACCAAAAATCAACATAACTGTGCCTTTGTTTACAAAGATGGACAAAAAGCATTTGAATTGTAGTTTGGGTTAAAGCCTAGTTGCGAGGTTTCTAGAAAATTATGAAACAGAAAATGTACAAGTTATATGCTAAACAAAAAAAATTTAACAATTTTGGAAACACAATAAACACATGTTCATTTAAATTTCAATAATATCTGCAAGAACCTTCTGATTATAATTATAATCATACACAATATCTTGTTAAATTCAGGGTTCATACAGACTTTTGAAAGAGAAAATTAAAGATTTTAAGAACTTTTTAATTGGTGTTTTTTTTTGGGGGGGGGAGGAAAGATTTGTCTGAAAAATAAAACTATGGATGACAGAAATTTAGATTCTGACTATCCCTCAATTACAATATTTTACAGAAAGTTTCTTCATTTTTTAAAAATTCTCAAAATCTTTGCAAAAGACTCTTTGAATAACCAATGCAGTTCAATTAAGAGAAAAGCAATACTCCAATCAATAATGCCTCTTTTCCAAAAGCATTGTTCAAAATACAGAACCACAACACAATGCATGTACATTTGTAGTTTCCGATTACCAAATGACTACACATTACAAATTTCTTTATTAAATTTTATTATAATAGGCTCGAATTGATAGATAGGCCATCTATTGATACAAGAAAAAATTAAAAGAGAATTAAGGATTTGAACTTTCATAAAATTCTCTCATATCTTTGGGTACAAGAATCCCAAAAGGCAAAATCAAAAACTTCATTTTCTGAAGGGCCAAACAATATAATTTCTTACACACTATTTAACTTTTAGTGATTTATTGATGATAAAAAAAAAAAAAAAAAAAAAAAAAGAACTATTAATGTGTATAAAAATTAAGGACCACATATGAAAATTAAAGAGCTTTAAGAAGTGCAAACTCTTAATCAGATTAAATGCTAAACCATACAGAATGACAGGCAATGTGCATAATTGTATAGTTTTATAAGGCATACCTCTAATAATCTAGAATATTTCTGAGCTGGCTCAATTTCATCATCATCTTGCAATTCTTCCAGTTTCCTCTTGTACCTAAATAAAATTTCAGTTTGTATTACTAATTAATCAAATGTGTGGTTCACATTTATTATATGAAAAATACCTTTTGATAACTTTATGTACTTTTACTCCTAATGTATAACCTTTATATGTATATATATATATATATATATATATATATATATATATATATATATATATATATATAATACTGTAAAATATACATATATATACACATACTGTAATATATATATATATATATATATATATATATATATATATATACATATATAGTATATTTGCTATGCATTTCAAAATAGATGAAAATTCCTTTATATGTATGTCTGTTCTTTATACATACCCACACAGTTTGTCAGAGAGTATGATCTTCAATGAGTTTTATTACATTTCACTACTGACATGTTCCTTTCACTGTGTGTGTAAGTATGTATAATTGTATTTGAAATATGGAGATGGAACTCTATATATTTTACTGTACTAGTTACAAGATATCTGTGCAAAATATAATATATTTTCAATAGATTTGAAATAAAATAAAATTATGAAAGATTCTAGTAACATCAGTTGAATCAATTATATTTAAATTTGTATGGATAATTTTATTCAATAAAAACATATGTTTTATACCTGAAATAAATTGATTTGAATAGCTACGATTCTGTCTTGCACCAAAGATGCAAAGTAAATATGATTGCTATGGGCTTATATATGCTTTCATCAAAAACTATCAATGTGACCTATGAACACATACATGCATCTGATGTAAGCCATCTGTGTAGACTATGGAAACAAACGTGTGCAGGGCTTTGGCTGTCTTGTGTATCAGAAATTGTTTCTCTCATATATGTCCAACATTTGCAGAAATCTCATACCCTATTGTTTAGCCATGAGAAAAAAATGATGTCATTCATTTGGTCAGTCATTCCATCTTAAATTTGTTTCATCTGTTGCCTAGTGAAGTGTGATGATTGTGTTAGCATACTTTATTACTGTAATATTACATTTGTAGTGCATATAATTTTCACATTTGCTATATTAAACTCTAAAAAATGAGTAATATTAAAGAATTTGTTACAAAAGATGATAATCACTTAGATCAGGGATGGACAAACTTTTTTGGCCACGAGCCAAAAATCAAAAGAAAATTAATTTGGCGGACCAAGATAAATTTTTCTAAAATTTGTAAAATAATATACAAGTACCTAACAGTTTAAATACATTAATGAGATGAATAAAATTGCAATTTCATTTTTAAAAGTTACTTATACTGAGGTTCGAAGTGAGATGTAATGATTTTAAGGAATGGTGCTAAATGCTCATCTCTCAGTCTACTTCCGAAATTATTCTTTCTAAGGTTCAAAGTTGAAAACACTTGTTCACATATAAGAAGCAAATAGAACGCTGATTTAGTGAGATAATAAATTTCGGATATAATATTGCAGTGTCTATGAACAATTAATCACGCATATCACAACTCTGATTAATTATATAAGTAGCTTACTGGAATCTTGGTGAATGTAATGATTTCATTGTAAGGACTTTGTTATGGTGATGTGATCTAGTGTAATGCAGTTTATCTGTAGCACATTTGTGCATGCTTATCTTTATTTCTTATTAAATGTTTGTTAAGTTAAATTTAACAACTTTTTCACTATGACCAATATCAGCAGATGGTGATATTATCGTATTAGATAAAAAATTTGGGGTATAATATTTAAGCAAAGTAGAAAAGGAGATGGATATATAATGTATAAATATATATTTCTTTTAATTTGCCTCTGACCGGCAACTTGAAATTCTATCTATGGGCCGGATAAAACCTTCTGGCGGGTCAGAGTTTGCCTATCCCTGACTTAGATGAAACTACAGACGGGAGTGAAGATAGTTTAACATATTACATAAGAGACTAACAATTATTTTACATTTGTGAAAGAAAATACTTTACCATACATTTTTTTCATATGAATTTCTGGACAGATACATCAAAATGTAAAATGTATCAGTTTTTGACTATTATAATGTTAATGCCACAGATGAAGAAATTAATAATAAATGAGTATTTGATCTACTGATAAAATGATGAAAACTAACATTTTTCAATAAATTTGGGACATATTTATGATATTTCTGCAAAAGTTATAACTTAATAGTAATGCAAGAAGTGATAATCCATTAATAAAAATACAACCTATAATTGATGACATAAGAACTCTATTTTATTATTATTTTCCACAACAATCGCTACTGCTGGCCTCATGTTGCACATGCAACGCACTCCAATTTAGGGCAGTAAGCAGTCAAAGAGGGGTTAAAGAAACATATTTGGGACATCAACTTGTGACAGTTTCTGTATCTCTTTGCCATTTAGTGTTTTTATGTGTACATGTATATGTATATATATACACACACACACACACATTAAATAAGTACATCCCAGAATATATTATTAAAAAAAAAATACTTTGAATTTCCTGAAAAAATTCCACAAAATTTTCATTTCAACATAGGGCAAAGAACAAGATTTGTGCTATCTATATTATGATTGAATGAACATACATGCTTAAAGTCAATAAATATCAGAAAGAAACTGGTAGGTAAGAAAAAAAATTATACTATCGTACACAGCATAAGCATGCTTGCAAAGCTAGTTATTACTAGACCAATTTTTAACAGAAAACAACAAATTGGATGATTCATATTCTGACCTCCTTGTCTCATTTTCTAATGTCTATCACATGCAGAAAGAAAAAGAAATTTTTCATACTACAAATGAACAATCGTTGCAAATAGTAATAACCAATAGCAGAACTATTTAGATGAGTCAAGTAGTACTTTCTACTTGACTTGTGTAAATGTGGTTTAAAAGTAGCGGCTACTATTTGAGGAGCACAATGTAAATGAAACATGAAGATAGAAAGAATTTCAAGATAATTAACGACTGGAAAAAAAATTAATCACATAAATTTCTGAATAATATTATAGACACTACCTAATAAAAAAAAAAATGTAACATTTTTCTCAAGTGTCATGAATCTCAAGGATTTTCTATCAACCTGATAGCAGTAAAAGACAAAAATTACTTACGCTACACTGCTTGGATTATTTTCTTGATTTCTACACTTTTCAAGTTTTTTTTCTAAAGCTGCCCTCATAGGATCAGTCAATAATGGGCCCTCATTTTTTATCATTTGAAGCATATCTGAAACAATAAAATATACTTATATGACAAATATTATTTACTCAAACAAATTCAGTACAATAGGACTGGGAAATATGTTGCAAAATATTGGCATGAGTACATTGTGATGCTAATTTTGTAAATTTTCACTAGAGCAATGTATCACAATATGAAATTAATAATAATATAGCTAAATCAATTTAAATTTATTTGCTGATGTCCAATGTACAGTGTTCAAGCAGATCTTAAAATCCTAGACATCAATCACTGGTAGACCGTGACATCTAACTGAATCCGCTAGAGGAAAGTTGTTGAGATGTTTTTAGTCTGTGACAGTTTGTAGTGCATTTAAAGATCTCCAATGTGAAATCCTCTTTCTGATTTTCCAGATGTAACTTCACATGCATGAACAAATACAGAAATAAACATCTCACCTATTTCTGGACTTCATACAAGGTGGGAACAACACAAGCATTTATAAGTTTTTTTTATGCAAACGTTGTGACTTCAATATCCCCACTTAATGTCAGGAAACTAATTTTCTAACTGCAGACAAAATTTGACTAGTAAAATATTGAAAATCTTTTAAATTTTTTAATTACTAAAACAAATCTTTATTACTGACCCAAAAATACAGAGCTACTAATATTTCTGTTGCAAAATAAATATTATAATCAAGTATTTTCTTCCATTTAATCAAATATACAGAATAATATTTAAATATTTGTTTTGTTTATATTTCTTGATTTTTAATAACACTTCATTGCGAATCATTTAAAATTTTGTAGATTAATTTCTATTAAAATAAACTTTTGAAACAATTTCCTAAAGCATTTTTATTTCAGGTACATTGTATAATGCAATACAGTTAAAAACAAGCTTAAAATTCATCAAAATGTAATTTCTCATACTGATATATCATGCTGGTTATATACTGTAATGTAAGATTTTCTACTTTGTTCAGACATACAGTACATATAAGAACAAATTAAATTACAAAGATATTAGAAATAATTGGTCTATAGCTTTGGGCACATTATTTATGAGCACAAACTGTTTTGACACTTGAAACTAAGAATAATTATAAATAAAATTCAGACACTAAAGTAAAAATGTAGGGAAAAGGGAGAAAAATACAAAAAAGAAAGTAAAAAATTATTAAAAAGTAATGTTTTAGGCAACACTATGCAAAGACAGGTACCAAAATATGGAAACTAAGTTTTTATCAACATAAACAAGTATCCATGTTTCCTAATGAAATAAAATTTATAATATTTAAACCATATGTTTTTTTAGTATGCCTACTTAAAAAAATTCACAAAAACAGTTCAACCTCATTATAATAAACTTTCAGGAACCATGTTTCATTTGTTATTTAAAAAAAACTAGATCTCACAAAATTATAACTCGATACAGATGTAATTTAAAAAATGATTAACAAAAAATTATCTTAACCGATTTAAATTGATTAAAATAAAATAATTAACCAATTGTCTATGAAAATGACCAAAAATAAAGACAAATTAAAAAATTTTATTTTTAATCATTGCTTACTGTTTTAATATATAATCTTCTGCTAACATGATGCCAATGATACAAATGACATTTTCTTTCATAGTGTGGACAAAATAATTTCAAGCACTTTGTTGTTAATAAATTCAAAAGCATTTTTATGTAGAACTGTTTTCATAATTGTAGAAAAGTATTTTTAAAAAAAATGGAAATACAAACTCAGTGAATGATTAAAAAAAAGGATTGTTCCATCTAATTCCTAAGATAAGTGAATCTCCATTTTATACATTTATAGTAAACCTATAAATGTATAAAATGGAGATTCACTATAAATGACTAAATTAACATTTTAAAACAATAGTAAAATCCTGAAACCAAAAAGTTCATTTATATATATTTATATATATATATATATATATATTTATATATATATATATATATATATATATATATGCTGGCTCACTATAACAGGAATTTGGACAGAATACCAATAATTTATAAAAGACATTTCAAACAGAAAAGCTTTAAAACATGCACTTATAAACCCAACCTAAAAACTTTGTTACAGCAAAATTTGTTGCTAACTAGTTTGTAAAGTTCTATTAATTTTTCTTATATTTAATAAAAATCAATGTTTAAAAAATCATGATTTAAATAGCATACATACATTATATGACTATTTTTTTTTTTAATGGACAAGTTCAAAATGTTTTGGAAAAAAGTAGCTGACATAGAAGTCAAATATTTGAGGAGGAAAATGAAGAGGGGGAAAAAGAAAAGTAAAGAGCAATTAAAAAATATTTATTTGATTTACTTAAAGGGAAAGTACCTAAATATGAAGTATACCAGAAAATAAATAATTTTTATTAATATAAACAATTACTCGACCCTCCTAATAAAAAAATGTTTAAGACAAATTCAAATTAAAAGTTTCTTCAATATTCTAATTTTTAAAAAAAATGCAATAACTTAAATGCGCTAAAAACTAAAAATTATAATATAAATAACTAAAAATATTTTTTAAAAAAATTAATATCTGAAAGATATTAATTTTTAGGAATCTTTTATATAAAAAGATTTTAAATTTTGTAACTGTAGAATTTCAGATAGCAGCAAAATATATACCTTAATAATTTGTAAATTACAATAACTTTCATATAATTTTAATCAATGTCTAAAAGATTGATTTAAATAATATTAATACATACAGGGACTATATAAGGCTATTTTTTAGGTGGACAATTAGAAAAAAATTTTTAAGTAATAAAATATCCAAACGATGATCGAATAGGATGCTCTTTCGTCCGGTATCTGAGCCAGATGGTTCAAATTCTACTTTAGACTTACAGGTTTGTAACAATTTAGTTTCATCTTGGAGTACTAGGGTTTACTTTTATGTTATGCAACGGCTAAAGACATGGGAATTTACTACTTGATTTAACTACTAGCTGATTCTGAATGGCTATGAACAGAGCAGCAGATTCAATCCTGTGGCAGCATCCCACCGATTCAGCTTCAGGCCTGATATTTTGGGGGGAGGATTGTCATTAAAAGTCATGACATTTTATTAGCAAAGTTTTCATTAACTTCAATGTATGTAAAACTTTAAAAAATAATAATAATAAAAATATTGGTGCAGATTTTTCAGAAATCACCAACTTCCGAATATCCAAAATTCTGTAAGTTATTTGAACACAGTGTCATTTTCTCACAAACACTGCACATAACAGAAAATTTCCGTCAGTAAGATGAAGTACCATTTGAAACAACTATCAGAGGGATTGAAATATGTACTGTTACCGCAATATTAAAGAAATATTATTATGATATAACAGTATTAAGGTATATTGGCCAGCCCTAACGCTAATCCAGTGGACATACCCTATCCTTTTTCCTACATACACGTGAGCTTCAGAGATATCTATAAAGAAAAAATGCAGGTTGTTAAAACATAATAATCCTACCGTAGGAGAGCCCCATCACAGTATTAACTATGATGACCCATTAAAAAAAATTTACATTTTCAAGATTCAAATTCCAGAAAACCGTTGTTTTCTATGATAAACCCACAATTACTGCTTAGCTGTACTATTATAACTAGAAGCACACTTGTTCTAGATGTCTTATTTATTCTGCATCACATGGTTTTTTTTACCTTGAAGCACATGTGTTGAGAATCAACTGGTAATATCTCTTTCCTCTGACAGAAAAAAAATTGTAGCATTTAAGCATTGACACAGACATAAGTTTGTTCGGGGCACCATTTTATGAGGTTTCACTCTTTATCACTCATTGGACAATTTGTACAATAAAAATTAACTGCATAACTTGTCTTACAAAAAAAATTTTAAACATGAGAAGGTAGGAAAGAAAGGAGAAAATAATGAGCCACTAAGGAGTGCTATGCACTCCTGCAGGTCCTGGAATGCTTCAGTTTGCTAGATCACTATTTATTTTTGTGATCTGTTGAATTTCTCTAGTAGGGGAGAGTGGGGCACATTGGTACATAGCCCACCTTGGGACACCTTTATTTTCAGGCTTTAATTTGCAACCAGGAATTAGTTCTCATGTGTATTGATAGATGGCCTTCCTCTTCACTTCTCAAAGAATTTTGGTAAAAATAGTGCTTATAGGTAAGGAACAATTTCATTTTCTTTGTTTTAAATAACCCAAAATTACATCAATGTGCATTTTAAAAAGTAATTTTTTTGAAAAACAAATAAAATATTTAAAAAAAAGTGTATTGTTATGAAAGAAGATTCATTTATCATTATTTCTATGCTAATAAATAAATTGTATTGTTAAGCCTGACTGTATAGTAGTTACCAAAAGATACTATGCAAAATGGGGCAGGTTGGGACACACATAGATGGGGCACCTTGGGACATTTTAAAAAGTATAAACAAATATCAATTCAAGCAAAATAATTAATATTTTGGTGCCTTATTTTTAATTGATTTAACATGTCAAAATAATTTATTAATCTTTTTTTTTTCAGAAAAAAATGATAAGAACAAGAAAAACAGAAAGTATTCTGCTGTAAATGCTAATATGCTTGAATCAGCTGAAAATATAAGATCAGTTAATAAAAATAATTTGAACAGTATTTTGTATTTGTTGTTTAGTGTCCCAACCTACCCCATACAGTGGGGCAGGTTGGGACATTGGAAAGGTATTTTATTTCTTTTATTACTCTTTAACTAAATAAGATATTAAGTATGTTTAATGTTTATAAGAAGCAGATATGATGACAATATATGCATGCATACTTAATTTTTTCAATTAGCTTTAAAAAAAATTCATAAAAATGTTTAACTAAAAAGTGTCCCAAGGTGTCCCGGTTTCCCCTATACACAGTAATTTAAGTATGTGCTTCAATAGCTTTAATTTTCACTAAGAAAATACAATATTGTAAGATTATTTAGAAAGCAAATTGTTATAATACAGAAATTAACTGTTATTATATAAATAACTTTTATTTTAGAAAAATAGTGTGGGTGATTAAGAAAATATTTAGTAATATTACAGTAATTTGGTTTAGATTTTCATTCTAATTAACATAATTTAACTTTTAATTTGTCAGCATATGTAGGTAAGCTACTATTAGGAACTTTAGAGTTGGAATTGATGCAGATATTGTCATTTGATAGTACCACGAAAATTGCCTTGGGTTTTGGCAGCATTTTATTCTCAATGAGTAATCTTTTTATTTTTTATGTTAATATTAAGTTT
This sequence comes from Pardosa pseudoannulata, assembly GCA_032207245.1. Taxonomy (NCBI): domain Eukaryota; kingdom Metazoa; phylum Arthropoda; class Arachnida; order Araneae; family Lycosidae; genus Pardosa; species Pardosa pseudoannulata. Next base: position 94,205,124 of record CM063507.1, on the reverse strand, counting down.
GCAGAGCAGCCCTTATAGTTGGTGGTGTTTTTATCACGACCATTTGAACAAATTGGTTTAATAGTTTGTTCAAATTGTAGCAAGTACTACTATTTACAACATCTCTTACTTTTAATTGCTTCTCTCACATATCCAAATTTTTCAGGATCAGTATCTAGTAATATTTCAGAGAGATACCTATAAAAATTTAAAAAAAAAAATTATTTCATATAAAATTGGTTATTTTAAAAAACTATATATATATATTCATTTTAGAAAGCAAAAGTAAGGAGTATATTTTGCCTTAACTTCAAAGTAAAAATTACTAAATCATAAAAAAAGCAGCTTTTATAATTAAGCTTATTTGCTAATGCAATTGTTTACAACATTGGTGACAAACTTATTTTAATAAAAACAATATACTAATGATATTTCAAATGCTTAATGTAAAATAAATATTTCAAAATTTTTAATTCGACATTTTTGGAGAATAAAAAATTAAAATGATTCTAATTTTTCAAAATGTACTTTTTATAGGTTAATTAAAAGTGAAGGATATCAAGATTTTTTTTTTCTGTGGTGTGGACAGCAGTTCACAATTAATCAAATAAGGAACTTAAATTTTTAATTGCTAATTATGACACTAATTGATCTTTAAACTTATCAATCTATAATTTAAGAAACACCAATATTTTAAAACTTTTCAGACATAAAGGGATTAGTAGTCTTGATAAAAGTGTGTTACATAGTGTTACATTAAATATTAAGACATTTATAAATAAATAATTTTCTGCTTTACAAACTTACACTTGTTTACACTTTTTCTTTATGTTTAACACCAACAAATTGTATTCCAAGTTAAGAAGCCTCAAGTTATTACACATAATAAAAAAAAATCCTTAAAAACTAAAAAATATATATAAATTAAGCAGAGTATAAATCACATGCTTTGCAATACAGCCTTCAAATAAAATTTCATTACATTTTACTAAATGATTATAAAAAGGAAAGACCCAAAACAAAAGATTGATTTAATATTATTCTAGTAAAATTGTATATATTTAAAAACTAAACTTCATTTACAGCTAGAATTCAGTTAATAAAATTTATCCGATAAAATTTTATTTTGACAATTTGGAAATGATTTATTCAATTTAATCTTTGCCTTTAGTTAAAATTCTTAACAAATCCTACTGAAACAACAAAACTAGGAAAAAAAAAAGAGGGGTTTCTTTAAACTTTTACATATACTAAAGTAAAAAAATATCATTTAATAACACATGGTGAAAGATGATCTTACATATTACATAACCAAGTGCAGTAATTTAGTTATTTCATAAAACTTAATGAATAATGCTTAAATTCATCTAATCTGATCAAAAATTAATAGAAAAGCCAATTTGGATAAAAATAAAACAATATATATTTTTAAAAACTACTAGTTAACAGATTCTGGTAAAAAATTAATATTAATCTATAACTTTTTCAGGCATGGTTTGCACTACTTGAATAATGTTTACCTTATTTAATCAAATAAGGTGTTTTATAATTGATGAGCATAACTTAAATAAAATGCCTTGTTGAAAATACTGGTCTTACTTAAAATACTTATATCGTATTTTTGACAGTTTCAATATTTTCTCTGCACCTAAATTTAAAAAAAAAAAAAAAATTCAGAAGTGCCTTTCTTGCATACTTTTAGAAAAGAAAAGTAAGTATGAAACTACATTTTGTACCAACTTTTGGTATTAAATAATTTGTTAAATTCTGTTGAATTCAATAAACTTAATTAGCAAATAAAATTACATTGTTCCCAGTCTCCTTAATGTTCACATTGACAAAATATAATTTTTCATTCTGAAGAAATAAGTTTTGAATAAAATTTGATGATAGAATCTGATGCCAATGATTAGCATGGCAATGCTATTGATTTCAAAGTTATCTAGAAATTAAAAAAAAAAAACTTTACAAATAGGGCAAACCGTTTTTAAAAATATTCTTAGTAGAAACACTTTTAGTAATTTATAGATATTACCCATCCATATTTTCTTTACATTTTTTTGCACCAAATGCAATAGCTGCTAAAGCAATCTGAAAAAGATTAATTCATAGTTAACACATAATTAAAGATACATTCCTATTGTTTAACCCTTTAAAGGACACCAATATAAATTTCTTAGGATTTAATGAAATTAGTTTATAAATGTTACTTATGAACCATATAAATATAAAATACATGAAAAAAATGAGCATTCATAGGGAGGAAGAAAGGTTAGAGGGCTGGTTTAAATGCAAAACTATCCCTTTCTACTGTATAAAAATACTTTCTTTTAAATTTTTATTAAGGTGAGAGTACAATAAATAATTATCATTAAAAGTGCATAATAAAAAAATAGCTAAACAGTTTTAACGTGTTATTTGGATAAATATAAGTATTTGGGGTCACAAGGAAGATAAATCGAATTTCTAAATTTTCTGGGTAAAGCAAGTTTAAAAATGCATATTTCATATGGAAAAATAATGAAGTGCATCATTTTTATCTGCTGTAAATTTAAAATGCCATAAACATAGAAAATTTAAAAAAAAAATCTTTCATATGCCTTTAAAAAGTAGAAAAAAAACTTTTAACAGGTAGATTCGCTACAAAACCACCGTTCTTTAAAGGGTTAACAAGGTAATAACCTTTCAACTGGTGAATAACAATATATTGTTTGCAACACTTAAAAAAAAAGTGGCAATGACAATTAGGGCTGAAAAACATCATATATTTAAACTAAATGGTTTCATTAGTCAATTATCCCACAGGCAAAAGTGTAATATGACCTGAAATTTTCAGAGAGCTGAACTGAAAAACTATAAACTAAACACACAACTGAGGTATTATAAAAATCAATCATACACATTAACTAACGAATAGTTCAATTTTGGCTTTTTTTTCTGATAACTATGCTCAAAAATTTTTTAAATCCTATTGTACTCTTAAATAGAAAAGACCACAAGCTAACTATTTAGAATTAACTATTAGATTTTACTTGGCTACTTTAGATTTTAATTCTAGTTTCTGTATGTTATCTGGGAGAAACAAAATATTTGTATTCCTCAAAAATTTTAATTTAAATTAAAAATTATTTATTAAAAATAATTTTTTAGCTTTATTTTCCTGGACTCTGAACACAATAAATATTCCAAATTTGATGCAGGTTTTATTATTATTATTATTATTATTATAAGAATAAAATTTCAACTATCCACTCAAATTTAGTAAAACAAAATTTAAAATGAATATTGAATTACTTATTTCTCTTTAGCTAGCAGAGATAGGATTTTTTATTCGAAAAGATTTTTAGACGTCCACAAAATTAGCCTTTTAAGCTATATTTACTCTATATGCTGCCAATGGAGACCCCTAATCTGTGTCAAAATAAACTGATATAGCATTATACAGTGAAACCTGTTTAAGAAGTTTTCCAAGGGCTTAACTCATTAAAACTTCTTAAACGGGAAATCAGGCAATAAACATTATTTATGCATATATATATATATATATATTTGTATATATAAATATAAATATATATACAGTAACACCCACTTAAGTTTTCTAAGGAAAAAGAAAGAGAAAACTTCTTAAACGAAATTAATTTTTTTTTAAACAAAATAATTGCATAGATAATGAGGAGAGATTTTTTTTTCTTTATAAAATAATATATAAACATGGTTTGGTTTTTCTCAAAAATTTACATTTTTTGCATACTTAAAAAATCAGCTAATAAAGAAAACAACATAATTACCTTAGAATATCTTTAATTCAGCTCAGAAATTTTGCTTTAAACACAACTGGAATTTATTTTACAGAAAAAATCAGTTATAGTTTTTTGTTTTTGTTTTTTATCGGCAATATGTAATTGATAACAGTCCAGCTGTCTTAAGCTTTTAAAACTTCTTTAGGCACATTTTAAATAGAAATGACAACAGTCGTTTTCAGCCATAAACATAGACCTTTACAAATAAAGAGAGAGGAGGAAAAAAAACAGTAATTGAAAGGCAGCTATAAACGTGTAAGTAAACTTAGAAATGAAAGGAAACTTTTTAAGCGGGAATGAGTTTGGAACGAAATTTTATAAATGGGTTATTTTAACATTGTATGAATACGGGGAAAAATAGGTACCGAAAATATAAACTTCTTAAACAGGTTTTACTGTACATAGTTTACTTTCTTTGCAAAAGACAAAAAAAATTGTTTATAGATTTAATTTTATATTACAATATTCCATTAGTACCAGAGACTGTACATGCTAAAGCAATATGGCAAAATTTAACTATGAACAATTTTCTTTAGATCGTAATCACAGGATTTAGATAGCTCTAAAAAACAAGTAAAATAACTTGCACTGGCTCAATAAAAGTAAAAAAAAAAATTTTTTTTTTTTTTTTTTTTTTTGATTCACTTATACTATTTTAACTCTTTAAGGACGACAAGAGCAGACGATTTTACTACCCTTAAGTCCTAAAGTTTTCAGCAGGTGAAAATGTAAAATGGACTGTCCCACTCTCCCATATATATATATATATATATATATATATATATATATATATATATATATATACATACATATACATATCTATATTATATATACATATATATATATATATATATATTATTATATATAACATATAAAAATATATACATATAATATACATATATATATATATATACATTTATACATATATACATATAAATATATATAATACATATACATATACAATATATATATTATATATATATATATCAGAATATATATATATAAGTATTAGAATATATTTATAATATAAAAAGACAAGTATATATATATAATATATTAAAAACATCTATAAATGTTATACATATATAATAAACATATATAAATATATATAAATAAATAAATATATAATATATATATATATATTATATAATATATTTTAGTATATATTAATATAATATATAAAGATATGCTTCTATTTCTACATAATTATATTATAAAAAATTATATATATATTTATTAATATTTTTTTCTAATACATGGCATTTATCATATAAAATACATATATATATACCATGGTTCGTACACTTTTTTTAATGAATAAAATTAAGCATTATAACTTTTTAAGCACCTCTTATCAGAAACATATCAGATAAAATAATGGTTATTACATTAGGTTCAACAAAAACATGAATTAAAGAGTGTGTATAAGTGAGAAATCATTGTATTTCACAGACACAGAAGTCAAAATTTTGGGGGAAAAAAAAAAAAAAAAAAAAAGAGAAGGTAGTTGAATAACTATATTAATGTTCTGATTTACTTAATATGAAAACAAGTGCCGAAACATGAAAGTATCTAAATAACTTTTTATCAATATAAACAAGTACTTAAGTTTACTAGTAAAAAAAAAATTTTTAAACAGATTCAAATCAGATGCTTCTTCAATTTGCCTAATTAAATAAATAAATAAATTTACCAATACAGTTAAACTTTATTATATTAAACTTTGAGGAACCATATTGTTTGTTGGACTTAACTTTAGAAGAAACCTTAGAAAAAAGGTTCTTAAAGAACCTTTAAAACCTTTTCTACTCTTTAATGTTAGATCTCAGAAAATTATAACTTGTATAAGATTTACATAAGATTACATATTATATAAGATTTACATATATAAGATTTATAAAAATTTATCTTTAATGATCTGAATTGACTAAAACCAAACAACTTATAGATCGCCTATTGGAATGACCAAAAATATAGACAAATGCAAAATTAGTTATAGCTTACTATTTTAATACTGAATTAATTTATAATCTCCTATAGACATGATGCCAGTATCAAGATAGTGTAAGGAATTTCTTTGTCTTATACAACAAAAAACATTTTCTTTCCTTGAGTAGGTGAACAAGATGTTATTAATTTCACGCACTTTGGTTTTAAATCTAGACACATATATTTAAATCTTTTCATAACTGCAAAAAAAATTTCATAAAAAATGAAGAAAAAAAAAACTTAGCAAATGAGTGAAAAAAATTATCCTACCTCATTCCTAAGATTCACTATAAATGTATAAAATGGACATTTACCATTTATGAATAAATTAGCATGCAAACAAAAGAAAAATATTGAGATCGAAATTTTCACTTGTTAGAAGCTGGTTTGTTAAAATAGGGATTTCAACAGTACACCAATAATTTAAAAGTCATTTAAAATAGCAAAGCTTTAAAATGCACTTCTATGCAAAACTTAAAAATTTTGTAACATTAAAATTTGTTTTTAACTAGTTTGTAAAATTCTATTAATTTTTCTTAGATTGATCTAAAATTAATGCTTAAAAAATACAGTATAAGTCTAATTTTTTTAAATGGACAATTTCAAAAAATTTTTAATAAAAGTAGCAGACCCAGATGTTAAATATTAGAAGGAAAAAAAAGGAAGAAAATGAAGGAAAAACGGAAATTAAAAAACAGTTTAAAAATATTTATTTGATTTACATAATGCAAAAACAAGTACCTAAGTATGAAATATACCAGAAGCTAAATAATTTTTACTAATATAAACAATCACTCGGGTCTCATCAAAAAATGTTGAAAACAGATTAAAATCAGAAGTTTCTCAAATATCCTAATTTAAAAAAAAAATTTATTATATAAATGCGCATTTTAGATATCAAATTTTTAGAAGACATTCCTATAAACAAATTTTTAATTTTGTGACTGCAGAATTTCTTAAATAGCAATAAAATCTATACCTTAATAGTTTGGAAAGATACAATAATTATCATTAGATTTAGTTTTAATCAATGTCTGAAAACTCATGATTTAAATAATATATGCACCGTTTAAAGCTATTTTTTTAAGTGGACAATTAAAAAAAAATTTTTTTAAATAGTAATATTTCGGGTCGATAACAGAATAGGACGGGATTTTTTTTTCGGTATCTGAGCTAGGGGGTTCGAATTGTACTTTAGGTTAACAGATTTGTAACCATTTAGTTTGGTCTGAGAGTGCTGAGTTTTCTTTTATGTTACCCGACGGCTAAAGACATCGGAATTTACTACTTAATTACTATGATTCTGAATGGCTACGAACAAAGAGCGGGATTCGAATCCGTGGCCGCGTTCTACCGATTCAGCTATAGGGCTGATTTTTATCTTGATTGCCGTTAAAAGTTATGATTTTTCATCAACTTCAATTCACACGCAAAACTTAACAAAAAAAAAAAAAAAGGTGCAGTTTGTAATACTAGACTCAAGACTCGAGTTGGTGTTACATGGGCCCCTGGTTTTTTTGTTTCCGCGGCCGAAGACGGACACCCCTAGAGGGGGTGGGCAAGTTCCACAGGAGGGGGGCGAGAGATGCGATGCCACCCCCGCCAGCTGCAGAAAAGGACATTTTTTTCCCGTGGAGGCGAAAACTTGATCGAGGGGGGGATTCCCCCCGGCCCTCACGAAGAGAGGTGAAAAAAGAGATGCCCGGTCGGAACGACGGGGAAAGGACATTATTCTTCGGAAAGGAGTGGAGACCGAGGGAGGTGTTTGTCCGCTCGGCACAGTTTATTTTTGTCCTCGGTCTTATTTGAGCCCTGTTTGGGTATGATTTGCGTTGTATATATGTTTTGACAAATCTTATTAATAAATGTTTAATCCAGAGTTTTGTCGCTGCTGTGCTTCATTGTCGGCCACATAGGCTTTAAGCGAACCCCAGATACCTGCTCCAGTAAAAATAGGCAGGCAGGTATAAAACGTGGCGTGCAGACTTCAGAAAGTGCAGCCGGAGACGCACGAGGTGTTTTATCCAAAATTTCGTAAGTTACTTGCAACAGTGTCATTTTCTCACAGACACTGCCCATAGCAGAAAATTCAGTCAATAAGATAAAGTACCGTTTGAAATAACTATAGGAGGGATTGGAATCTCAATACTGTTACCACGATATTAAAAAAATACCAGTATATAAAACAGTATTACGATCGTCTACATGCACTTGAGTTCGGGAGATATCTATAAAGAAAGTATGCAGGTTGTTAAAACATAATTCTACTGTATGAGAGCCCCATATTATGATCACACTATTAACTATAATGGTCCATTAAAAATGTGCATTTTCTGGAATCGAAATCCAGAAAACGGTTGTTTTTTTACTAAAAGCATAGAATTATGGCTTAGTTGTACTTTTATAACTAGAACCACACCTACAAACATATAGAACTAGAAATTCTATATGTTTCATTTATACCGCGTCACACGGCTTTTTGACTTTGAAGCACGTGTTGCGAGCATCGACTGATAACACTTTATTACTCCTTGTCAGAAAAAAATTGTGGATGCGGCAAAGAGAAAAAGGATATTAATAAAATTTATACATATGTGAGATAAAAAAAAATGGCTTCTTCCTTTCTTTTTTCTTAATTTCTAAATTTTAATTTTTAAAATCTGTTTTTTTTTTTTTAAGAATAAACCCACAAAACACATTCGGATCAGAATCATCCCTGAATTTATATTCGATATGTCAGTCCATTTTTAAGCGCACAAGGTCAGAGTAACGGTTTTTTACCCTCTTGGGTTCAGAAACGGATTAAACAGATTTCTCGACACTACAATCGAAAAATTCGGGTTCCCCTTTGGTTTTGACACTTTGACAATTATTTGCTAACTCTCAAACACCTGTACCGCCAATAAATAGCCTAAGACTTTTTTTTTTCGAGGGGGGAGGGAGGTGAATATCCCACAGAAAGAAAATGTTAGAAAAACAAAGATGTTTTCAAAACATGGGAAAGACGATGAGTGTAATCCGTTCCACCATTAGTTAACTCCGTAAATGTTGAGAAGGAAAAAATGAATAAAAGGAATGAATGGCCCAAAGAAAAAAGGAATAAAAGGCGGGAATAGCCGAGAAAAAGGAGGAATGCCGTAAAATAAGGAATAAAGGACAGATTTCTAGAAAAAAGGAAAATGAGGAATAAAAGGAGCGCTGCAGTGTCTGATTTCATTCACACTGAACGATTAATCCCGAGCGACCTTTTATGATTTTCATAGACGATTTCGAAATATTCAAATAAAAACTGTCGGCAAGAAAAAAAAATAAGGACTTTAGGGGAAAATTAAGCACTCTTTAAGCACTTTTTAAGGCCTTAAAAACGGGTTTCGAAATTAAGCAGTTTTTAATAGAAAATAATTTTCAGAAAATTTTACAGACATCAAGAGGGATGCAAAAATATGTATTGGTGAGCAACACGGAAAGGAGAAAAATTAAATTCCTTTTATAAAATAAAAAAATATATGAAAGCATGTTAAACACATTTAAAAGGAATAACTTTTACTTTGAAAAAATTTCACAAGCAATGCAGTTTTTTTTTAAACTACCAATATTAATTCTTTAAAGACAAGTATCCAACTCTTTTTGTTTATTAGTATGCTCTGTTGAGCATTACCAATACTTCTGTCCACATTCAAGGAAAATAACATCTTCAAAGTTTTAAAACCTTTAACTCATGACAGATAATTTGTGATCTCAAATTCCATGGCTCCTCCCAAAGCATTTCTAATCCTTAAAATTGTTAACAACCCTTGCCTTTTTTCAGTATATTCTTGCCATGTACTGCCCAAGTTTTAAGCCAAAGCCCAGTAGACCACGTCACTTCAGTTGAGGAAATATTTGAGCCATAGAGGATGTGCTATATTCTTTGATTTGCTGTCTAAGTAATCAGATAGGAGTAAGAAGTAATTTGTAAGTTTATTTCTCCGGAAATACAGATATAGCTAGTCTGAAATTCCTGAAATATCAGTTTTTTCCTGAGCATAAACACCCCTGTACTGAAATGACTAGTGAAGGAACTCTCTCAATATTAATAGTTACTTTGCCCTTCAGATTAAAACACCAAGTTAAAAAATTAATTTAAAACTGCAGAAACTTAACGACATTTAGTATAGAAACAAAAGTAATTCTTAATATGTTGGAGAATTTATATGCAAACAACAGTGATTGAGATCCTATTCCAAATATAAAAGATAAGTGCTTACCTCCACAGATATACCCAATATTGACTCATATTTAATATATTTACGGTAAAAGTGTTTATTATCCAGTAAAAAGTAAATTGTACTTACTTGAGGTGGCGAATACAAAAAACAAGCATCCGAAAATTGGATTTTCTCTAAAAAATCTTCAATATCTGGCCGAAACCTCTCTGGATCACGAAGCTGTAGATACCTAGTCTTAAATAAAAGTTATCTCTTTTCTCAAAATAGACTTAAACAGTTATCTCTTTATTTAAAATAGATATCAATCAAGAAACATATCCTATAATCTAGATAAAATATATTTCTTTTAAATAAATAATATTATACAGTAATGTCTTACTATTATCTCTTAAATACTAAAACTATCAAAATCCTGTGTCAATTAAATCTTTACCAGACAAATAAAAAGAATACTACACAGAAAATACTAATTTATTAACCAACTAACATTTAAAAAAGCATCCCCTATATAATAATAGCCTGAGTTGTCTGTCAATGAATTTATGAAGCGGTTGTACTTGGAATGGATACAGCATCCATATTGGATTTTTTATGAGTTAGGGTTAGCAAAATTCAAAGTGAATTCAAAATCCACCTCATCCCCCCCCTTTTCGAGCATTTAATGCTATTATTTCAAGCCTTATTCTCCCTTTTATTCTATACTAAATTCATTATTGATAGGATGGTGAGGGTGGAGAGCAATATTTAAATTTCTGGACTGTTTTTACTTGACCCTTATATAACCATTTCCTTCCTCACGTGTAAGCTGGCACATGGGGTAGAGTATCTGCCCATTTGATTGTCATATTTCTTGGGTTGATGGTTCTATCCTGAATTCTTATTCCTAAAGTTGTTTTATTATTTTTAAAATAAATTTTTACCATTTTTCAAATTTTTATGATTTTCATTTTATTAAATTCACGTATTACCATTTTTATATAAAGCACCATTTTAAGAGCAGGCGATTAAATGTATCCATTTATCACATAATAAATAGGTAAAAATAACAATTTTTTTTCTAGCAATATGACGTCATTCCTTTAACCATCTCATTTAATGATTTATTTTAAATTATTTAAATATCTTCTGCATTATTTCCATACGTTTATCACTAAACTTAGATATTACGTAAATAATTTTCTTAAGGTAATATTTTGTTTCAAAATAATTCTCAGGGTACTTTGCAGTTCTGAAAAATTAAAAATTTTACTGATCCCGTCATATGATGGGCTATATGCTAGTTTCAAATAATGTTTTAAACTCTTGCAATTCTTACTATCTGGATAACATTTAAAATAAAATTTTATCAAGCACTAAAGTTTACAAAAAAATGTACAATGGAAAACTAAAGCATACAAACCTTTATGTCAATTAAAAATCCTTCAATAGGTCTAAAAGGATTATATACAGCTAAATCAAAATTTAACTGCTGCATAAGTAGAAGTTCAAGGTTGAGAATAATTTCTATAGCTTTCTCTCTATCACCTTTCACATTAGCCACAAACTGGTTAATGCTAACATTGAATTCTTCAACTTTTGTAGCTAGATATACACAAGTCACTCTATATATTGAAAAAAAAATCATCAAATAAGGCTCAATTTCGCACTTAAAAATTATGTTAAAGGAAGTTATAGATTTAAAAAAATACATTCTAAAAGAAATCTGAAAAAACAAGCAAAAAATAGAGACAAACTACAATATTTTAAGTGAATATTAAACTGATTTTTCTTTTAATTCCAATCTCAATTTTATTCCAATGAAGTTCTAATCCCTGTTTCTTTTCTACAATCATAAAATTCCCATATGTCTATATTATTTACAATGAGTATATTAAATTGTTTTGGAATGATACAGTCTACTTTTTTGCTAAGCGAGGTTGGTTAGTTGGATAGAATTTAGTGGCGTTTGGTTTGGAGTGCTACGGTCTACTTTTTTGCAACACGAGGGCTAATGAGACTGGGACCTACAGCTTAAAGACAATTCCGAACGGCTACGAACATCCATGCCCCAGTGGGATTCAAACCCACGAATTCCGGTACCGAAGGCCAGCACCCTAACACATCGGCCATCGTTCGGCCAGAATTTAGTGGCGGTAATTCCTGAAAGGACAAACTGTGCCAAACAAGACGAAAATAAAGAACAAAATAATAAATTAAAAAAAAAAAAGAAAAAAAAGAAACACAAGAGGAATTTTGAGGATGAAATAGACGAAACTGTAAATTAAAACGTTAAAAGCACATAAAAATCAAACAAACGGAGATAATAAATTGCAAATATATACAAGATAGATTAATACATTATAAAAAAATTAAAAATCAAAATTGAAAATTGAGAAATTAAAAATTAAAAATTAAAATAAAGATTAACGTACAAAAAAAAAAAAATAATTTAAAAAAAATTCAGATTTCATAATAAAAACCTGTACAGCGAAGAAAGGGAAACAAGCCTGGATGTGGCGTTTCACCGATGATTGTGCCAAGATTCAGCGATAAATTTTTAATGAATTTTATATACATTGATTTGAGACAACAACACGAAGACAAAATGTGTGCGACTGTGTAAGGTGTTTTACAATACGCACACTGTGTTTGCTAAGCGAGGGTTAATGAGACTAGAACTTACTGCTTAAAGCTGACTCCGAACAACTAGAAACATTCAAGCAAGCAGCAGGACTAGAAGCCATAGACTGGTTCAAAAAAGTAGCCCTCTCCCCATTTAGCCATCATTCAACAAATTACAATTGTTTCTTCTTACTTAGTGCAACTGTATTGACTTATTAATTGGGATGAAAATTATCAAATTTAACATACTTAATAATTAAAATATAAATTTACATTCACTTAAAATGAAATTAGAAAATGATCTTACCTTAAAAGAAAATATTCTTAGCCCCTTCCGGTAAAATGACGAGTCTAGTTCTTCATTAGTTTTTTATTCCATACTGTACAATGACGAGCTACACTCGTCATGCGATTAAAGTTACTGTTAAATATGATAATTAATTTAGTTTAAAATTTCTAGTGTACTGAATTTGGCAACACTTATCACTTGTGCAAATCACAAGTCACTATTGCATATTGTTTACTTGGTACAAATCATTGCCAAATTAATGAGTCAGAATAAAAGAAAACCTACTAAGAAATGCCGTGTGTGTTACAAGAATCAAATTAAAAGTGAGACTACTTGGCAGTGTAAACAATTAAGAATTCCTTTGCACTTTGTTTTGAAAAGTACCACTAGCTTGAAGACTATTATCTGTATACCTTATTAATGTTTTGCTTTGATATTTTCTTAATTTTACTGTTTCTGATATTATTTAACACTATGTAAAAAGTGGATTTTAATTAAGAATATGTAAGAATTGTAAAATGAAACAAGTTTTTTAAATAAAAATTAAATGGTTATTTCATGCACAGTTTTTCATTATTAAATCATACCGGAAGGGGTTAATAAAATTTAAAATTATTTTTTAATTTGAAATTTTAATCACAGCATGGTGAACAACACTGTTTAGGCAAAATATTTTACCCTAAATTTTGGAAAATGCCTTGATTTTTGCCAAATTTTGAAAAATACCTTCATTTTTCATATATTTTACAGAATTGTAAAATATCCTGACAATCCCTTGATTCCCTAGCTTTTCTTGGCTTGTGTTGTTCATCCTGACTTAGGAAGCTTTTTTGAAATTTCAAAACAATGACATTAAATTGGAAGTTATTTATGATATACTTACATAATATCTTTTGGGTGATAATCCATCACTGAATTGTCTAGATAAAACCTTTTAAAATACTGAAATGAACATCCCTACAAAACAAAAATAATATTTAGTGCTTAAGTTTTAGATATATAAAAATTTTTGACAATTTATTTTTAATCTATGTTTTACTAATTAATGTATCGATATATACTTTGTAAAACTGATGAACACAAATCCATTTTGATTAAATGAAATAACTTGCTCTTGAACTTTACGGGATTGCCACTCTAAAATCTTAAGAAATAGTTACCTGAATAGCCTTCAAAGTTCAAAATATCATAACCAATTTTAATAAAAAAATGGTTCATAGAAAATTATCTGAAATATCCCTGTCACCTAGTGGCAGCCCTACACTTGCCCGTCATTTTACAATTTTCTTAGGATTAAAAAAATTATAACTGTACAAAATAAGAGAGACCAAAAAAACTAACAATAAAAGGTAGAATAAAATTATAAGCAGGGTATCTGCCTAAATAAAATTTTTCAAATCCATGACTTTTCATGACTTTCCTGATTTAGCAGATCATTTTCCATGACTTTAAAAAGCTTTCGTTAAAGTATATATAAATAAAATTTCTGATGTACATACAAATCAAATATATGCTTTTAGAGAAATTACAGGAATTTTATCATAAAAAACTATAAACTTACTTTATAAGTGTTAATAAACTCACATACATAAAAATAAATTGTTGTATCTACAAACCTAAGTTTACTCATATAGCAATTTTTCAATCAAAATGTTTCCAATTTGAATTCAGTATACTTTGGTATTATTCACGTGACTATGAATAATAGCCAAATATAACCCTATAATGTTTATATACAATATCCCTAGAGATACTTATATTTTGTGTAAAAATTTTAAATAATTTTTATTAAAAAATAACTATTATTATATTAATAAAATTTTAATCTACAATTTAAGAAAAAACCAGAATAATATACATTTACCCACCCATTAAGCTTTCTTTCTTTGAGTTTCCTTGGTGAACAAATTTTACTTGGCAATAGGGTCAATAGGATAATACATAAATACCAAACTCAGTAACTTCAGCCAAATGACAAGTAAATATGGAATTAAACAATTCAATGCATTTTTTTAATCGGGAGTTTAGCGGATCCATGACTTTCCATGACAAAATCCATTCTCTAAATCCATGATTTTCCCTGACTTTCCAGGTGCGCGGAAACCATGTATAAGATCACACCATGTTCTGCTATGATACAAGAAGCAACTACATTTGGAAGAGTTATTAAAAGGGCAACATAAACAGTGAAATCAAAGCATTTAACAGTCAGAATTTCAAATACTGGCATCACACTAAGAAAATTTACTACATGGTGCTAAATAAGACTAAATTTTTATAGTAAATATACTATTCAAATGTTGGGAGCAGCAGTAGTAGGGTATTTTTTTTTTGGGGGGGGGGGTCTTCTTTCTAACACTACAAAATTTTGGCTAAAAATTTCTTAAAGTATTTCTTAGAAACTCTGCACAGAACAGAAGTGATTCTGCCTCATAAAACACCCTGAAATTTACATCATTTGAATCAAAAACCCTGAACTTAAAAAAGCTAATTACATATAACTAATGATTGCATGTTACTAATATTAAATTCAAAGTATTGTTAGTAAATTTAGACCAGTAATTTTAATTGTTAGTAAATTACAGCAGTGACTGCTTTACTTTTAGCAATTAAAATGAAAGTTTTTCCTAATTTCTTTTGATGAATCTCACTCTTAGATATTTAATAAATTAGCTTTCTTAAAATTGGATTTTTAAACATTGAATATCAACTGCGTTTTATTTACAATAAATCTGTTTCCTTGTACAATAAGCTCTAGCTTAAACTATTACCAGATACAGATGTAAAATATTTGAGAGAAAAAACAATAACCCTAATAACTAAAACATATTTCAGATAGCAAATTTTTAAAAGGCATTTCTGAAAACAAACATTAACTTGTGACTGCAAAATTAAATTTATAGAGGTTAAAATAATTTGTTATTTTGTTTTAATTGTTTAAAAAAATTAAGATTTAAATAACGTACACCCTGTATAAGACTTTTTTTTTATAAGTGGATAATTTAAAAATAGTTTTATGCAATAAAATTTCTGGGTGATGATCGATATGGGCGAGATTCTTTTAGTATCAAAGCCAGTGGTTTGGAATCCATTTCTGACCTCAAGGTTTTTAACTGGTTTGGCTTTGGAGTGTTAGGATCTACTTTTATGTTACTCAACAGCTAAAGACATTGGAATTTGCTGCTTAAAGTCAATTCTGAATGACTATGAACAAGGTATCTGCCTAAATAAAATTTTTCAAATCCATGATGACTTTTCATGACTTTCCCTGATTTAGCAAATCATTTCCCATGACTTTAAAAAGCTTTCGTTAAAAATATATATGAATAAAACTTCTGATGTACATACAAATAAAATATGTGCTTTTAGAGAAATTACAGGAATTTTATCATAAAAAGACTATTAACTTACTTTATAAGTGTTAATAAACTCACATAAAAATAAATTATTGTATCTACATACCTAAGTTTAATCATATAGCAATTTTTCAATCAAAATGTTTCCAATTTGAATTCAGGGTACTTTGGTATTATCCAGGTGACCATGAATAATAGCCAAATATAACCCTATAATGTTTATATACAATATCCCTAGAGATAAACTTATATTTTGTGCAAAAATCTTAACTAATTTTTATTATATTAATAAAATTTTAATCTACAATTTAAGAAAAAAACCAGAATAATATACATGTACCCACCCATTAAGCTTTCTTGCTTTGAGTTTCCTTGGTGAACAAATTTTACTTGGACAATAGGATAATACATAAATACCAAACTCAGTAACTTCATTCAAATGACAAGTAAAAATAGAATTAAACAATTCAATGCATTTTTTTAATCGGTAGTTTAGCGGATCCATGACTTTCCATGACTTTTACTCATTTTGCTTGAAAAATCAAGACTTTCTGTGACAAAATTAATCCATTGTCTAAATCCATGATTTTCTATGAATTTCCCTGACTTTCCAGGTGCACGGAAACCATGTATGAACAACTACATCAGGAGCGGGATTCAAACCTGCAGCAGCGTTCTACTAATTCAGCTAGCATACTATTGTAGCTGTTCGATTTGGTTTAGAGCTTTACAGTGGTGCACTTTCAATTATACCAAGGCTGAAGAGATGAGAACTTTTTGTTAACCCGCTCGCAAGCAATGTCTCGTACACATGAAGCAGCGATTTCAATCTTACCAGTCCAGCATCGCTTCCATGCAATGATCTCTGGTTCATATTGAGAGACCAACATCATATATGCATAGTTGGAGATCAGAATGTTTTAATTTTTAAATGCTATATTTAATTACTAGATGGTGTTAAACGGTAGCAGTTTTCGCAGTAGTCAACTCACATAACATTTATGTTCTGGTCCTCAAGGGGTTAAAGCGCATTCCAAACACAACAAACATCAATGCTAACAGAGGGATTCAAGCAAATAAACTTCGGTACCAAAGACCAAAATCAACAGAATGAGTGCTGGCCCTCGGAGTTGGAAGAGGGAAAAAAAGACTAGTGCCCCCAAACACAAGCTGAAAGCCAAAATTAAAAACAAACTTATCAATTCTTTAAACTTACTCTTTCAAAACTCACTACATTACTCCTCAAACAAATTAGCAAATCCCAATCCCATATATTCAGAAAACTAATTGTTTACTTCACTGATCATCTGAGCACTCAAATATACCTTCAATTACCCACTCCCATGCACACGAGTCACGAAAATGTGTCATCACAATGCTACACCTATGCAAATCAATCAACACCTGTTACAAAATGGTCAAAACTCATAGGTCAGCAGATCACTTTTATTCTCTACTCTCCACAATGACTGAAAATGCTGACTGTAGTAGAATACTCACTTCCTGCAGATAAAAGACAAAACAATTGATAAAAAAAGTTTGATGAGAAGCCTTTTTAATTTCCTTAAAAAAAATTTTTGCTTTAAATTCAAGCTACCATAGTAAAAAATTTCAACCCAGAAGGAATAATTATTTCCAAACTTAGAAGGATAATTGAAAAAAAAAAAACCCAGAATTACGAGCTACCCCCAGAGTAAAATCACCTTTGTCAGAAATTGTAATGAAAATATAAAATGTAGCAGAGTCAAAAATTGAATTAAAAGACGATTAAGGCTAAAAAAAAGTTTATAACTAGAATTTTTACACACTGGCAGGTATGTGTAGGTGTGCATCTATGTGATATTTAGAAGTTGGTTTGTTCTATCTACTTTTTAGCTACAAGAGTTAATGATACAAACACTAGTTCTTACAGCCAATTCTGAAAAGCTAAAATTTTCTATACCAGCAGTAAAATTCAAACCCACAATTTGTAATACTGAAGAGTAGCACCCTTAACCTTCAGCCAATGTTCAGCTATGACATTTACTAAAATTCTCATTTACAAATATTGCATATTTCAGATACATAAATACTGTTATATAATCTGGACTAACAAAGTAGCACTTAGAATACATAAATGACTTACTATAACATTCTTAGGCATTGGAGGCTGAAATTTCTGACAAAACTTTGATAGAATAATTTCATAACTTCTGGAGAGCATTCGTTCTTCATTAGGTGTCAGAAAATGTTTTGCAATTGAATCTTCCTAGACAATAAGAAAATTCCTTTAAACAAGGAAATGTATTTATAAAATTTAAAAGGAAACACTGAGTTCTATATTTTCTATGCAATTCTAAAATGTGATTATCAGATGAAGCAAACACATAATTAAAGACAAATTTCTAGGCCATTATGAAAAAAAACTGCAACATTTCAGAGTAATAGGTGGAATCCCAGTTACATGGGCCGGACTCCATGTTTTGGCTATATTCTTGTTCAGATGATTGCCAAATTGTTGCCAAGTGATGTTTACAATTTGTGTTTTGTCTTGTATTAAGTTGTATACAGGATTTTAAATCGCATTTTGAACAAAAAAGAAAAAGTTTGAAATGTTGCTTAACCCTTTCACGCCTACTGTCACAAATACGTGCCAGCAAGAAACGCATTCACTTCCCAACCGACACACTGGTGTGACAGAGCGTTTTCTCGTTCACCCCCGACCGTCGCATATGTGTGCCAGTGTTGTGGAACATTTTAAAAACTATAAGTTTTGACACAAGATGGCATTGTATGTCCATATGGATTTATATACATGTAGATTTGACCTTGTACTCAATAGGAGCATAGTATGATACATACAAGTGGTTTTTGATTATATAAACATCAGGGTAAAGGAATGTTTCCGATTGACATGTTTTATGACGGCTCTTTAAATTCCCACGTGGTGTTTGTTTATGTAAGCAGGGGAGTTTTATTTTTGCTAAAGTGTTGTGTATTTCGGTTTGCAGTTCAGTTTTTAGTACAGAATTAGATGTGACAGATTTGATTTTTTTTTTCTTTTTTTTTTTTTTTTTTTTGTTAGATTTACAAAGTGTCGAAAGTGTTTAACTGAGCTTGAAATAGCTGAAATGATGCAAAATATTTCAGATTTTGATTCTGAAATATTTTAGGATAGTAGTAATAGTGACACTGACAATATATTCTGATTGTTCTTTCTGTTCATAATGAATCTGGTAATTCTAATGATGAGGAAGATGTTGGTGACAAAGATCATGATGATGCTTTGTTTTCTCACATTCCAGGAAAAATCTTCCAAAATGGCAAATGAGTTACTAAGAATTCAAGGACTGTAACGTAGGATTGTTTGTAGATCCCTGTTTTTAAAATTTTTCATACAAAAAAATAGTTTTAAGTAACATAGTATTCAGTTTTGTAATGTTAATAGTCATTAAATAGTAAGTAAAAAAATGAAAAAAAGGTGTAAAATATGTATTTAAATAAGAAATAGCCTAAGTAAATAAAGTATCTATAAACATATAATATAAATCCCATTCCATTTAAATACTTTACGTGGCATTATTAAATAATGTGTTGCTACTTCGTTAATTTCATGAATTTAAGCTTAATAGCATAAAACCCTCTGGCCCACAATACTCACTTGCTAAAGTGACTGCCGGCCTCAGAGAAAAGCGCACGTTTGCACTAACCCGTCGCGAAAGGGTTAAGAGAATAAAAATACAAATGTGAGTTTTTAATTTGTTTAAATACACGTTTACTGAAGTTAATAGTGCAGAATTTTTGCAACAGGAACAAACTGAGCAAAATATAAGCATCACTTGGTTTTATTTAGGTAGTTATACTTATAAAATACTGTTGCTATTTGATGAAAAAAATTTTTAAACTACCAAATAATTATAAAGTACTCTAGAAATTGCTTTTAGAAATTATTAGCTTAAAATTAGAAAGAAAAAGACAGTAAATGTTTTAAAAACATTAGTTTAAAATTTAACAAAGGGGTTAAATGATTCTTCTTAGCCTCCCTTGACCTCCTGTAACAGTAATAACAGTAGACAGTCATAATATCATTTTTATTATTTAGCATACCACTTTTAACAATCACTAAAATATAATTTAAAAAATAATGTACCATGCCATAAAACAATATTTTAAAATATTTTTGCTTCATTTTGTATTCAATTTAGACATAACTTTGAATAAAAAGGTTGAAAAATATAAATGTAAAATTTAATGACATCGCACTTACCTAAGTTAGTTAACCCATGTATATGAAGGATACAATCTTTTTATTTGACAGTACAAAAGCTTGTTTAAATATACTAAAATCTCCAGTTTGCATTTGTATTAACTCTAGCAACATTTTAAACCTTTTTTTTTTAATCCCAAATATGCTTTGAATTTTGATATAAAAAAGGACCACAACAGCAGAGCTGAAATTGATGTTAGAAAATCCAAATTCAGCAGTCTTGGAGTATTGTTAGTTAAAAGAACCAATAACAGTCAGATATCCTAAAAACAACTCATTTCCTCCTATACCCTAAAATAAAGATATAGATTGCCAACCCCACCTTTCTTCAGGGGTGGAGGGAGTGTCTGAAAAGAAAAGCAATGGTTGCTAGAAAAATGGGTTCTACAATTTGGCAATATCACCCACACTTGGCATGCACACTTAACTGGGATACAGCTATAGTAATATCACATAAAATGCTAAAAAACAAATACATAAATTATTTTTCTTCATAAAAATACTCACACTCATTCCATTTACTCTCTCCATGATATACTTTCTATTAGCAGCTTCTCGCCTTTTAGCTATTTCACCTGCACTTTTGAACATCCATGATCTTGCTTGAGCACTTGAATTAAACATGGTTATTCAAATCTGAAATGAAAAAAAAACGTATAGCCCATTTAAAAAAAAGATTTTTTATACCTAAATCTTATATTCATTTAAAATTACTTTTTATTCTTATTACATTAGAGTATTAAAATGATTAGAAACAATTTAAGACAAGCTCAGCCTGATTTTTCAGTCACCAAGTTCTTCACTTTGATAATGTAACTTGGATATGATCTCCCATTTACCTCTGGCAACACTTATGGTGCTAGGATATGATGAAACAATATTAGCTTAAAATTTTCATTTGCCTTTCTGGCTCTAGAACTCTAATCAATAGCTTATGTTTTATTTAAATATAGATTTGGTTTGGTTTAGAGCACTACAGTCTACTGTTTTGCACACGAGGGCTAATGAGACTAGGACCTACTGCTTAAAGCCAATTCTGAAAGGCTATGAACATCTATGCTGGCAGCTGAATTCAAACCCCTAACTCTGGTACCAAAATGAGACACTCTACCATTCAGCCATTGTTTGGAATTTAAAAGTAGAACTAGGGCCAAATGGACACTAGTAATATCTCAGCATGAAGTAAAAAATGATCTTGGGGCACAAAATTTAAAAACAAAAATGGATTTTCTTTTAATCATTGATTTAAATCGAGATTACTTTTATGTCACTCTTTGTTTAAAAATGATTATTTTACATATGAATTGAGAGCACCAGCAGCATAACAAGGCACGGTAACTCATAGATAGGGTTGGTACGTTTTTGCCAAAGGTGGAAAAAACCTGGAAAAAACCAGTAACAACTGTCCTGGGAAAAATTTATTTTTCCCAAGTGGCAAAAATGGAAATTATTGAATTATTGAAACAGTAATCTAAATCTAAAGTTATACTACCTAGAGATAAAAAAAATAATAAAAAAAAGATAAAATGAAGATTGATTTTGCAAGTTTTTATGTGCAATGTTGTTTTTAATGTAATTATAAGCTTATTTCCCCTACAAACTGTAGGTTTAAACATTTTTAGTACATATATAATATATATATCTTATATGTATATATACACATTACAATTAAAGACAACATTACTATATTAAATTGATAAATAGAGAAAACATTTTTTATCCCATGCCTCCATCATATAAATTTATTTACAAAAATAGAATATTCTATTTTCATTGCTAACATCAATGTAAATTGCTTTAAATTGTTTAAGTTGTCAAATGAATACTAATGAAATACCTAATTAACATTCTGATTTAAGTCTCAATTGTATTATGTACAAAATTATTTATTATTTTGTTTTTTATTAATTTTTTTGTACATTTTTAAAATCCAGCCAATTTTTCTAGATTTTGCTATTTTTGCCGGTTTTTACCAGGTTTTTTTCCAGTTTTTGCCACTGTCCTGGTAAAAATACCATTTTGCCTGCAAAATGACCAACCCTTCTCATAGATATGCAAAGAAAAAATTAGGTTTAAATAGCTCTTCTAAACATAAAATTTCAGGCAAAATGCGATTCCTTTCTGAATTTTCTTTTAACCTGACAGCAAATGCATATTTTCACTTATATACATTTTTTTAATTACAGTAGAACCTCAATTAACTATTATTAATTTTTTTTATTATTAATTATTATTATTATTATTAATTATTATTAATTATTATTAATTTTTTTTTTTAGATCAAGATTTTTTCAACACTGTTCTAAATTATTCCTACCTTTAATATAATGGTTATATTACTGCTGTTTATAACAGCAACTGGTGGCTTGCATTTATGTTAGAGAAAGATGAGAAAAACTCTGAAGAAGTGAAAGTGACATTCCTACACCCACCTGGACCATCGCCATCTTTTTCATATCCAGAGAAGCCAGATGGATTCCAGGATGGACCATCCACCAAATTTTGAATATTTTTAATGAAAAATAGGCTATACAGCTGTATGAAAAGTGTAAAAGATTCTATTTCTAACATCGGCTAAATTGTAATCCTTCTAACAAATTATTATAAACAATCATTACTATTTAAGGCAAAAGATCTCCAAAACTCCTATAAAATTATTTCTACTGACTGTCAGTCATTTTGCCTTCGGTCTTTTCCCTGGAAAAAAGGAAAATTTTCCCTCTTTTTCCCTCACAACTGACTATCCTAAAATGAAATATGACAACTCTGCATTCCTTAGATCTTATGCCTTCAAGATTATCAGTACTTATCCAAGCACAGAATGGCTACTGATTACTGTAAGGGATTCTTTGAAGAATCTTTGTGGATGCAAATGCCTCAAATTTAAAACTCATTAAGAAATTTATGCATAATGAATTCACTAAATTATCACTAGAAATTACTGAGTATAATACTGCATACTTATCTCCTATTGTTTAGATGCTGATATAATTAGCTATAAGCAAGATTCCATGAAAGTTCTGAATGTTTCACTGGTGATTAATGTAAACTAAAATTAATCTTTTAAGAAACACACATAAGAACTGACATTATAACCTGGGACTATTCACTAGTTGCAAATTTTCCTGACAGTTTCAGTAAAAAAAATTTCTGTCATTCCAAAAAAACTAGATTTTTCCAAAGAGAGCCAACAAAAGTTATGTCATCTATCAAAAAGAAATTGTATCTAAACTATGAGACATGCAAACTTCATTTAACAAATCATGGCTTTAAGATTTTAAATCCCCATTGCTGTCACTAATAAAACTACCATTCCTTGATCGTTGTGTCAGAGATGTTATAAATTAAAAATTCCTTAAGAAAAAAGAAATTATTTTAACAAAGAATTGCTAAAGAACACATCTTACTTATACGCCAAATTAGTTAAAATTCTCGGGGAAAACTTGCTTCTAATTATCTTTATATTACTCCATGTCTCTAGCACAAATTTGAACTTCGCATCAAGTCATTCACCATTCATTGGTTTTGGAACTAGGAAGAATTTTTAAAGAGCTACAGTTAAGACTTGTTTTTCTCTTTCTGCATCCTCCTGCCCGTTCCTCTCTGCAGTGAACCGCCGAACATGTTTGAACTGCGATTATTGCTAATCGCAGTCCTAACCTCTGCTAAGATTTCGAATAAATTCCATAACCCTATATAGCAGCATGTATCTAGCTAAATGTAAAAATTCACAAATACTAAATGGGAATAAATATAAAAAAACTGAACTAAAAGTAAATTGGAAATAATAATATTCATACAATATCTAAAACTATATAAGTTAAAATACACATAAATGCATAAAATACACATAAATGTATTCGTACAGTCTATGATCTAAAAAAAACCTCATTAAAAATTTAAAAAATTAAAGTAAAAATAAACACTGTTTGTTGAGATTAACATAATTTTAAGATTCGTTTCCTTACGAATACGACCATTAAAACATCTTCGATATTTACGTAAATATCGAAGATGTTATAATGGTCGTATTCGTATGAAGAATATACTCTTTCGATTGTGTTTAAAATTGTACCAAAATATTCTTTATCGCTCACAAGATCAATGACATCATCAATCGTAGAAAACCTGAACAAAATTCTCACAAAGTCCTACCGAAAACTTGCATTTTTATTTTAATGTAGGAATACTTTATGCGCACTCCAAAATTGTCTCGAAATTTATAGTTCCTTTTTACTAAAAATACATTTTCTACTTTTTCATACTGTCTGTATAAGGAAAAAAAGTTATTTACCTGTGCATGATATTTCTAAATAAAAGTCAGTATTCCCACGAAAAATGAATGCTTTCTGTATGGTTTTACGGTTAGTGACGTGAGAAGTCGCCAGCGAGAGGAGCTTGATACCATATTCTATAAATGGTTGACATATCTCTAGCCATTTATCTCAACCAGTCGAGATATATGTCACAGTGCAACAGTGAAAACAAAAACGACGAACCAACGAAAATCCAAACAGATAACGAGAGCTCTTGTACGAGCACTTATTTGGGGGCATTCAAACGAATCCAAAAAAAATTATTAATATATCTACCTATTTCAACGAGTGCAAACGAAAGATCCCTTTTGACTTTACGCTGTTTAAAGACTTATTTACGAAAATCAACTGGCAATAATAGAATGAATGGATTGGCGCTCTTAACACATTATATGCGGGCTTGGCGAATGTGGTAGTACTCTCGTAGAGGGGGAATCCGACGAAATTTAGATGAAAAATAGTGGTGATTCTGGGCCATCGTGATCCCGATGGCCCCGGGTGATATCCCTTTCCGCCGATAACACACACTCTGCGCAAAAGGAAGATTACTTGCTCCTGCAAATAACGATTGGCACGCCAAGTGGGTAATCTCCCACTCCCGCATGTAATGTGTTAAACATTCATAGACAATTTCCCCCAGCTGTAGAAGACATTTTAAACGAACTTGCAAAAAAACCAATAAATTTTTAGCGTGTTTGTATACTGGTTCCCTATTTGCTGGGTAAGTTATTTTTTCTTATTTTTTGGTCAAATTCATTGGTTTTCTATAGAATGTTCACATTTATACTGTTATTATTTAGGTAGATGTTACATTATGAGTAGTTTTTTTCTAGCTTAATGCCTACTTTTTAATAAAAATAGATTATTTTACCTATTATTATAAAAAAATTATGTTAAACTTAAAAAATCAAATCAAAATTTAACTAAACAATGTTGTCTAAATAAGCCCAGTAGCGTTCGGGTAGAGCTTCGCGCTCTCACGACACAGGTCCAAGGTTCGATCGCCGGACTGGGAAAGGTGACTCAGCCTTTCATCCCTACAGTGGGTAGAGAAATTGTTGGAAGTTCCGCGTAAGGTTGACCACCTAACCGGAACATAGACTTCGTATCCCAGGGCCCTTGGTCTTGAAAACGGAGATTGGCCCCGTAGCCCTGGTCCCCCAGGGGCTGTTTCGCCGAAGAGTTAGAGAGTGTATGTTGTCTAAATAAAAGATCAAAATTGTCTAGCTGTCTAAATTAGGGAAAAAAGAGTGCTTTATTACACACTCGAATTTCTTTTAGTAGTTTTAGAAAATTATGAACTCCCCCCCCCCCTTGAAAAAATTCTGCGTATGCCACTGAATGAATATGAGTAAGTTCTACAGAATTCAGAGCAGATCTTTCCTTTGCTAAACATTTGGTTAACTCAATAACATGAGGTGCTACAGATAAATAAAGAGAATACTCTGCGAAAAATGAAAGCACCATTGCTTTAGCCCTAGCTTTTCTAGTCGTATCTACAATTCAGCTTTAATCACTGCGTATCACATCGTTGCTGACTGCGAAATTAATTGCAATATTTTTGAATTTTTTCACAGAATATCGTGACTTCTTGTGTACTAAAGTTCTACAATAATCGTTCGCTGCTATATTTAATTAAAACAAATGTACGACACACAAAAACATAGATCGAAGCACTAATTTTTTCGTTTCACACTACAATTTTTTCATTTCGTACATCTTCTATGTTAAGCTATTCCTACGGAACTTATTTTTGCATCCTTTACATTGAAATACTTCAACATTGAAAAAATCAATTGAAAAGACGAAATTGTGAAAAAAAATCATGACGTTCGGCTAGATAACGGCTAAGATCAATATAAACTTACAGCAAAAACAGAATCAAACAAATGACGAAATTTTAAACTTTTCTTGTTCTAAAGCACTGATTGAATCATCAATATTTTATTTTGGAAGAGCTTTCGATTTCAATTCAAACTCAATGATTCAAAGTAATTTTCTATGACTATTTATTAGTACAGTGTTCCCTCGCCCCTTCGCGCTTCATGTTTTGCGGCTTCAGTGCTTCGCGGGTTTTTCCAAAATATTCATTAAAAGATAAAAATGAAAAAATACAACCATGTTGGCAGCCACATTGCAGAAAGAAGCGTTGTTTCTCTCCGCAATGTTTCTTCCCTGCATATCAAAGAAATGAGTATACTCCAAAGTACATACCACGGGCTCTCATAAAGGCTCGTGGTTGGTTTCCGGTGAGTCATCAACCAATGAGAGTACGAGTGAATTTATTCCTGTGAGTTAATAGTCTGCTCATTATCGCAACCTCACCTAGCATTTTCTCTTGTTGTATTTCGCCAGTCTTGTCCATGATGTTGACAAGACATTGACGACAATATGGTTCGAGCTGTCGAGTTCAGCAATCGCGTTGATGGGGTTATAACCTTGTACAAGGGAATTTTGAAGGAAAAGAAAAAACAAAGACAACAACTGCCCATCACCATGTTTCTCTCCAAGCTGAAGTCCCCTCGCTCTACCTTCAGTACCTCCAGCAGAAGAGTGTCCGAGTGACCCTAAAGCTTCTACGAGTCAAGTGAGAGTCTCTCTTCCGCCACCAACACAAGTCTCTTCGCCTCTCTTAGAAAGCAATGATGATTAATGTTTATTACTGTATAAGGTTTTGTAATTAACCTTATTAATTAGCACTGACACGTTTAAGCAAATACTTATACTGTTGTAATTTTTGTCTTAAATGTGTAAAGCATGAATACTGTTTACATATTTAAAACATCCGTGTACCCGCATTCATGAAAATTCCTAGGGGCAAATCCTACTACGGGGTTTTTCAGCTTTCGCGGAAGTTTCTGGTCCCCGTTAACCGCTAAAACGAGGGATCACTGTACATCTACTATATTACACTATTTACATCATTTAAATTCAACCTTAAATCAAAGGATGGCATTGGGGTTTCCCCACTCAAATCATATTCTATCAATAGAGTAGAATAAAACCGACCACATTGTTGATTTTCTTCCCCTGTTGCCAAATGACATAAGAGAAGCTTTTGCTTATTTCGTGTTCAATTTGTAACATTTCTCTCGTTTAACTCACTACTTTTTTCTTGAAACAGAAATTAGCCAATCCCATTCCATTTATTCAGAAAACTTCCAATTATTTATTTCTACATTCTTCTGATGACCTTTGATGCTTCCCTCTCACACACACGAGTCGCGAGAATACGTCACTGCAACGCTACGTTTACGTAATCATTTAACACTCATTCCAAAGTTAAAGGTCATAATTCAAATGAATAATTTCCCCTCTGATGACCAGAAATGTGTACTGTACTAGAATACTCGTTTTCAGCACCCGAAACGCATGTAATAAACGCTTAACGAGAAGCATTTTTAATTTGTTTATTTAAGACTATTTTTGCTTCTTTAAATTCAAACGATGAAAATTTCAACCCAGTACGAAAGATTATTTCAAACCCCCAGAATTCTAAGGAAATCCCTGTTACACAATTACCCCTGATGTACTTCCATAAATACTTATATTAACCAACTTTATTGTTACTATCATTATTATTGTTATCTTTTCACAAGGAAAGCAAAGAAATTAGATATAATGTTTTTGGGATTGAAAGCCAAAGATGAGCTTAGTCCTGGATGTAACAAAGAGAGACCTTTCTACAACTATGGCAACCAACACCGGAAATTCATTCTTCACGAGACCATAGCCAAGAGGATGGTTTGGGGGGGGGGGCTATATAAGGGTGGGAGATCAGTCCATTTTGAACTTCCATAGCTATGCCCTGTATGTTAAACATCTATTATTAGCCTAATCACCAAATTATAGTAAAAAAAAGATAATACTGTTATGCTTTAAAAGATGCTTATCCCATGAGTATAAGCATCTAGTAAGTGAATGACAACCGCAAAAGAAAAGTTTGTTATAATGTTCTATTGGTTTATGCTTTCATCCTTCTTCCAGTCAGCTTGATCCCCTCATGGGGTTTACCTTTTTTTAGTAAATAATGGTGTCGCAATCCCGAGATGAGACATTGATCTTTTATCTTATTTCTTTTCTACTCGCCTCTTCCCTTCTATTTTATTATTTTTTTTTCTTCCTCAATGCGGTTTCCTCCTGTAAGGAGAGGGCATCTCTTCAGAAGCTGCTTACACTCTGTTGTCTCCTCCTCTTGATATCTAAACTGCCAACGTGCTTACCGTGCGTTGATAGTTGTGTTCTCGGAAATGGGGGATCCTGGCATAATTGAGGGCTTCCTCACATGGAATCATCCGAATGACATTTCCATTTTCGCGGGAATCTCCAACATATTGCTTAGGCTTCTAGTAAACGGGAGGGGGGTTACACAAGTTCCGGTAGGTAACAATTGGCTGGTGAACTGACGTCTACTATGATCAATGATCAATCTGACAACTGTGAGCGTATAGACCCAACTATCACTGGTGCAAAATCATGCATCCCCTTGTTGGGTCCCAAAATGTTTTTCTATTTGTTATGGATTTATGATACACGTATTTCACGGGCAGATATCATACCTATAGAATTGAATATACATAAGTCAGTCAAACACACGTTCATCTAAATGACGAAAGCTATGAATACTCATCACACACATTTAATAAATATTAAAATCACAGAAATACATCGAGATATGTTAGCTCACAACTAGAGATGTAAAAAACCCGGAATTTTGAAGAGGTGGAATAAACCCGGGAATTTTGGGGAATAAACATGGAATTTTGGGAGCTCTGGGAAGAAATCATTTTAACAATGTTTACATTTTTTTTTTTAACAGAGGCTATTTAAAAACTAGAATATTATTTCTAAGAGATTTTTTTTTTTTTACTTTTGGCAATATATATATATATATATATATATATTCAAGAAATAATAGCAATGAGCATTTAAATTATTTTATAGTAGTACTTATGTAATTAATTACCCTGTTAGTCTTATCAAACACATAATTAGTTGCTTCAATTTTAATTGTTAATATAATAACTATATAGGTTATTTTTGATCATTATTTATTATGTAAATTGCTTTATGCTAAACATTTACAAGTTGATTGCTTATGCTAAACTTCATTATATATGTATGAGAGAGAGAGAGAAGGGATGTTATCCAAGAAAAATAATGATTTATGGGTGTTGTGACACTACAGATTATTGCCTAATATTTATGTAATAATAAAAATATTGGATATTTCTCAAATGAAAAAAATACTCATACTTTCATGCTAAACATGATACCTTGACAAATATAGTTAGTTAAGCCCAATTATTCAATTTTTTTTCATAGCATATAATAGTTCAATTTTGTGAAAACATCAACTTTTGAGGTCTACAACAAAAACAAAAAAAGGGTGGTTTTCATTGTGTCATAGGAATTGGCAACTTCAAAATTCTCATGTTTTGGAAATTTTCAAAATTCTCTTCCCAAAAAACCCGGTTTTTTCCCACTGCTCACAACTCTACTCGTAACTACAGTATCACAGACCACAGTCAGTGTCTGATAGTCTATTGTTCTCTGCCTTGGCCTCTCCAACTGGCAGTTTTAGTCAATGTTCTGCAGCAGTCCGAGGCCATGGAGTATGCGTGCACCATAGTACCCTCCTTTCAGTGATAACGTTACACCACAAATCAAACAAAAAATCTGACACGTCTACCATAACGGGCAAGTGAAGGTTCGGTGGTATCTGTCGTAGGTCTCTCCTCGAGGCAAGTAGAATTGTCTGCCAACTCCGTAATTATATGGGACTGCTAGAATGATGAAGGGAACATGGACACAGGGAATAAACTTCATTCCATCAGATCATCCCCTCAGGGGGTTTACCTACTTCAGGTAAACACGGGTCTCGCAATCCCGAAGTACCTCAGCGATCTTGGTATCTCTTTTTTTCCTACTCTCCTCTTCCCTTTTACTTTATTCTTATCTTTCCCCTCATTGCGGTTTCCTCATTTGAGGTGAGGGCACTCCTTGAGAAGCTGTTTCCTCTGTACTGTCTCTTGGCATCTAAACTGCCCACGTGTTTGCCGTGCATGGATACGCAAGTCCTCGGAAATGGGGATCTTGGTAATTGAGGGGCTTTCTCGTAGAGAAATCATCTGAATGGCATTTACGTGGGAATCTTCAATACATTGCTTTGGCATAGTCTTCGAGTAAACGAGGGGAGGGGGGGTTCTGGTGCGTATCAAGCGGCTGGTGGACTAGACTTGATTGTCTGCTACAGTTCAAGTGATCAGTCTGTTGATGTGACCGTATTGACCCAGCTAGCATTGGTGCAGAATCCTGCGTCCCCTTGTTGGACTCCATGGTGGGTGGTGCAGTCGGGTCCGAATCTTAAATGTTTTTACTATGAATCTATTAAACAAACATCCCAGAAGAATTCCAAACCCAGAATTCTGGGGTACCCCCAAGCCCAATAACCCCTGATTATATATACAGTCAAACCTGTCTATCTTGAAAACCTGTCTATGTCGAATTTTTTCAATTTTCCTACATTTTCAATAAAAATTTAACGTATTTTCCAAACCTATCTCCAATTATTTTTTCCCAAACCTGTCTATCTCGAATTTTCGTAAGAAACACAACATTCCAGTTTAGAGCCTTATTGCGTTGATAACCGCACAAGTTCCCATTTCCAGGAAATACACTTCTAGTTTTTGGTTATTTGGTCAGGGACTCGGTGGGAATTGTACTAAAATCGGATTCTCTGCTCTGGAATAATAAGGGATCGAGGTTGAGGAGGGAGGAATAGGAGACGGGAGAAATTTTGTTTGGAAATAGAACTGGTTCTCAGTCTATAGCCGAATGACTAAAGCATCATCTCGCAACTTGCTGTCTCAATTTTAGAGCTAAAAGTGGTAGGTGTTAAAAGAAAATTGAATGTTTTAACCATCGAAAAAAAAAAAAAAAAAAAAAAAGGAAATTCTGTCATTTTTGAAGGAAAACTCTTCTATGAAGAAAAGCGTAGTCGCCACTAAATTTGGAATTCCGCCCAGTACTATTTTACTATCATGAAAAGCAATGACATCACACAAAAGAACTTCGAAAAAGGCTGCAAAACAATGAAATGTAAATAAAATTAAAAGTACTTCAAATTTTCAATCTTTTTTAGTGAGTAAAGAAATTTTCATAAAACCTGTGTATCTCGCATTTTTTTTTTTTACTTCCAAGAGATTCGAGATAGACAGGTTTAACTGTATGTTCAAATACTTTTAACTTAAAAATGATACAATCTATAACAAGATAAGCTTCTGACATTTAAGAAAACTAACTTTATTAAAATTAATAAAACTCAAATAAAACAAGTTGAATAAAAATTTTATTTGGAAGCACTGAAATGAATGGATGGCTTAACAAAAATGAAACTTATATGCTGGGATACAGATTTCTCCCAAAATTAAATTATATATATATATATATATATATATATATATATATATATATATATATATATATAAACACACACACACAATGGATATCATACAGCAGTGTACACAAATCAGTTGAGATAATTTACAATCAGGAACTATATGACTGGCAAAAAGGGGAGAAAACCCTTTAATATCACATTTGTGTTGGCTTTATCTCAGAAAATATACTCATTTGATGGGAATTGAATTGATATTATGAAAAAGAAACAGGAAAGTAATGTCTATGAGTTAAGAAAATTCATGCATATAGTAAATGGTAGGCAACTATATATATCTAATTAATAAATTTTTAATAATCATTCAGGTTTCCATTAATTAAAATTTGCAATGAAAACTATAAAACATATAGTCTTCTTTTATTAACAGCTCATTCTGTATAATAAATTAAAAAATACTAATTAACTAATCTAATTGAAGAAAAAGCTAAAACATAGCAAATTGTTTCAACGTTCAAAAACTAAACAAGAGGAATTTTTTCCCTCTTATGATGCTCTAAAACACATAGCTGTCAAAATTATTTTGAAAGATATTTGTTAACAAAGGTGA
Source organism: Pardosa pseudoannulata (assembly GCA_032207245.1). Taxonomy (NCBI): domain Eukaryota; kingdom Metazoa; phylum Arthropoda; class Arachnida; order Araneae; family Lycosidae; genus Pardosa; species Pardosa pseudoannulata. The sequence continues at coordinate 94,172,331 of CM063507.1, read as the reverse complement.
AAATTTTTTTTTTTTTTTTTTTTTTTTTTTTTTTTAAATTTCTGAGGAAATTCACAACAAAACTCCTAGAAGAGACGATAAATACTGTTAAATTTTGACTGATGCTTTAGTTTAATTTATAGTAATAATATCTATACCTATAGATTTATAAAGCAATTATTTGCAATATTCTTTTAAAAAATTATTTAAGATGTAATCAGAGATTATATAAAACCAGGGCTTCGAACCGGAACTGAACCAAAAACCGGAAAAAACCGTTATTTTGGTCGGAACGAAAACCGGAAAAAATATCGGTTAATTTCTGTTCGATATATCTTTCAGTCATTTTGTTACTGTTACCAACTTATCAATATTTTCTAATTTAACGTCAACTTTATAATTACATATCCGCACTTGTATAAGATTGCAATGGTGGTTTTGGCAGCTCCAGCTACACAAGTTAGTGTTGAAAGAGCGTTTTCAGGTTTGAAATTTATTCTCCGAGACAACAGAAGTAATCTCAGTGAAACCACGTTAGAAGATATATTAATAATTAGAGGCAATTTTCATATGTTAAATAAATAATATATTTTTTACATAATTATTGCAAGGCCAAGTGCACGATGTGAGAGTCAAACGATGAATGTGGGTAATCATGAACCTAGTTGTCAAATGCGATTTTGATAATGGATAACAATGCCAATGCTCGCCGCTCTTATCGTACCTGCTGTTTGTATCAATTCACATAGTGTACCAATTAAAAAAAGAATAAAATCTTCTAAATTTTGATAGAATTACATTTTTTGTTTATGATAGAATATTTTTAGTACAAATAAGAATATACATAAAATGAAATTATTCATTTGGAACTGAAATGAAAACAGTTATTTTTGGCGGAGCAAAAACCGGAACTGAAGAACTGAACCGATATTAATTTTTTAGTTGAACCGGAACAAAAAAAATTACGGTTCGAAGCCCTGTATAAAACTACAATCATTAAGTCGAGCTAAACTGTAAGAGCAGAAATCAAACATTGATATAGAGTAAAATTGATATTTTTAGAGGTAAAGTTACAATTATTATAAGGATGTTATTTATGAAAGATGACAAATATAATAATTCTTTATAGTGTGAAAAACTTCTAATTAAAGAGCAAAATTTATGTGATAAAATAGTGCCTTATATGAAAAAGCAAAACAAATCTTTCTTTACAAAATTTCCAATTTTTCCTTAAAAAAAATCTTTTGTTACATAACTAACAAACAATAAGTTATAACAATTTTCATTTTCATGTTACAGGTACACTCTATACACACATATAAAAATATAAACATGTATTTTTCTGTAGCTAAATAGACCTATTCAACAATTCATTATTATGCAACAAAATTGCAATTGCTGATAAACCATAATATTGAATAAACAGGGCAATTTTGTCAGCTATACATACACACACACACACATATATATACAGGGTGTCTACTAAATTGCCTAATGTCCATTTTCTGACATTTTGGGGACACTTTCCACAATACTTTAATTAAAAAAAATAATAGAAAAATTACATATATAATATTTATATGTGTGTTATAGTAGTAAAGAATCATTTTTATTGAAACATTCAAGAAAATATGGAAAGATTCAAACTATCCAAAGTTAAATAAATAAATTATGATAATTTACACTATATTCTTAAGATGCCTGTATTTGTTGAAAACATTGGTAATATGACAATAAATGGGTTACAGCAGTAATTTACCAATACTTAAATTTTACATTTATTTTTAGCCTTAAAAAGAAAAAAAAGTATTAGGTACTGTTTCTTGATAGTGATTTGAAATGGGTATAAACATGCATGTTAACACTGGAACTTAAACTTGAAGAATCAACGACCAGTGTCACAGCCATTTGCTACATCTAGTACTCAATAAAGAAGAAAATCTTAAATTTATTTTCAGTATGATATCAAATGCATTATTTCAGCTGATTTGAACAGATTGGAAAAAGTATAAAAAAACTTTTACCTTAAAAACATTTTACATATAAAATAATACTGCAAAAATACATATTACATATTGTTTGCAACTACTTTTCCTGATACATTTGCTATTTTTATGGCTTCTTCCAGACTTTCTCAACAAATAATCATATATATAAACATATAATGCAATTTTAGGATTGGTTACTGAGAAGGCAAAGTGAGATTTTAAATTAACTTACAAAAGAAACAAAAATATTATATGAATATCTTTTGGCAAACTGTGATTAACATGGATATAACCAAAAATGTTTCAAGTACCTTTTAACATATAAAGAAAAAGGAATCTTAATAAATACAAATGAAATTTCACACAAAATGACAACAGAGAAATGAAAAATAAGTAAAATGTATTTAGAAACAAAGCCAAAAATCTGCATATAACAGTACTATTAAATACTTTTCTTTTAGATAATTAGAGAAAAAAAGTAAATTGTTGAAAGTAATTAAAAAAATATATATAGTTATTTCACATAAGGCATTCAGTTTGAAACTTCCACATGTTTCAGTTTTATAATTCTCTGAAAGACTTAATTAAAAAATGATTTTACTTAATAAAATCAAAATGCCAAGTAATTAATGGCTAGGATAATGAACTATCATATTGAACAATTAAGTTTTTTATAAGAGACAAGTTCGCTTGTAATATGTTGAACTTCTTCCAATCTTCTATGTATTGCTTACTTTGTACTATATTTTTGTACATCTTATGTATCTTAAGTCTTGTTTTCTGTAAAAAATAAAAAAATAAATAAAAAAAATTAATAAGTAACATGTCCTGAAAGCATAATATATGATTTATTTAAATTTTTTTCATGAGCTGCAACAAAGGACAAACTATTATTTATAACATTAATGCCAGTACCACAGAAAATTGTAAAAGGTAAATTAAAATTTATGCATTTAAAAATTTATGAGTAGCCATTTTCAGTTTTAATGACTTATTTTTCAGAAATGTTTTTCTCGTAGCAACATTTACCTTGATTAAAATATTAACATTTTTCTACATTAGGGATTCTAGAGTTTGTCTACTCAAATTTGGCCTAAATTCAGTTTGGCTTTTCTGCACAGTACTAAAAACTTTTAACATGCATCAATACTGTGTGAAAATAGTAATATTCAGCATTATTTTTTTGTATTAAATTGCTGAATCGTAATCTTTTACCTGTTCAAAACTTTTGTTATTTTCGAAGAAATGTGAGAAGTTTCCGGAGTTATCAAATCTTCTCATTTCTTCGGAGAATCTAGAGTAGTTGGCATGTTTGCTACCATGATGGAAATTTTCAACTCTAAATGATGATTAAAAAAAAAAAAAAAAAAAAAAAAAAAGAATTCTAGATTTTCCTGTATATCTGTTGTTTCAACACATTTTGTTAACTATTTTGGGATAGACCCAGAGTTCAATCCTCCCTGCTAATACATATTTTACCCCTTTAATTAAAATAATTTGCAGAATTGAGATGCTTCATAAAATTTGAAATACTTGTGAAGTATGAAGAATTAATTTTAACTTAATAAGATAAATGATATAAGATTTCTGCTTTGGTTTCATGAGATTTTATTTGAAATCAATGATATATTTAATAAAATGAAATTTTTGAATTTAAAGAAAATACATTGAATTATCATAGGTGCCAACTTTCAAAAGAGAAAACTCTGCAGTTTACTGCAATTGAATAATAAAACTTTACTCTTTCATAAAAGATATTTTTACTGTCAGCACTAATTTCCTGTACAGCTTTCAATGTAATATTTCCAATCAAAAGAACCACACCACACTTTTGATTATCTCTATCATGATAATGAACTTGCAAAATATCACTGATGATTTTTATGAAACTGGGCTTTACAAATTTTTGTATGATTTCTTTATATAAATCCAACAGCATGGACTTTAACAAATGAAGTTATGGATCTGCTGACTGAAACTTTACTTTCTCCTTTTCAAAGATAGGGACAGTATATGACAATAGTGCACAAAAAGTTCTGTTAATGTCACTTGATAAAAAATGAAATAATCATTCTCGTGAAAGAACATTAACTTTTGAAGCATTTTCAGATAAAATTTGTGAGAACTTTCTTTTACAATTTTGCTTTCTACTTTAAACTTTTTCTTTGTTTCATCAGCACTGTCTGAAGTTACTATTATAGAGAAAATGGTATAAAAAGACAGAGGAGTAACCTCCTGTTTTTTCATAGATTTCTCCTTAAAAAAAGTCACTAATGGTTGCCACTGCTGGATTATTCAAAATAAACATTTTCTAGAAGATAACCATAAAGTACTTTCTTAATGCCAGTTTAAAAATATTCTTGAAGGACTTTAAGTCTGTCTTTTCTTTTAGTACTTTTCTGCAAGTAATAATATGCATAAACTAAAACTTCAAACAAGTAAACAAGCTGCACTCTTTTCAGTAGCTAAATTTATAAGATGACAAAAACAACTCATCAACACTTATTTGTATTATTATGTTATTTGAGCACAGATGGTACACCTGTTTTATTCCCAATCATAACTGGCGCACTGTCAGAACTAAGAGCAACAGAATTTAAAAGTGGCATACTTTTTTATTTTAATTCAGTAATCAAAATATTTCTAATATTTGCTTTTGTCCCCTTCTAAGGATAGTACACATAACAGACAGTTCTTAATCTGTTGACATAATGGATTGAAAAAAGTTACAATGATGGTATATAACTTAAAACTTACATCACTGCTTCCATCCATAGAAACACAAAATAGGAAAATTTTAAAATGTCTATAATTGATACAGACTTTTTTTAAAGACATTTCTTTCATAATTGCAGATGTCTTAGTCTGTGCACATTCATAATTCTTGGCAACACTACTGTCTGGAAACATCTTTTAGAACAATTTCCCGACATGATCTTTACAATTTATTACCAAATTTTGCTGAATTAAAAAAGCAGTGAACAAGCACTAGGTGTTCATAACTTGAATAATCACTAGAAGATCAGAAAAACGAAGCCTGAATCTTCTGATTTGACTGCACAGTTTTAGATGCTTCCTCGTGTTTTGCCATTTCAGAATGTAGCAAAATACCCCGCTTGGCACCATGCTAAATATTTTGTCAGTTTGTTGAATTCAATATTTTATAAATTGTTTAATAATAAAAATAAATAGGAAAAGTAGTTTTGCACTTACTTTTCTTTTCAATTATTATACAAGAAAACAGGCTACTCTTTTTTTTTTTCTTTTTAAAAATACAGAACTAAACCAACAAATCAACCAATCCCACTTCAGACCACCCACTTAAATCACATGTAAACAACAAAAAAAAATTTAATTTCCAGACTTCCATGAAAATATATTTTGACTGGTTTTCGTGTTATGTTTGTATGTAATATCATCGTGTCTGGCACAATTTATCCCATAAGAATGTGGTGGCAAAATACCACAACCAACCAACTTGTATGTAGTAGTTTGTATATAGAATTGTTGAAAATCTAGTAGTATGCCTCCTTTTTATTGCAATTTGCAACTCTATATTATGAAAAATCTCAATAAAATGAATATTAATGCTACTGGTCAATGCCAAGTAGCTGTACTTGAGCCTTACAACAGAAAGATATCAAAGTATTAACATGAAGTTGAATAAAGGCTTTTTAAAGCTTTGTTCATTGTGGAAAACAAGTCCATCTTTTATTTGCAAAGAATAATTTTGAATTTTTACAGTTCTATTAATTTTTCGTATAGAGTAAAGGAAGATGTGTAAGTGGGAAATATGTTGGTTTAAAATGAAGTATCTTTATAATAAAAATCTCAATGTGACAGTTCTTAATGCTATCCATTGTCATCTAAGGAAAGTATTTGAGATCTCTTAGATATTACCTTAAAAAAAAAAAAAAAAAAAAAAAAAATATCTGAATCTTTAAGGGAATGTCCAAATGACAATTCTGATGACTTACCAATCAAAATAAAAAATATGTATAATTCAATAGGCATACAAGGAAGTCATAAGATGGGCACATCAGATAATTTCTTATATTTTTCAGTATCGAATTTCAAAGGTAAGTTTTGTAAATTTAATAAATGTAATAAAGACAAAACTTGTAAAAAAATAAAAATAAAAAACTTACTTTATATTCTTCTGACCCTTCTAGACTGTTATGCAGATGTTTTTCTAATGATGTAATTTTCTCAGAAACATCTTTCATCTTTGTATGCAACTTCATATATTCTTCATATTGCAAGTTAAAAATTAGTGCATACTGGGTTCTTTGTTCTTTTGATGAAATCTTATGATACCTTCTAGAAATAATAAATAAATAAATGAGTTTTCAATAAATAATACACAAAATTTAACTTTTAAAGGCTGACAATCACTTGGGCATGCCAGCTGCTCATACAGTTATCTCCAAAATGTCTCAAATATATGCTGATATTTGGAGCTTTTTGATACAAACGGACAAGTTGGTGTGACATCAGTTTGGACAATTTTATTAATTTTTTTTCTATTGGTTGTTAGCCTTAAGGAGTTTTTCCATTTATTGACACAATAGCAATACTGGCATAGATAAGACGCACTAAGATGAGTTAACCGCTTTCTAACCAAATGATTCAATGACAATTTTGTTGCCATCAAATGGCTGATATCATTATTTGGGCAGTCTTGTTCAACATGTGCTATACCTTTTGAATAGATCTGTCATTTTCAAAGCTCTCACTACACATGTTTGTTTTGGATTATTAATTTATATTTGTTGTACTACAGTTGGTTTTATTTTAAATTTCATCATTAATGCATTATTTAAATACTTAGATTTCTTATGCATTAAATTCACACATTTTGCTCAGATTTTGATGTTATATTTATTCTCACTTGCTTTCACAGCAATATTAGATTGAAATTTTAAAGTTTGATTATAAAACAAAATTTTAGCATATATTTGCTATTATTATTACTAATTGAATTTCACATTTGTTATATTCTTAGCTACTATAATAAATTTATTTATCACATACTGTTGCTTTTGAAAGCAAATTACTGAGTCTATTGAATTTTGATTTGAGATTGTTTAGTAAACTTAAAGAGGTAAAGTAACTGAAAGAAATTAATAACTGTGATAATAATTTACATTAAATAGAATTGAAAAGAAAAATGAAAAGGACAAAATTAATTACATGAAATTAGAAAAGAGCAATTAAAAATTGAAAACATTTTATTTGTTCATTTAATAAGTTTAATTTAATTAATATTTTAAACAAACACACACACACACAAATTAAGTTAACAAAAGAGGTGTTGGGATTTTAGAAGAGAGTGACTAAATAGTAATTAAAATTTTCAAAATGGTTCTGTGAAAAAATAACACTGGAAATCAAATCTCAGTTGGACAATTGGAAATACAATGCATTAGCACTACACTAAAATGCCTTGGAGGTGTTCAATTAAATCAACCTAATCACAAAAAGTGGACAGAGCCAGTCTCATTAGCATATGTCTGATGCAAAAAACAAAAGGAACCGAAAATTTGAATAGAAAAGGAAATTAAAATATGGGAAGAAAGGTAATTTACTTGAAGTTTTTATTAAGATGTATGTGTTTGTTACTATATATCAAAACATTGATTTTTACAACTTTTACACATCTGGTGCCTAATATTAGCATCCAATGTTTTGACAATTTCTGACACAGCGTTAATATTTTCTTTCTAACAATAATTACTAAACTGAGTCCAAAAGTTACTACTTTAGTCATTATAGATCTCATGCCAACTTTCAGTCATCTTAAAATAAAACAAGTAGAAAATTTCACTGCATTGGGTAACAATATCAGAAAACCAATAAAAAAAACTGTTTACTAGATGTCACAATATCATTTTGTCGTTACATTATTTACTAGCCAATTTAAATGTTATTGTAATGGGAAAGCACTCTAATGACCCTAAAACTTTATGTCATTCAATCTCCGTGTAAAAATACGTGTTACCAACTGCAATTGTTTAATAGAGTAATTTCTGTTCAAAAATGAATTGTATTAACTATGTTTGCAGAGTTTTAAATGTGCTTCACTGGCAGGCATGTTTGTTTTGATATAAATGAAAAGTGCTTTCATTTCACTTCATATGTAATAGGAGTTGACCAACGTCTTCAGTCTAGTATAACATCATATTATTCCCAATAGCAGGGGAAAAAAAAAGTTTGTAAATATTTTTAAACTGATGTTACATATTTTATTCTGAGAAATGCTCACTACAACATTGTTTCTCCCTACCTTGAGCTCCATATCTGGTTTGCTGTTACAGTCAAATTCTTTTTATCATGTACATTTATACAATTAAAATGCATTTGGTTTTAAGATACTGTTCTGATGACTAGTATTGGAAAACTACTTGACTGGTACAATCCCTCCAAACTGCTAGTTGACTAGAGTGATTTTGCTTTGAGTTCTAAAAGCATGTGTACAGTTATTGACAGTGAAAGGAAGAATATATTTATTTTTCAAGAAGTCAGTATAATTTATAGATGTATCTTGTAAATTATTTTTTCAATTAATAATAAAATCAATCCTTTATGTATCTTAATTCTATACATTACTTTACACCTAAATTTTACTTAAGGTATCAGTTACTTTTTATTTATTTATTTTTAGATTCCTAGCAATTCACTTGCATTTTAGAGTTTATCAGACATGCTTATATGCTCTGAAATGTATAGGATTTCACCACATTCTCTAGGAAAATCCAAAACTGAGAATTTAAACTGAAACTGGAAGAAATTCAGTTTAGATTTTTCTGAAATGAGGATCATTTACAGTTTTTCTTTCTCTCTCTCCTGGATCTTGCTATTTATAGTTGGAACCTGGTTACCTATTATAGATCACAAACTCTTATAAAAAATCCCCACACAAAATTTTCTAATGAAAAATCATAATTTTTAACAGCAAATTTCTAATAAAAAATCAGACCTATGATGACTTATTCTGGTCAGAAATCAGACTTGCAATTTTATGATCAGTAATTTCTTAGAGCATTTTTTTTAAAATCAAAAATTGTATTTCTCAATGCAAACTTCCATAAAAAATTGGTCATACAGTAAGACCTCGCTTAATGCTGTTTCGTTTAGCGCTCTTTTATTTCAACCCAAGGATTCCCCGAAATTCCTCGCAGAGCTACATATCTGAACAGTATAGTTATGTTTTTTGTTTGGTGCGGATACATTTTGATCATTTGAAACATTTGTTGACATTATTGTAAGTATAAATTTATATAATACTAAAACGATTAATACAGTAGCAAATATTATGATCTTTAGTTTTTATCATGGGTAATAATAAAAATCGAGAAAAGATGAGGTAAATGTGGAAGACGTTGAAGAAATAGGTCAGGAAACAGCAGCTAGTCTTTCTAATGATGAGCTCAAGGAAGTAACTGAGTAAGAAGAAAACAAAAATATTGATAGTAGTGATTTCAAGGAAGAGCAAAAAACTTTTGATGGCATTTGTAAAAAGGAGTTTGACCACTATAACTGAAATTATGGACCAATTTGTTGAAAAGGTTCCAAATTTTGACAGGAGTTCAAAAGCAAGACAGGGTGTTATAGATGCTTAATCCACTTATCAACAACTTCTAACAGAATGCAAAAGAAAAATGCAAACTACATTAGATGCTTTCTTGATAAAAAGGCAGAAAATTGGAAACACAGAATAGATTGAATAATCTGACTGACTTAGAATTTTATTTGTTTTTATAAGTATATTCGTTTATATTGTTTTTATTTTTGTAAGAAATAAATGTTTGGTTTTATTTTTAATAAAAAACATTATTAAATTTAATACCTAAGCAATTTTCTATCCATTTTCCCCTAACCCCATTATTTACATGTTAAGATAGCTTTGTTTAACGCTGTTTCGCATTACACTCTACTTTGATGGAACGTATTCCCCCGCTTTAAGCGGGGTCTTACTGTACTTTGTTATTCTGCTGGTGAAAATCTATCTTTTATAGAATTGTGAAAATGGAAAAATCACACAGTGGCAAATTGTTACATGAAAATTCTACCCTGTGCATATGAATGAATATATCTCCCCCTCCCTTGAATCTAGAGAATGTCTGAAATCAAGGGAATAATTGTTTAAATTCAATTTTATTGAAAAACACAGGGTCATAATTTGATATATTGTCAAAGAATCAAGTTATTATCCAAACAAATGTTCATGTTATAACAAGTTTTGACTGCATTTAATTTAGAATGAAGTATGAAAATTACTCACTCTTTATTATCACATGAGTCTACTGTATAAGAATCTCTTTCATGTAGTTTAATTAGACTTGATCCTACAAATTAAAATGAAAAAAATAAGTACATGGTAATAAATAGAAACACAGATTTTATGTAAAATTTATACTACAAAATAAATATAACACATATTTTAAATATCTTTAGCAAACAAGTTTTTTGAAAACATTTAAGAATATAAGGCACTATTTTTTAAAGTTTACATTTTTAATAGATATATTAGTTTTTTTTTTTATAAATTTTCTGAGAGAATTAAAGAGAAAATATTGTATTTATAACAACATAGTAGAAGAAGTGCATTTTATACATTTCTAGGGATATATTCACCAAAGCACGTATATCAAACTCAAACATCCCCCCCCCCATTTTTTTTTCAATGGATAAATAAAAGACAAGTTTCTTTGATAACTATCTACTGAATATAATTTCAACAGGTGATTATTTCAACAGTATAAAATTATAGCTTAAAAGATTATAGTATATCAAACATACGTTTAGGTTTATGGAAATTCATAATGTGCTATAACAGCATGAAAATAAACTACTTCACAGGTGATAAAAAAAAATGTTCTTTCTAAATAATTCTACAGAAAATTTTGGCAATGATAATATTAGTTTGTATTATTAATTTGTTCAGCAAAATATATCCAAGATTTAAAACACATGAAAATAATTAATAACTGACAGAAGGTTTGGGGTTTTTTTTTAAAAATATTTTTAAAAGTAAAGATTTAAATAATTTCTAAACTAAACTGATAAAACTGGTGGAAAGATTTCTAAGACTCTTATTAAAAATAAACATACACACTTAAACATTCAGAATACCATCTTAAATGATTTTGACAACAGCATGGAAATTAAATTATATTTTAATCCCTTAATTATTAAATGGTGGAAAAAGGTTTTATAAAAGCCAATGAGAACACATGTTGTTTCTGAGGTACCAAATAAAAGGTTAATACAAGAAAAAGGGGGGGGGACAGATTTCATGAGGTGTTTAACTGTTAACTCGGTGCTATTTACTGTTTACCTGCTTATGTTACAAAATTAGAAGATGATATTTGATTAGAGAATTTTCTAAGAAATAATACTTAAAATACAAAATTTTGTATGCCTACCCATTAATCACTTTAAAATGTTTTTTATTATCTAAGTTTCTAAGCTTTTATACTTATTTTTAAAAAAATAAATTCTTGAATTTAAAGATTTTCTCAGATTTTTGGTACATATTTTAGTAAAATCTACTAAAATTGTTTTAATGTAGATAAATGTTAAAATTTATATAAAAGCTATTAAATGAAAAGTTACATGAAAAAATTATTTAATTTAGTTAATATGCTTTCTTTTTGAAAAACTGAACTTCAAAAGACAAAGTTCCAATAATAGAAATTTAAAAATTTTTTGAGAGATAGAAGATGTAAAGGAATTTAATTCCAAAAAATTACATGCATGCTATTATATGTTCATAGTTCAGCAAGTAAATGGGCTAAAAAGTAGGATGTTTTATGCTTCTTACTTTTTTTAAATGTTGTACTACACAAAAAATATTGTGTTTATATTACAATGTTTTATTTGCAAAATAAGCTTTATAAAATGCCTATTTTGCAAATACTACAATCAAATAAAGAATTTATATTGAATAAATGAAAATGAATGAAAGGTTATACACAGAAGAAACTGACTTTCTGATGCTGTCTTCATCCACAACTAACATTATTTGTTATGAGGTCAAGATGTTTATTAATTTTCTTTTTGTTAATTTTACACTTATCAATAAATGACAGATCTAATGAAAGGTCGTAAAATGGCTTATACAGATTTAAAAATAGTGAATTAGGTGGTAAATTAATTTATCACAGTTTGGAAAAGGGTTAAAAACACACCTATTCTGATTATTCAAAAATTATTAATACTAATAAAACATCAATAGGTTTTTTATTATCATATTATTTTGTACTTTAACTGAAATTCTTATAGATCTTTAAAGAAATATATATATATGTATAAAAAGCCTCAATACATCCAAATAACAATTTGTTTGTAACATTAAACTGAAGATATTTTAAAGCATAATTTAAGTAAAGAAAATAAAACATCACCATAAAACATTAAAAATATGACACTGAAATAAAATATTTTCAATTTAAATTTTGGATTGCATATATTTAACAGCTTTATTTAAACATGTCAGATGCAAAATATTTTCCCCAAAAGGATTCATTTCAATTTATTAAGTTTGATAAGAGTGATGTCTTGACAAGATGTATCCATTTAAATCGCTAGTCTTTTTATACACAAGGCTTTAAATAAGATTTGAAATGTGAACTATTCATACACTCAGTTAGTTCACAGTAGCAGTTTTAGTTATTTAAACATCCAACTTGATTCGAGAAAATGTTAGACTGCCTTTGTTGTTCTCCCATTCCATCAGTCTGATAAATACAGCACACTTTTTATATTAGTCATACATTTTTCTTTTTTAAATATTATGTTAGATTTTGATAATAGTGGAAGAAAATTTCTATATATATTTTACTGTTAAACATAATTTAATATCTTGTCACATATCATCAGAATTATCTTTGGAACTAAATTTGATTCTTCATTACATATTCCAAATAATATTAAATTTACAACTTCAGTGAAATTTGGATATCTTTCTTCTCATGTTCTGTACTTCATTTCAAAAGATGGGCAAATCTTCAAAATTTAACAAATTTCATTTCCATATTCCTTGATATTTGATTTAATGTTACAAACTTTGTGCAGAAAACTGAACATTTATTGATCCACTTAACAGTATGATTATAAATTTTTAATATACTACTTTCAAGAAACACCTAGAAATTTGTGAACTGTGCCATAGGACTTCTCTATATAGTAAACATCCATTAATAAGTCAAATCATAGTCATTATAATATCTGTTAAAATGGTTGATATGCAAGAATTTTTGAATTCCTTAATACCTTCTAAAACTTTAGCAGTTGTCAACAAAAACAGCAGGAAAAAAAAAAGAAACAAAAGCAGAAAAAGTAGTAGGGGTAAGGAATTTTTTTAATTTTTAAGTTATAAGAAAAAGAATTTTTATACCTTGAACACACTGATGGATCAACAACTATAAAAAATTATGCCCATGTTCACACAAGAGAAAATCGTATTATAAGACAAAAAGGTTGAAATGAGTAACCTTTCATTCAAGTACATATGTTAAGAGATTGTTTAGACATGTTCCAAAAAAATTTCAAAATCCTTCTTGATAATTCTAATACTAATTTTTATATACCTTTTGGAAGAAATAACAGCCGATTTATTTATCAGTACAACTCTAAATATTTTCTCTAAATCAAATACCAATAATAGATTGACAGGGATATTTCTTATGAGGTAAAAAGTATTCAGTTTATAATGAATAAAAATGATGCAAAATATTAATTGTAAAAAGTATGCCCCCAAAATTTATAACATGCTGATAAAATCAAATGTCAACAGTAATTGAGAAATAATACACATTTCAGCTGGTCACACTTCATTTTATGATGCTTTTCTTTAGTATTTGGTAAGTATGAAACTTTAATAAGTAGAATTGTGTAACTGAATACTACTTTTCCAATTTCACAAATTATTTGTTGGAATGAATTGTTTTTGTATCTATCCATACATTCTTTGAACTATAATTGGTGATGTTGGAAATGAAACCTACGCATTTATTATATATAGTTGATTTTTTTTTAAAAAACTTAATCTGTAATACAAATGTCAAATTTTAAGAACTTCAAAATTAATGCTCTCTTAAATTTATAACTTTTCAAAACACACATTTCCTTTTACAAAATTGATTATAAATGCATTTCTTGCAGGATACAAAATAAAACCAGAAAAGATTATTTTATACAAAATCATATATGCATATATACACACACGAACATATAAATAGTTAAAAAGATTAAAATCGCTAGACTGCAAAAACTTTATACATACATGCATATCTAATAACTTAAGTGTTTAAAAATATGCCAATTGTAATAACTGCATTCATGAAATAATAATGATGATGACAGGTTTTGTACAGTTTTCAATGCACTTATTGAAGTGTCATACATTAAGCAAATTATATATTATCTAAATAGATAACCAATTTTCAAACTGCACAAAAAATTTATTCTAATTGAAAACTTTTAAAATTTTTTAGACTCATTACAATAACTTGGAATTAAAAATTTGTTTGAAGGATATACAGTCAAACCTGTCTATCTCGAAAACTTGTCTATGTCGAATTTTTACAATTTCCCTACATTTTCAATAAAAACTTAACGTATTTTCTAAACCTATCTCAAATTATCTTTTCCCAAACCTGTCTATATTGAATTTTTGTAAGAAACACAACATTCCAGTTTAGAGTCTTATTACGTTGAGAACCGCAAGTTTCCATTTCCAGGAAATACACTTCTAGTTTTCTCTCTCAGGGGATTATTTGTTCAGGGACTGGGTGGGAATTGTACTAAAAATGCACAGTCGGAGAACAACATCTAAAAGAAACCGAAAAGCAACCGGCCAAGGAAACAGACCTGAAGGAATGGAGGATTATCAGAGAGACACTGAATACTGACACTTCATTTATTTTATAGAAGTAGATGAATCAGTGGTAACGAGCGGAACATTAACTGATTCTGAAATTTTAAAAAAAGTTCAGGGAACTTCTGATGATTAAAAAGATTATGACAAAGAGGATAACATCGATGTATAAAGAGTTGTTACGACAAAAGAAGCAGAAAAAGCCATTGAAACACAAAGAATTTTTCTTGAATCCCAATGAAATATTGATCAGGATTGTTTCGCCACTATGTCAAAATACAAAAAATTGTCCAGTCTAAAAAAGTTTTGCATCAAAAACTCCTAATGGATTACTTTCTGTAAGATATGTACATAAAACTAAAAATACTTCAAAATTTCAATCTTTTGTATTGTGTAAAGAAATTTTCTTAGTCTATTTTCATAAAACCTGTGTATCTCAAATTCTTTTCTTACTCCCAAGAGATTCGAGATAGACAGGTTTGACTGTAGTTGTTTTAAAATTTAACAGGCAATTAACCTAATGTGCTCAACATATTTCAGTCATTACTAGAAACACATAAATTATCAAACATGCAGAATTCTACAAAATCTACTTTTTTCCACATAATCAATTTTCTGTACAACTTTATTTTTTCCAGTACTATTCCATCATCTTTAATTTATAGAGTTCGTCTAATACCCTGAAATCCTCCTATCTTCTTCATTATGAGATTTGTTAATCTCATCCTCTCCTTTGTTAAACAAAGAAACAAAGTGCTTCCCAAAACAGTAGCAATATTGAAGATTCACAATTGTCCAGAATTGGATATCTCCAAAAAAGTGAGAACCCAAGATCTACCATCTTAGTTTGGGTGTCACAAGAGCTATTTGAGCATTTGACTCAGGTTGACCAAACGGGCAACCTGATTGTTGATGATCCACCAGTAAGACTACAACATGATGCATACATTGAGTTTGTAAAGGAAGGTTCTCATTCAAATGTAATCAAATTATGGAATTCAGAGGCAATATTGCAGAAGTTTCCAGGATTAACCTGAAAAACAAAGCAAGTCCTTGAAGTGTTACCTAATTCTGTTGACAGGTATGTAGTGGTGAAATATTTACAAAACAAAGATGGACTTTAAAGAACTTTTCAGTTGATGAACTAATAACACTTTGATAATCTGTACTGTAATAAACACTTTGTGATAATTATGAAGCTATTTTATTAATACAATATTCTTTTGGCAATAATAACTTATTTGCCATTATAACGAGGAATAGCAACAGTTTCTTTCACAGATATTCCATTCAAAGTGGATTGTGTATGTGTATTTGAATGCATTTTTTTCAATGTCTGTAAAAACTTCAATAAACTGTCACATCAATGCCCCATAGTTCTGAAAATATAGCTGCATAATTTATTGGACCTTAGTCATTACATAAAGCAGAGATAAGTACAAAATAACCAGAAATGTCCCCCCCCACCAAGAAAGCAAAATATATTCCACTTATAGATATATTTTATCTAGTTTATAGAGATTAAGTATGTTTTCCACCCTTTGAAACCAATTTGAATAATACTTAAGCTGACAGTCTTACTTGTGAAATTATTAATAAATAAAAAGGCTATTACACAACTTATAAGTTGTAATTATATATATATAATCCATGCAGTGTATTCTGAAGTTTTTTCTACTATCTAATACAAGAAATAACAAAAGTGGAGAATTGTGAGTTAAATGTAAACTTTGATTAGTTTACAAATTATTAACTACACATAAAACCATGTACAAAGAATACATTCTTTTAAATGCACAGACACCTTGATTCAACTTACTTGCAAATAAGATGACTTTTCTTTTCAACGAGACTTGTTAAAGTACATTTCTATTTTACATATCACACCTATTGTAGTATTTCAGATACTTCATTCAACTCTAATTAGTTCATATGAATTTAGACATTTATATCAGTGTATTTATGTAAACTACAACTGATTCCATCCAGTTTGAAGATTTTTGGCTTGTTTCATTGTAGGTACTTGAAAATTTTCGCTGGTTATATGTTGTGCTGAAGAATGATTCTTCACATCTTAATATTTTCTGGATGATTACGATTGTGCATCTGCTGCTTACTAAATGGTTCTTGACTGGTAGCAATAGGGCACAGACATGTTTCTGTATAAGAGTTTATTTAAATTAAAAATTGCTCATAATGGAAAAAAGGTTCAATTACAATATACATATAGATATGAGTGAAAAATTACATCTCACCACAGATGCAACAACCAGCCAATTTAAAATTAAGCATAAACTAAGTGTTGGGACTACAAGAATCATACTCACATGAACCAGAGGGAAATTTTAAGGGTTTATATAAATATACACACAAAAAAAAATTTACACACTAAAAATGTAAAGGGTCTTTCGCCATCCTTCCAGCAGTTACTTTATCATTTAACAAGATAGGCCTTATAAAAATGCACTTAAACAACAATTTTTATTTGTATGTATACTATAAAAATATATATACTCACATAACCTTTTAAAAAGTCACTACGCATTTTAATTAACTCTTACTGAAGCGTTTTAAGTACATAAACTATAAAATCAGACATCTACTATATTTTACAAGACTTTTGTACTAGATAAATAATAAAATTTAAAGTTCACACAGTACATTATTCATAAGCTGATTGAAGTTCAACTTTATGAACTATGAGAAAACTTCTGTAAAAATTCAAAAATAAATTTGAACTATGTTCTAACCACTATTACCTACTATATTTGAAGTATCTTTCACTGCTATCTGCAAAACTATTTCATATGTTCAAAAATTAAGGTACAATACACTTTTAGCTTCTCAGAAAAATATCTCTCCCTCTCACTTGACATTATGCATTTCTTTGATATCAATATCAATTCTTTTATTAAAGAGTTTTCACTTAAAAGTATTGGATTTTTTTTTCTTTTCTTTTATACAAAAATTTACCATTTGGTCATGTGGTTTTATAGTTGTGTTGAATCAAATACCTGAGAGCTTCCCAGAATCTGGCATACCTTTTCTTATCTCACTGGGTGGTCAGGGACAAGTCTAAAGTACATTTGGTGACTTGAACAGCAAACAAATGGAGTGAAAATAGGTGTTCTTGAGTTGTATGAATTGCATTATGGAAGGAAAAGACAGGCTGGTACAGATGTGTGAGCTAGCATGTCATTGTAATACATGCTCCAAAGCAAGTTTTTGCCAAATATAAAGAATATTGAGAATTTATTTTGAAAAAATAAAAATTTAGAGGGTTGCTTATGTATTTTTTACAGATGACAAATGTGTATTTGTTTGAACTGTGAAAAGCCCATCCTGAGGAGAGAAGAATCATGTGGATAACTCTCATACGAGTTTTGGATTAGCATTTATTTTAGGCCTTGTTAAAACATTATCGGTGAAACTGCAAATAAACACAATTAAAACTTTAAAAGATCTTCAGTTTTTCCTGTAAAACTGGCCAACTGGGTAAGAGAAGGGAAAGAAAGGATTACACATAGCACATTTTAATGCAATCTATAGTTTTTGGAGGTGTAGAAGGAATGCCAATATTAATGATACATACCCTTGACTTATTTTGGGTGGCTGAGAAAATTAAGATTAAGAAAACTAAAATGTGGATGGGGAGAACTTTGGATTTTGGGACAATAATTTTTGATATATTATACACAAATATATATCTATTTATAAATAGTAGGCATTTGCCCCCTACAGAAACCTTTTAGAACAGGATAGTCATTATTTTGTTACAACAGAAAGTATAATTAGACAAACACCAACAGCTTAAAGTCAATCCTAAATGGCTGTGAACATCCTGAGATGTTCAACCCAAACAGTTCTTCCAGTTGCAGAATTTAAAATTTAGGACTATGGAACAGGAATGCAGCACTCTACCTATTCAGCAATAGCCCAGCTGTTTAGGATAATATTTATAATCCTAAAAGTCAAAGGTAGGCTTTTTTATGTGCAATGGGTATATTACAATTATACTTTCTTATCTAGTCACTCTAAATTTGCATATATGTATATATAAATGGTTTAACTGAAGTGAAGAAATTTTTCTTAAACTTTAATTGGGACAAAAAAAAATTTAAATAATTCAACATACATAATGTTTATTATAAAAGTTTATATTAGCTTAAAATGAAAATAGAAAAAGGCTTTATGTTGAAACTATTTAATGAAATGTATAACTACTTTTTTAAATATGAAATATTTAAAATTTTAATCTTGGTACAATAATTGTTCTTTCGGGACTGAAAAAATATTCTCTCTGAAATTCGTAAAATTCAGGAAAATTCACTGATTTTTGTGAAATTTTAAAAAGTATCTTGATATTTCAAGAATCATGAAGTATACTGAATTCTCTAGTATAAGACCCCCCCTCTCATAAGATATAAGAGAACTAACTTATTGAATCAGCTTCTAACAATTTTTGCCAAGATAGAGAAAGGAGCGAGGATATAGTTTGCTATGTTAGTTCAAATCTTATTTCGTAAATTTAAAAATTCCAGTTTTTCATTTTCAGTTATCTCATTGGTTTGCATTGGTTATATTTTGTAAGCAACAACTGATTTCCTAATAAACATAAATTAACATTTAAATTTGATGGGCTGTGCAATAAGTACAATTATTCTCCACTTTTTATTTCAAATATTAGTAATAACCAGACTTGAAAAATCTGACTTCAACTTTGATTTCTCTATAACCAAATCGATGAAACAGAACATTCTGAAGTGCAAAATTACAAGTTTGATAGCAGTAGAAGGTTAACCAATTTAATGTGTCATCTATCTTATGATGACCACAGAAGCATAGTTTTCATAATGAATCTATATAAATAATATCGATTTCATGAAAATCTTGATTAAAATCCTGTTTCTTTCAAAAACTTAACTTGACAGTTGTACACTAGGAAAATTTTCTTAAGTTTACTTATTTATTTGCATGATGAGAAAAGTCAACAAACTTGACACTTCTAAAAATGAGTCTTTGACATCATTCTTTTGCATAATACAGTTTTTTTTGCAGACAGATTTGTAACCAAGTTTACAACAAATAAGTATCACAGAAGAATTTTTCTTCAGTTGAAATCACAAAACAATACTTTTCATACATTAAAATCTAATTTTCTTGCTAAGTGGATTAATTATATAAATCAGGATTCCAAAATAACCATAGGATGAAATTATCTACAAATCAATAAACTTTTTGAAGAATTGTTAAAGTTCAATAGACCTAAGATAATGTTTCACCTAATTTAAAAATACAATTTATCTAGGATATTTTCAATAGTGGTAGTAGTGAAAACTTAACTGCATAAAAAGTAGTAATATCATTTTGTGCTTTAACAAATAGTTAATAAATGTAAATGCAATATTTTGAGGATAAATATACAAGAAATTATGCCAGTCAAATACGGATCAATTTTAGAAACCCCTATAAATATAAGATGTATTAGATGAAATTTTTCCTCAGAAATATGAAGTTCTACTAAAATAAAATGCACAAAAAGTTATTTTCCTAAAACAAAAGTAAATTAAAAAAAAACTAGTTTCATTAACACACAAATTAAAAACAAGTCAAACTTAACAAACAGCTGTTTTGAAACTATAGTAAGCTTTTGTTCAGTACTATATCAAAAAGATTCATTAGCTCTGCAGCTACTTATTGGAAGTTTTTTTTTAAATATAAAACAAATAAGTTTTAGTATCAAAACAGCTTTCTGTCAGTCATTTCTTTGTCAAAAATGTGGCAGATTTACTATATTTACCTATAATGTGAAACTTTTATAAAATAGAGAAACAGACATCATTTATCTTACCTTTTGAAATTCCTTATAAGACGTATATTTCTTTTATACTCACATTTATGTCATTGTTAAAAATGAAAAATATGTGAAAAGCAAAATTGGGAATTATTTTTAATACGTAAATAAAAACATTTTTTACTAAAGACTTAAATAATAAAAAGTATAATAAAAACATGTTTAATACTAGAACCGTAGGGTGAGTCATTTTCACCCAAAATCTATTTTGTGTCCAATTTTCTCAAAGAGTTATTGAAGAAATTGAAATAAACTTCTTGACTTCTCCTAATTTTATACCCATAGAATATAAGATATAAGAAAAGAAAACATAATATTGAAGAATCTGTGCAAATGCAAAAAATGATTCATTACTAAGCCTCCTAGTGTGGAAACAAAACTCTAGATATTTGTTCTAACTGTAAAATACCAATATGTAGAAAATGTAAAGCAATAAATATGAAAAAAATAAAAAGTGCAAGAAACTAAATAATTAGTTAAATTTTTCCATTTTAAGATCTATATTTTTCAATATGTATATTTTAGAAACTGGAATAAATCTTATTTTTTTTATCAATTATAAAAATTTAATGTTAAAAATGAATAAATGTCATTGCATATAAATACAGTATACTTTTTAATAACAACACAGACTCATATCAATCAGGGTAAGTTTGACCCAGCCTTCTGTTTTAAGTAGAATGAAACTCATGTGGTTTCTAGAGTTAAAATTACTTTTGTGTCAATATCAAAATATTAAACAGCAAATTCATCAATATAACACTAAATACCAAATGAATTAAAAATAGAAATTTAAAAAGATATTAAGATACATATGAGCTTTGATAAAATTTTAACAGTGAATAGAATATTAAACCAAAAACTAACATACATTCCATACCATTAAATAGTTTAAATTGAAATGAGCAGACAGACCATTTCCATTTGTTCTATAAGCACCATTAGATACACCATTCACTTGATTAGGTATTTCTACTTTTAGATCTTTCTCAATTCTACTCAGTTTAAGTGTTCTAGATGTATTACATTCAGAAGAGCCAGCTTTCACAGTCTGTTCAGGAACTTTATGACTATTATAATGAGATATTCTCAGTTTCTTAGTTTGTGGTTCTTTAAAAGCAGGATTACTATCAACACACTTCTATAAGAGAAATAAAAATTGATTTCAATAGTTGAAACTTTAGGCGTAAAATCATATGTTATATCCCTATTGTTCACAAAACCATCACATACTATCCTAAAATAACTTATGAGAACAAAATTATTAGAATTATGCAATACATGCAAATTTTAAAAGTTATAAATTCTGCTACATTAACAATTTGAAATGAATAAATCTTCATAGACCAATGCTTAAAAGGTTAACAAATATTAAACATCCCAAACATGCCTCAAAACACATATATGGATAGAGAACAGCTTATTCTGACTGCAAAGTTCTTAAATAACTTAAGGTTAATGGGAAAGTTATCACTTTTAAATCTTTGAAATATTATTATTAATATTATTTAAACATTTTTAAAATGCTTACATAATTATTTTTATCTCTCTAAAAAAAAGTGCATAACATTTTCTATTAGAACACAAAATACATTAATACACTTTATTAAAAGTATTATCAAAATTTTAACTTAAATGCACTTAAAATAGTGTTTTTAAAACTTGTATGCAATGTTTTTGTTCAAATAAAAAACTATTGCACATATTCATTTTAAATTTTTAAAGTACACAAGAGTGCTAAAATAAAATTTCAGCTACTTATTTCTGTTAATATTTATTTAGCATTTATAGTATTTCAAATATAATTTTAGATACCACATTAGCTTTTTTTAAAAATTCATTCTGTTGGAATAAAATTTTTTATACCTCTTAAAATTTAAATAGGTGGAGAATTATACTTAATGTTTATCAATTACAAAAATGCAAAAGTTATTAATGAAACTCAGTTTGTGTTTCTGAAAGTTTATGTAAAGTATGACAGTAAATTTTTTAAATGTTTTAAAAGTTGTTGTGGACATAAGATTTCCTTGTCTGCCTATTAAATTATACAAATTTTTTTTACTTTAAATGTATGATGCCTCATCAGAATTATGTATCATTTGCACATTCCCTTTACTGTTCAAAGTTTGTATGGTTTCTCAAAAAATGGTGATGTCTGAGTAAAGCTGAAGACCTCTCAACTCGGAGAAAATTGCAGCATTAATTTCCTTTGTTGCAACTGTATATGAATACATTGGCATCTTTCAGCTATATTGCTGCAGTTTGCAATCAGTAGAACTGTTATATATACCTTTATTTTTTGTTATAAAGAATGCAATCAAAAAGAGAGGCTCACAATTAGATGTTATATAACAATTTTAAACAAAATTTTAACATTCTATGTCTAATCCCACTAAAGTTATGTAAGGTTTGGTTTGGTTTGGTTTGGAGTGCTACAGTCTACTTTTTGCAACACGAGGGCTAATGAGACCGGGACATACAGCTTAAAGCCGATTCCGAACGGCTACGAACATCCATGCCACTGTGGGACTCGAACCCACGAACTCCGGTTTCGAAGGCCAGCACCCTAATCAATCGGCCATCGTCTGGCTTTAAGTTATGTAAGGAACATAGTATGTACAAACATCAATACAAAACATTTCATAATACATTCCGAGATGAATTAAAGTGGGTATTTAAAAGTTTCCTTGAATGTATCTACATATGAAATGTTTAAATTAGTTACAAAGAATTCAGGCCCAGTCAAAATTTGTATTTCTAACAAAATATGAAGATTTAAAGTTTTTGAAATTACAATAATTCCTTCACTTAATACTAAAATAAAAAAGTACTTTTTATTTTATGCATTTTTCCAAAAACAAATTAAATTAAAGAACATACTTAGCTACATATTTAGAACAAATGTTGAAAATTTCAAATATTTTGAATAATAATAAAAATAGGGTAGGTTGATAAGAACAAAAATTCTACTTATTGAAGTTGCTAAAAAGTAAAAACCCACTCTCCTTAAAGGTCTGAAATTTTTATTGAAGATGGTATGGATGCACACAAATTTCAAAAATAGATATTATTTAGAAGAAAAATGGTGGTTTTCTAGCTTTTTAATTTAACAAAAAATAATGCATTTTTTTTTTTTTTTATAAAATTGTGAAAAAAAAAATTCTACTTTCTGTAAATTAAATTTTTTCAAATAGTTAAAATCACAGATTTAAATAAAATTGTGA
This sequence comes from Pardosa pseudoannulata, assembly GCA_032207245.1. Classification (NCBI taxonomy): domain Eukaryota; kingdom Metazoa; phylum Arthropoda; class Arachnida; order Araneae; family Lycosidae; genus Pardosa; species Pardosa pseudoannulata. The sequence continues at coordinate 94,148,403 of CM063507.1, read as the reverse complement.
AAAAAAATATTTTAAGAATAGTGGTTATCAAAATTTGTCTACAGCTCCCTCTCAAAGCAAATACTTCGTCATTAATTCCCCAAAGGAAATAACTCTTTACAACTATATAATAAAAATATTACAAAACTTTGACTTTTTAATAGTAATACAAAAATAAAATATAAATAACATGTTTATATTTAAGTAATATCAAAATTATTGAGTTGTGTTTTAAAATATATTATTTTTCAATATTACTAAGAACATGTGCGAACTTGTAGGGTTGATATGAGTTTAAATTTAGCTCTGTCTGTGAGTAAACATTTGCAAGTCTCCATGAGCACAATTTCAATTTTTTTTTCTTTTCATTTTATGATGAAACTAGTAACTGTGCTTTAATCCATATTATACTAAATAGGAAGACTGGAAAACAATTAAGATCTTCTGTACTGTGATTCATAACTCAGGATATTAAATTTGCATGTTTTTGTTAGTAGAATTTGTTCAAATAACTCCTCATTTGTGAATAATTCAATAATTTGCTCATGTATCAATATAGACTTATCTGAGTTTGTGGGTTAACTTATAAAGGGTACAACATCCAATCGGGGAGAAACAAGTGATTGGCTTTAAATCTTTGTTTAATGTAATAATAAAAAGTCTTTAACCCCTTCCGGTATGATATAATAATGAAAAACTGTGCATGAAATAACCATTTAATTTTTATTTAAAAAACTTGTTTCATTTTACAATTCTTACATATTCTTAATTAAAATCCACTTTTTACATAGTGTTAAATAATATCAGAAACAGTAAAATTAAGAAAATACCAAAGCCAAACATTATTAAAGTACACAGATAATAGTCTTCAAGCTAGTGGTACTTTTCAAAACAAAGTGCAAAGGAATTCTTAATTGTTTACACTGCCAAGTAGTCTCAATTTTAATTGGATTCTTGTAACACACACAGCATTTCTTAGTAGGTTTTCTTTTATTCTGACTCATTCATTTGGCAATGACTTGTACCAAGTAAACAATATGCAATAGTGACTTGTGATTTTCACAAGTGATAAAAGTGTTGCCGAATTCAGTACACTAGAAATTTTAAACGAAATTAATTATCATATTTAACAGTAACTTTAATTGCATGACGAGTATAGCTCGTCATTGTGCGGTATGGAATGAAAAACTAATGACGAGCTAGACTCATCATTTTACCGGAAGGGGTTAAATATTGATTAAGTAAATCCTCACTTTGCTTTAAGTAAATTGGAAAAAAAAAAAAAAAAAGAAGAAGAAGAAGAAAGGATATCAATTTATTTATTACTATTTATCTTATGGAATGCAATATTTTATATTTAACATTGTATTAACCTCCAAAATGTTATATATGCACCCCAATGTACCACGTTACCCCAATTTACCATGTACTCCTGCAGTGATAACACAAACATTAGGTAATCTGTAGGAAGAATTGCTTTAAAGGAACTGAATAATCAGTAGGATCATAGTCTAATAATTATAATTGGACATTTAAAAAATGGGGAAGAAAGAAAAAAAAAAGTTGACTTATGTAATAATGTTTCTAAACTTACTTGTACAGAATTTGGAGCTTCAAAGTCTGATTTGAAATTTTGCATTTTTCTCCTAAATAAAAAATAAATAAAAATAAAAAATATTTTTATACATGTAAATATACACATACACACAAGAAACAGATCTAATGTAGAATATTAACAATTTTTAAAACCTATAAATGGCAACATTAAGAAATTCCAACGTAAATATATAAAACTACATCATATATGTACAGAGTTCTGCTGTTATGGAAAACAAGAATTAGGATACATAAAATGGATGTGAACTTCTGTAATATAACTAAAATTCAACTAGGTACCTATTTCATCTCTAAAACCATTACTTACAGTACTGTTTTTCTAACAACTGTTTTCTCTATATGAAAATTACATTTTAAGTGAAGTGTATTGACTATTATTGTTGTTTATAATATATTTTATACAATGTTATAACTGTCTTCACTTTAATCACTCATCTGAATTATGTTCATTAGACCCTAAATGTTTAAAATGCAGGCAACCATAAAACGTCAACATGTCAAAAAAATGCAGAAGAGAAATGTAAATGTGCAAATTGTGGAGGGGAGCATCCTGCTAATTATAGGGGATGCCCTAAGCATCCCCTAGCCATTAAAGCTAGAAAACAAGAACTTAAAACTATTCAAGATTTAGGGAAAAAAAATTTTAATGCTTTAACTCCTGATAATAGTGCAAATAATAATGTAATTATTCAGAATAATGCCAATAACATACCGTCGTATGCGCAAGTAACACAAGGTACTGTTTATACTGCAAATAATTGTTTAGATAATGAAAACTATAATACTGTTAAAGTATCTGAAATTAATAATGTTAGTAATAATATTAATGTTAGTAATAATAATAATGTAAATACTGATGATAGCAATGTTGCTCAAAATAATAATAATAATAATAGTGATTTTGATAATATGATTGATAAACTTAGCAAAATTGAAAAGCTTTTAACCAATATAAGTATATTATGCGATAAAATTGACAAATCTGAAACTGCAAAAGCGCTGGGGATTCAAACTCTGTTGTCAACACAGCTTGGCAACACACTTCAGAGCATCCCTCACTAAGAAATATTGCTTCTCTCCGGATCTTGAGTTGGAATGCGAATGGCCTCCAGCCCAAGATTGATGAATTGAGGGACTTTGTTTCTGAACAGCCGGTGGATTTGATCTTGATACAGGAGGTTCGCTCGTTAGATTTTAATCGTTTAAAGATCCAGAATTATAATATGTATTTCTCCCCTCGCCTGGACGCTGGTGGTAACGCACAGTATTATGGAGGCACTGCTGTCTATGTCAAAAGGAATGTCAATCACTGTCACATCCCTAGTCCAAATCTTAGCTCTATTGAGACTTCTATTGTTAAAATTAATCTTCCTTCCTTCTCTTCTGTTTTCATTGTCAGCACCTATGTTAGAGCTTCCCATAATAATTCCATCATCGCTGATCTTGATAACATTTTCTCCCTTGGGGAAAAGGTTATTATGTTTGGCGATTTTAATGCGCATCATCCGCGTTGGAATTGTTATACTTACAATAGAACTTGTAACATTGGCAGGATTATCCATGATTATGCTAATAATAAGGCTATTGACATAGCCTTCCCTCCCTCCCCCACTAGGTATGGTAACTATGGTGAAGGCACCACCATTGACTTTGCCCTAATGAATAACATTAATTTACCTTATGATATCGGGGTCGAGGACGCTCTGTCCTCTGATCACGTCCCTGTTATTCTTACCCTTGCCCTTAATTATCCCCTTCCTGCCATTAGCGCCCCCTCATTCACCGACTGGAATATTTACGTTAGGACGGTTGCTGACTCCCCCCTGCCTGACAGTGAAATTGACTGCCCTGCTGACATAGATAAAGCTGTGAGCGACCTTACTGAGGTTATCACTAGCGCTCTAGCGACTGCTAGGATTAATAGGGAAATTACTAACTTTCTTCAATTACCCCTCATTATTAAATTAAATATTAAACATAGGAACAACATAAGAAAAACTTGGCAAAGGACCAGGGATCCCGTAATTAAAACTGAACTAAACAGGTTAAATGCGGTAATTAAAAGGTTAATTACGAATTTTAAAATGTCTCGTTGGAAAAATTTTATAGAATCTCTCTCCCCTACTGACAATAGCTTATGGAATTATATTAAAAAGGTTAAAAAACCCTTTCAAAACATTCCCCACTTAACTGCCCCTTCAGGTTCCATTATAACGGATAATCAGGAAAAAATCGATGCTATTGCCGACTGTTACGAATGTCAATTTAACCCCAATCAGGATGTTTTTTGCCCCAGTACTATTGACAAAGTTTATGATGTTAATGATAGGTTTTTTAATAATAATCTCAACAATATTAATAATGACCCTATTTCCCCTACCAATGATCAGGAAATTATTAATGCTATAAATAATCTCCCTAACAAAAAAGCTCCCGGTGCCGATAGAATTAGTAATAACGCGCTTAAAAACTTACCAATTAACTATGTTAAAATAATAACTAAAATTATTAATAAAATAATTGAATATAGGTACTTCCCTAAAATTTGGAAAGTTGCTTCTATCATCCCCATCCCCAAACCTGGTAGTGATAATAGTTTACCAAAAAATTACCGTCCCATCAGTCTTCTTTCCTCTCTGAGTAAACTGACTGAACACATCTTATGCACCAGACTTAACTCCTTCCTCAACACACATAACATCATAAACAATTCCCAATTTGGCTTCAGAGCACAACATTCTACCACTCACCAGTTACTGCGCGTTGCCGAATTCATCCATGATGGATTTGAAAACCGTATGCATACTGGAGCTGTCTTTTTTGACATCGAGAAGGCTTTTGACAAAGTATGGCACAGAGGCCTCATATACAAACTCATAAAATACAAATTACCAGCTGCCATGATCCACTTGATTCACTCTTACCTTCTCGATAGATCCTTCACTGTCCGCCACACACAATACTCTTCCACACACAGGCCTATTAATGCTGGGGTCCCACAAGGATCCAAGCTTGGTCCTATTTTATTCAACTTATACATTAATGACATACCACATCATCACAACACAACACTGGCTATGTTTGCGGACGACACGGCAATCCTTGCTAAAAATAATAACACTAGATACATGCACCTATACTTACAAAGGCACATCAACATCCTTGACCGTTGGTTCGAGAGATGGCGGATTAAAATTAATCCTACCAAAACCAAAGCTATTTTCTTTAGCTATAAACGCATCCCTCCTCCTCCGGTCACGGTATGTGGACAGTCGGTTTACTTTGAGAGGGAAATTAAATACCTAGGTTTACTTATTGATAGTAGGTTAACTTGGAAAAATAATATTAGTTATAATATTGCTAAATTTTATAAAGCTAAAAATGCCTTAGCTCACCTCCTGTACCATGATCGAATGGGAATGGGAAATAAAGTCCTACTTTATAAGACGGTTTTAAGGCCCATTCTCCTGTATGCAGCACCGGTCTGGGGCTCAGCATCCAACTCACAGATCCAGAGATTACAAGTAATTCAAAATAAAACTTTAAGAGCTATTGTTAAAGCCCATAGATACTTGCGGAACGACATTATTCATAGGGACCTGGGCATTGAGACTATAAGGGAATTTATTAAAAAAATATCAATAAATTTTTATAATAAAATGTATTCTATCAATAACGAAGAAATTGTTAATATTCCGGACTACGATCCGCTTGAAAAACCTAGACGTCCTAGGGCGACTACGGTCCTTTCAACGGGTCTTGTTCCTGGTTCAATACCTTTGTAAATATCTTCTGCCCTTTAATAATAATTATAATTAAAATATATATATATAACCCTCAGTACTCTTACCTACTGCTTATAATAATGCTGACTTTCTCTCAGCATCATGTGTATTCCATACTGATGTTCTAATTGTATACTATTGTCATTGTGTTTTCTTGTAAAAGAGTTTAACTGAGTGGGAAAAAAAAATATTATAATATTAATATTTATATAATTATGGGCTATGAAGATACATCTCCCTCGTTATAATTTGTAAACCTATAATACTCTTCTGTTGTTTTTGCTGTTTTTCTTTTTTCTCCTTCTCTCTTTCCTTTCCTTTATTTTGTGTTGTTGTAATATGTATAAGTATTATCTTAATTTCATCAGCCAATAATGAATATAAATTGTTCCACATACCAAAGCTCATATTGGGGATAAGGGGACTTCGTCCCCAGGTGCCCCAAAACCCTTCTTTCCAGTGTCCAGTGTATATTTTATTTCATAAATGCTTTCAGGGATAACTCGATACCCATAGTTAAAATAAAGAGATCTTAGTAAATGATAAAACATGAACTATTTTTGCTAAAAATAACACATAAGAAATTTATCACACAAAAAGATCCTGCTCCCCCAAACACACTTTTACTTTAAGTGCTTATTTTTCAAAATTAAATGTAGTACTTTTACTTGAGGTAAATAATTTTATAATTATTATGTCAATAACTGTAAAAATAATTTATATCTGACAAATTATCTTAAAGTAAAAAATAGTATCACAAAGATGAGACTAAAATTCAGACCTTGGTAGCCATTAACTGGGACTGAATTCTGTTAACATATTTTTCAATTAATTTTTTTTGATTTAATACATAATTTATCATAATGAATAATACTACACAGATAAAGAAAATAAACAGGATGATGAAAACTTAATAATTGATCATAATAAATTTAACCTTAAATTTAATAACTTCATTTATAATGATTAATTTGATAAAAACTTAAAAGATTTGAATTCAAGAACCTAATTTAAATAATTATATTAATATTAAAATAACCTGTTTAACCTGTTAATACTAAAATAACCTGTCTGGTTTCTGATAAAAAAAATCTAGCAGGAGAGGGGGGGGAGGATTTTGATTAAAATCAGAAGTAAGTTGGGTTATTAGGAAAATAGGATTTTTTTTAAAGCTTACACATAAGTAAATAGCATTACATCTATAAACCATCTAACAGATAATACCTGCGAATTAATTCTAATTCTTCTCTGGCACAAAATTTCCAGTTATCATCCACTTCTTTCCACAAGTGATTACAGAGAGTGTACATATTACCCCTTGGTGTGCCTACTTCATCCAAGATGTCAGGAACAGATTTCCTATCTTTATCATTCATACCTTCTGTAATATATATGGAACACTTAAAAATTACATTAATAGAGTTTAAAACAATATGAAGGTTTTCAGCCTGACTTGGTCAAAATCATACAGTGGAATCGACCACTTGTCAAAACAATACAGTTGAACTCCATTATAGAAAACCCAACATATAATAAGCTGTTGTGGTAATGCAGATTGAAAGGTTAAAAAATAATCCTGTTTTTCTATAATTCTTATACAAGTCTAAAACTGGATGGAAATGTAGGGTATACATGAAGATATTGAAGCAAGTAGAAAGGCAGTAAGGAGACATAATAAATAAAAAATGATAAAAAAAAGGTAACTTATGGCTAAAACATATGATAGTACAATAGAGAATAGGAGCATAGATATTTATTCTTCCGTGAAAAATAAATACTTATTACGCAGAAGTCAGCTTGTAGATACACAGCAAATATCATCAATTAGTGAGTCAGCAACAAAGTATACATGAAGCATTTGTTCTTGATACAGATTATGTACTGACTAACTGCTGGAAATGGCGACAAGGAGATTTTATCACCCGCTGATGTTGTGTGCACAAGAATGCCACTTTCTGTTTGGTTAAATACACAGTTTAAGTGACAATCAATTAACTATGCAATTAGTCAAACTGTCAATTGACTAAAATTTAAATTATTTTATTCAATTTAGGTTCATTAAAGATCTTTGATATATTTTTATCAATTTTTCAATCACATCCCTAGTGAATATATTTTACTAGATCTAACATTTTTCTCCATGGTTCAGAAACAGCAAACAGAATCTTCAGTCTGTTCCTGTTCATCATAATGGGGTCCAACTGTACAACCTAATACAACAATAGTCTATCCATAAGTTTTAAATTCTCCTAATCAGGTAATTCTAATCAAAACACACAATAAATAATCCTTTGATAGTATGTTTATGTATGTTTGCTATACATTCTGAAATGGCTGGACCTAATTTAAATGAATTTTTGCATAGTGGTCAACCATGGGAAGATTATTATTATTATTATTATTATTTTGGTTTTGGAGTGCTACGGTCTACTTTTTGCAACACGAGGGCTAATGAGACCGGGACCTACTGCTTAAAGCCGATTCCGAATGGCTACAAACATCCATGCCATAGTGGGATTCGAACCCACAAACTCCGGTTCCGAAGGACAGCACCCTAACCATTCGGTCATTGTGGGCAGATTATAGGTAGGTCAAATTGTTTGGAGATTAAGGAGGCGGGTTGCAGCTGGAAATTACATTTAGACACCATTTGCTAAATTTTCCTTCTAATTATGTGCTAATAAAATTAAAAACTTAATTACCCTGATAGTGTTTAAAATGTGTTTTCAGGTAATACAATTTTTTATTTTTACCATATTTTTACTTGACTTATTTAGATCGGTCAATTTTAACTTGGTGTATTTCTTTTATTATGAATTCAGTTGTGTCATTTTTTATCAAATTTTTAAGTGCCAATTTTATTCTATGAATAGCATTATCATTAGATAAAGCATTTAAAATTTATATCACATTTTTATTTCTTGATACATTTGTTTCCTTTAAATAATCTGGCGAAATCCTAAGTGCCTTTCCAATAGTCATGAAATTACATTCTTTTATAACTTTACAATATATTTTATGATGAAAATTAAATTTTAATAATTGTACTATTCATTTTATGATAATGAGTTGTTTTATTTTTAATAATTTGTATTGTTAGTGTAATATAATCTAAAAACTAATTTCTTATAAATATAATGTCCATTTGAAAACCTTAATTACTTAGACTGAAGGTTGGACAGAAAGCAGTTACTACACATACATAAACATATACACTGACAACACATATACACTGACAATACAATACAACATTGCAATATACAAATATATATAAATAAACAATACATTATAAACAAACCTTCTGTTTATTAGTATAACTCTTATTACATAACATTATATACTATTTTGTTCAAAATTCAAGCTAATCTTTCGCCTTTTACTAAAGTTCTAAACAGTATAACAAATCTTGTTCTGTAATGGATTAGACATACCTTTTATTAACCTTAACAAAACATCGGGCTTCTTGTAAGGTTTGGCTGCTAATATATGAATTATTCTCTTCCTATTTAAAGAATAAACAAAATAAATTTATGAAAAGAAAAACTAATTTTTAGACAGAAATTTGAAATTTTAGAAATCATGTTCTGTACCCAGAAATATAACATTCAAAATATTAATATATAGAAAATTAATGTTGACAGAAGGTTTTTCAGTACAAAAGAACGATGAAAGTAACATTTTTTTGGCCAATAAGAATGTTTGGACATAAAAGAATTTAATGTTGCTGTATTACAGGAAGGGACAACATTTTATGTAAATAACTTTCAGGATTTTTTGCAATACTTGATTAAAATAAATCCTAAATTTTTTTTAAGTATTTATGATTTAAAATAATACATCAAACTCTAAACATTTCATTTTTTTTATATGTTACAAACTTAGTCGTAATAAAAAAAAAATATTTCACAGTTTGAATATATATAACCTATGAATTTATGTAATGATTTTATTCTGAGTGATGTTTTGAATCTACTACAATAACATCCATAAAATTTAAACCACTTTATTGTGAATGGTCCACGAAAACAAGTTAACAAAGATTTAATGAGCTTTGAACGTACTAGAAATTTTTGCTTGCTTATGGGATCTTTCATAAATATTCCAATACTCATCCATTAGTAATTTTTTTTCTGAATGCAATCAAAACTATGCAGCATCGAATATCTAGAAATATGTTGAGAAATAGAAACTTTAAATTTAGAAATACTTAAAAACCAGGAATTCCAGATTTAGTAAGACTGATAAATCTGGAATTCTGGGGAAAATGTAACATACAAACACTCCTGAACTGGTATGCCTTTTAGGACCCTTCTTACTGAGGTGGGTAAGAAAAGACCTTGATAAGAGTTTGGTTTATGATTTTAATTTATTTTATTTACATTTTTTTTTTTTACTCCACTACTTTAAATCTTTTTTCTACTGCATTTTAATTCCTGGTGAAGGGAAAGGAACAGCTCCAATTGGCCAAAAGGTCTGGGGTACCAAAAGGAGAAGACTGACTTTGCCCTGGGTACCTGACTCTATTAGCTGGGTATAATGAAATGACCTCCATGCCTAGGGTGATCCTACCAGGAAAAAAACGCCTGATGCACTTCCCCCATGAACAACCTTCCACAGTGATGAGGTAACAGTCAAGATTACGAGGGGAAATTTGTGTATTTTTGGATTTATGAAGATGACATTGCCTTGGTTGCTAGATCCAGTAATTATATTATAGAAGCTTTTAATTTATTAGAAGCTGAGGCTAGTAAATTAGGCTTAAAAATAAACGAAGATAAAACAAAATTTATGGAAACATCCAAGAGTACACCTAATCTAAAGTCATTTACAATGGGACGCTACACCTTTGAAATATCTTGGTTCTTCCCCTTCACAGTTCAAATATCTTGGAACAACCATCACCACTAATAATGACTTGAACGTTGAGATAAACAACAGGATCGCCATGTCAAATAAATGCTATCATGGCCTTAAAAAACAATTAAAATATTGATTTATAAGTTTAAAAACGAAAATTAACATCTATAAAACTCTTCTTCGACCTATTCTGCTCTATGGAAGTGAATGCTGGGCAATAACCAAATTGCATGAAAATAAATTGCTGGCTTTTGAGCGGAAAATCTTAAGAAAAATATTTGATGCAGTTCAAGAGAATAATTTTTGGAGATCTTTATTCAATTTTGAAATTTATAAAAAATATAAGCAACCTCATGTTGTTAAAGTCATAAAAATCAATAGACTGCGATGGCTTGGACAACTATTCCGACTTGATGACATAAACCCAGTAAAACAGCTCACTTTCACTAATCCCATGGGGGCAGAGGAAACGAGGAAGACTACCAATTAGGTGGCTTGACTCAGTAGAGAGGGACTTAACTACTGTCAAAAAGGGAAACTGGAGGAGTCTTGCAGCAGATAAGAACGGCTGGAAAAAACTGCTTGGGACAGCCTTAGCCTGTAACAGGCTGTAGTGCTTTAAAAGAAGAAGATATATGTATATGTATGTATATATGTATATGTAAATAGACTGCGATGGCTTGGACACCTATTCCGACTCGATAACATAAACCCAGTAAAACAGCCCACTTTCACTAATCCCATGGGGCAGAGGAAGACCACCAATCAGGTGGTCTGACTCAGTAGAGAGGGACTTAACTACTGTCAAAAAGGGAAACTGGAGGAATCTTGCAGCAAATAAGAATGGCTGGAAAAACTGATTAGGGCAGCCTTAGCCTGTAACAGGCTGTAGTGCTTTAGAAGAAGGATTTATGAAGATTGCCTAGCTTTTCTGGACAATCTAGGATTAGTAACAACATCAACTGCATTTTAAAAATCTAGAAGGAAGGTAGGGGTGAGAGAAAAAAAAGCAATAATTCCAAAATTAAACATTGCATTAAAATAGGAGAATAATTTAAAAAATTTCAGGACAGAAAGAGAAATGATCCATAAAAAATGATGAACACTATAATCATTAACTGACATAAATTCAAAACATAAGTTGATAAGATTTTTTTTTTTCAACAACCCTACAAACTTGAAACCTATGCTCTTTTAATGAAACTATCTTTTAAGAATCAGTAACAGAACAAAATTTTAAATGCAGACCAAATTGAAAACTGCTAGAAGTTTATGATGAAATGAAATCTAGCATTCTGATTTAAAGTTTGCACTTTTAAAAATAGAGAACGTTAAAAATTTAGTGATGTTAAAAAATATAATTTTTTTTTTCACAAAAAAAAGATAGATTTGAAGATGCATAGTTATTAACCTGGCTTTACGTAAGAGTTGAATCTAGTGAACCTATTTACATTGATGTCTTCATTTTGTAATTAGTGTTATTTATTTTTACCATATTTGGGCAAAAAAGTCGTAGCCACTCTAATTTAAAAATTTTTATACAAGGGAAAATTAAAAAAACCATACATACATGTAAATAATGCTCATATAAAAATTATTAGGAAAAAACTCTAGCTGCCCATGATTTACATATGAATAAAAGCAGGCATTCAAGAAAGAAAGTAAAACAAGAAAAATGGTAATCAATAGAACTATTGATACATCTTTATTTCACCCAGTTGCACAACACTGCTGGCATAGTGCTGCCAGCACTATGCCAGATGATGGTTTAATTAGTAGGGTGTTGCCTTTCAGTCACAAAGTCCACAGCTGCAATCCTGCATCTAGCCTGGATTTCTGTATGTTAACATTTAAAATTTGCTTTATTCATAGGCTTGAATGATGACTGAATGGATAAGGTGGTGCTCTTCTGTACCAATGTTTGTGGGTTCTAATTTCACTGCTGGCAGGAAACTCACAGCCTTTCTGATTTGACAAAGCAATAAGAACCAATCTCATTATCCCTCTCGTAGCAAAATAGTAGACAATAGTGTTTCAAATAAAACTGAATCAAACCAGTTGACTGCCAGACTCAAAACTAAGTATGTAATGAATAGTAATTTTAGCAAATAGTCGAATATTTTGCCAACTTTTCTGCCCAAAACTTACTGTTTAAAAAAAAAAAAAAAAAAAAAAAAAAAAAAAAAAAAAAAAAAAATTCACTTTGGATAGCAATTTTCTAATTAAAATAATTTTCAAATTTTAAATTAGTGAAATATATATTAACAAAATTGCTTTTTTTTAACCTTTGTATATTAAAATTATTTTAAAGCCCATAATGACAACGAAGCATAATTATATGGCTTTCACAAATCTAAACAATTTATAATAGCAAATTTTAACTACAGTTAATTTTTGCAGCTACAATTATACTAACTATAGCTTGTTCTGCTAAGTATCAAAAGGCATTCATTAAATAAATGATTCTTTTATTTTATAATTAGTAATTATATTATCGTACATTCATACTGCCTGATCAATTGGTATTTATCATGAAGAAACTGTTGTATCAAATAATAGTATTCAGTCTTCAATTGAACAAACTGTATACATTTGTATTTTTATATATCAATTCCAAAGCTTGGTAAAATTTATATGATGAGCAATTTGCCACAAGAAATTGTTTTTATTTATGAAACATTATTAATTAATGTTTCATAAATATGTATTATGCAACTAAAATTAAGTAAATGCTAGATTTTCTAATAAGTAATGCAGTGAAATGTAACTGCAGTAATCTTTATTAAATATATTTAAAAGTGCTGTTTAATAAATAATATATTTCTTTTTACTATGAATTTATTAGTCGAAATAAATAACAATATTTGATCATAGGTATTTGGCCAGACAAATATTCAATAAATGGACCAAACTGTGAATAATGACAATATTCCTTATATACCATTCATTAACTTCCCACTACTTACCAGTTCTCAACAAATTTCAGATATGTTGCTAAGAACCTGAAAATACTCAGTCTTTGAAGTGAGAATTACAAATTAGAATTCTTCAGTTCTAAAGATTATGACTTATACTGCATATTCTACATAAGTAAATAGGAAATAATGCATTTGCTATAGACTACTCATTAATTATTTAAATTTTTTGTCAGACGTTTTTAAATCTAACAAACAGCTTATATCATGTTTGTAAAATAATTTAAAATTTTCAATATAAAAAAGAGAACATATTTATCTACCGAATAGGCTCCTTTAATAATGCCAGATTGCTACAGGCTTTATCCTTTGGCTTTAGAAATCCATTCTGACTTACAGTTTTTGAGAGTGTACTTATTTTAGTAGGGTATGCACTTCCTAGAATCTTCAATTTCTTTTTAAAACCTAAAAATAAAGGATAAGACAAAGTATGTATATCCAATTAGAGTATTCTAGAATTAACTCATGAAAAAACAACAAAGAGGTTTTAAAACTTACATTATATATATATATATATATATATATATATATATATATATATATATATATATATATATATATATATATATATATATATATATATATATATATATACACACACACAGTGAAACCCACTTAATAAAGTTTCACAGCTTAAGATGGTCTATTTATGAGGTTCCAATTTTTATCATATATCAATATTAGAAAAATTCCTTGAAACTAAAACCCTTTACAGGATCTAAGCAGTCTTACTTTGTTGCAGAATGCTAAATTTTACATGCAAAAAAATTTTTTCCTCTTCACATACCGTAATTTCGCAATGTATATATGCATATATATACATATATATATATATATATATATATATATGTATATATATATATATATGTGTGTGTGTGTATATATATATATATATATATATATATATATATATATATATATATGTGAGATCTGATTCTGATATCTGCAACTGTTAACCTTCTAATTTTATATTCACTCAGTTTTGCACAGTTGACAACAAAAAGATTTTTTTTTTTTTTTTTTTTAGTTTTCTGTTATGATAGTCAGAAATTTTAGCTAATCATGATATCTGATATCATGATATCTGACATTATCAATACATGGCATTTGAAAATCAATAACAACTCATGATTGTTCGGTTTGAATATTTAAAAGGACAGCAAATAACAGTAGTACTACTTTCATAAGACCAAAGAAAGTATAGTAAGCATTCCGTTTAGTTCACCATATTATTCAAATAACAACTTTCACCAATGCTATATTAAAAGGTAATGTAGAATTATAGTAAAATAATTCATTATTTTACTTGATATAAAACTTTGAATAATTTGACAAATAAAGCACAAAATTATTAAATAATTAAACAACTTACAACAAGGTTATAGAAATGTTTTATGACAACTTTCTATATTGGTTTAGAAATGCAAAAACTTATATAAATAGTCCTAGCAAAAACAATAACATGCAATTGCAAAAAGGATACTATTATAAATAAAGATCAAACAGCTATAAAAATTTTAATAAGCAATGTGATTTAAACCAGGAAAATATTTATTTAAATGCACAATGATGCAGGCACTTAGTTTTCACATTAGAAACATTATGATATAAGATTAAGATAGCTTTTTTAGGAGAATCTAACTGCATTTTTAATACAGCTGTTTCTTAATTTTTTTCCCACAAGTTTTTTTTTTTAAATCCCATTAGACTACTTTTTTTAGCAACCAATATACTCTTTGCAGTTAAAAAAAGATTAAAGATAAACTTTCTTGGCATAAAAAAAAAAAAAAAAAATTTTACAGCAAGTATTTCAACATGCATTCTGTCATATTTTCGTATAACCCACAGACTTTGCTTCCCAATAAAGTCCAATCAAACTGCTAGCAGGTGGGGGAAAAAATAACTATTATATACAGAGTAAGCAAACTGTCTACATAAGTAAACAGTAAGAATCATTATCAGTAGTGGGTGATAGAGAAAACCAATAACAGTTGGCTTTTTGTAATGCTTGCATTTCATTTGTACAGTTATACACACACAATGCCACCCTTCGGATCAAGAGTTTCATACTAACAGAGGAAAAAACAAGGAATTATTTAAGCACTTGGACAAGAAACAAGCAGCTGTTTAGTACTTTTTAGAAAAATTAAGCAGTTTTAAAGCTCTTAAAATTCAAAAAGGAAAAATAAAGTTTTTAAGGGCTTTTAACCCCTTTGTGACTAATGTCTCATATATGCGACACAACGATTTCACTCTTATCAGTCCAGTGTCGTCTTCTTGTGATAATCTCTGGTTGATATTAAGAAATCAGCATTGCATATACGTAATAGGAGATCTGAACATTTTAAATGCTAGATTTAATTACTAGATGGCATAAATGGCATCGGTTTTCACAACGGTCAACTTGTATAGCATTTATGTGCTGGTCAAGGGGTTAAGGAAGGTAGCAAACTTGACCAAACATTTAATTTTACTAGATGGAAGCCTAGTTTCAATTGAATATAATCACCGCTGAAGAAATTAGATTCAATAATTTAGATATCCCAGTTGGAATACATATAAAACATTTGCAACATTATTAGAGAGACCAAGCCAAATAAATGCTTTATGGTAACAGAATATCTTTTAAATACTTTCAAAGAGAGTGAAAGAAGGGATAATTATAAGTGAATATTAATAGTTTCTGCCTATAAAAACACAAAAAATTTAGTTTGCTGTTTTTCTAAAGTTTTCCCAGAAAAATAAATAGTTTTAAGGTAAAAATATATTTCTTTTAATGTCTTTAAACAATAACAAAAATTACCTTTTTTTTTTGTTTACACTGAAGGCAGATTTCTGTATTCATTAAACATGTACATAAATACATATAATGAACGTTTTTAAAACTTAAAAACATATAAATTAAAATAATATTAAATGCTACAAAAGAAAAAATTAAAAAATTTCACTACTTAATGATATGAAAAAAATTATGTAAAAAAATATAATACTAAGGAAGTGTTTTATGCTCAGAATAGTTTGAGAAAAATTTTGGCTCCCTTCAAACTGAATAAATTTACAATAAAAAACTTACATATAACATTCCTTTCTACAAGGAAGTTTTGTACAGCTGAATATTATATAAGTGAATAGAAAATTAATTTTTCTGAGAAAAGCGAATAGCACAGGAGTATTAACTAAATAAATTTACGGAAAATTTTACTTATACATCAAGAGAGATGCAAAAACAAGTATAGTGAACCTATCAGAAGAGAAAGGATTGAATGGCTTCTATTAAAACATAAAAATATTTAAAATCTAAAAGATATGAAAGGAGACTAAACACATTAAAAGGATTTTACTTGTAAAAAATTAAGCCACAGATTTCTACACAGAATATTTGAATAAATACAGTATTAATTTCTATTATTGATATATACAAGAAGTATGAGTATTTCTCATGCTGGCAATGATCAAGAGTAATAATCTTGAGCATTGCCAGTAGTTTTGTATGTTCAATTGAAAGCTTTATCTCAAATTTCTAACCTTTACCTGCTGATAAGTGGTCTTGCAGCCATCACATTTATCTATTCTCATGCTGGCAATGATCAAGAGTAATAATCTTGAGCATTGCCAGTAGATGTTCAATTGAAAGCTTTGTTTACTTCTAACCTTTACCTGCTGAAATTGCAGCCACACATTTATCTATTCTTTAAATTATCAAGAAATAATCTTGAATTGCCAGTAGTTTTGTCCATGTTCAATTGAAAGCTTTGTCTCTTTCTATTTACCTGCTGATAAGTGGTCTTGCAGCCATCACATTTATCTATTCTCATGCTGGCAATGATCAAGAGTAATAATCTTGAGCATTGCCAGTAGTTTTGTCCATGTTCAATTGAAAGCTTTGTCTCTGACCCACTTCTAACCTTTACCTGCTGATAAGTGGTCTTGCAGCCATCACATTTATCTCTAAGAATTTTTACCCCCCCCCCAAAGTCTTTAAGTATTATCCTGCAGTAGGTTGTCATATTAGCTTATTATATCTTAACCTGTTACTTTAACACTCAATAGCCTAGTAGATAGCATCACAGCAGTTGTAGAATCCTTTAAGTATCACTAAGAACATGCTGTATTCTTTGATTGGCTTTCAAAGTAAACAGAAAGAGATAAAGAAAATAATTAGTATTTTTTTCCTTTTCTTAAAATTGGGAAATGGTTAGAGTGAAATCACCAGAGCACAAACACATCCTGTTTGCATAACTAAATACTTTGTATTAATGAGTTTCTACTCTACACATACACCAAAGTTGTTTAGATAGTAACAGCTGAAGTTCAGATGGTTTATAAAGAAATTAATATTAAGAAAATGAGAATGCAGAATAAATTTAATAAGATTTAACATTTGCCAGCATTTTAAAATCATTACAAAATTTCAAAGTTTAAGTTTTTATCTAATCATAGTTTATAACTGTCGCCATTATTCTTAAACATAAAATTAGAGGATTAAAGATTCAACTTACCTAAAAGTGATCTATTTGGTGTGATTTCTTTGGTACTAGTATATAAAAAGAGAAAAATAATTATAAGTTTCAAATGTAGTATTTAAAGTATTGAATGAAATATTTTTAAATTTTTAGCATATAAAAATTATTTTTGAAGAATATGTTAAAAATACAAATGCATTTGACTAGTTATACATGCTGTTTTTATATGCAGACAATCATTCAAGAAAATTTAATGCTATGAATTGCTGAGATTTATTATATAAAACACAGTTACTAACTTTAAATAGTTTTAATCAGGGTTGGAAAAAAATAGTGATTTAAAAATAAATAAATAAATAAATCAGATTTTTTGATTTAAATCGGATTTATTTGATTTTTTTATGAATGCTAATTTTAATTGTTGTTTTTATGTTTTTTTGCAATATACATAGAATAGGTTGCTATAAGAAGGAACATCTTATCTATCTAGTATATTCTACACACTGATTACCTAAAATTAAATATATAAATTTTAATCTAAATACATTCCATTATTTTGTAATTGGAGAGTGCAAACTAAATAAGATGTAAATTTAAAGAACAAATTAAATATTCTTTTAATGCAAACTATTTATTTAAAAAAACAAATCACAATTATTTTAATATTCTTTTAAGTACCGAATTATGGATTTAATTGTTTCAATAAAAACACTAGTTTTGAGGCTTTATCCAACCTAATTGGTTACTAAGGCTAGAATGAACAATACCAAAACAAGAAAAGTGTTTTTCCATTCCAACAGATGAAGCCACGACTGTTGTTATTTGGTAGATAAACTGGATTTCAAGTTCTGTAGTACTCCCATTACATAAAATGAATTCCACCAGTCACAATCAATCATATTGTACTACCCCTACTACATAGTTTCTGATAACAACCCATAAATTCTTGGAAAGCACATGCTATCTATTTACACTTATTTACGTATTGGTATTACTGAGCTGACCGATTCCCAATTCCCCTGTCTATGGAACCTAGGTTTTAAAAGAAGTGAAAAAAAAAATGATTTAAATCATGCCAACCCTGGTTTTAATAGTGAAGTCCAATTCCAAATAATTGCATTGCTAAGGATTTTTTACTATCTAAGTTTGTAATATAATTATCAGAATGTACATTACACATATCATAGGTTGAGAAGAAGATGGGGTTAAAGTGTTGTAGTAGATTACCAAAGAAAAATATAAATTGAGACCATTTGGTTAATATTTTGTTATGATAAGACACATGTTAATAGAAATGGTTAACAATCTTAGCATAAGGAGATCACTTATAATGCAATTATTTTTTTTAAACTATAACTATATACCGTCATAATCAAATATTACAAAATCTTTTAAACCTTGGTGATGTTTAATTTTCAAACTTTTTCTACTGTAATAGAATGCAATTTTTAATATTCTCCTCATATTCCTCAAACCTATATGTATAATAACACTGAAATTCGTTTGCAGCACTAAGCAGATACAACTCTTGTTAACTCTGAAATCCTAAGAAAGAGACTGAAGATGTGAAATCATCATTTTGGGGTTGACTAACAATCATTAGTGCATTACTTTCTCAATCAATTGGTCCCTATCAGACATTAGCTTGAATCTATACTTGAACAGAATCTTTATTTTTCGCTACTCTTACAACTGATTTGGGGTATAAGAACTTGACATTTGAACTAAATAAACAGCTTTACCTTAAGAAACTATTAGAAGAGTAAATACAAGTGCTGTCAATATGGATTTTTTTAAACTATATTGACAATAGCAAATTTTAACATACAAGATTTATATAATTAATAAATATACATAAATAAATAATAAATAAGAAGAAAATTCAATTTTAATGCATAAGATATAAAATTTATAATTAATGTTTAAAAAATTGACAAAAATGACCAGATTTAGGGCTTTTTTCAATTTTGGATGTTCAAATTTGAGGCCTTAAATTATACCAACAACTATTATAAATGGAAATATTTGACATAATTTCGATGTTTATATCAAGAAGTTGCCTCAAAGTTCCAACCTATTCACTATGTTATCTATGTATTACATAACCCAATTTTCTACAATATTTCATATAATAGACAAATTTTGTTCACAATTTCTTACAAATTTACAATTTTAATGTAAAATCCATATACCAAATTTCACTCATTTTGAAATATTGTATTCACTTATGAACAGATATATACACACACGAGCACACTTCTAAATTTTAAACCGTAGAGCATTTATATTAATTTAAAGTTAAGATGGATAATGCAAACAACTTTAAAGACTTTTACTAAATGCAATATTTTAAGTTAAGGAATGTGTAACGAATAAAAAATAACATTTGTGTTATGATAAACAGAACTTTTAAAACTAAAAACTGATAAAGTAGCACATGGAAGTCACTTTTTGTAATAAAATATCTAAAAGAGTTAATAGTATCTTAATATTAATAAAATATAACAGCATCAAAATTAAGTATAGGTAAACAAAATATCTAACCATAAACTTTTTTGTTCTTGCTCAACAGCTGCCATCTTGCACTTGGTTTTTGCATAGCTGTCTTCATTAGCATGTATTTGCATCTTTAAATGCATGGGTCCTAATGACTTTAAAGACCTAAGAAATTATAAAACAAAATTTATATTAAATATAGTTATAGTAAACACTTATGTATAGTTAATTAAATATATACATGTAAGGAAAATTCTGAGGAGTTTTTAAAACTTAAATGAAGGGCTAAAAATTCCCTCGTCATTTTTCATTCCCCTTTTTAACCCCTAACCTAAATTGACCACTGGGGCTACAGTTTATGCCCTCAGAGAAGGGGCATGACCAATTATAATTTTACATGGCCCTAGCAGACAATTTAGGAAATTTCCAAATAAAAAGGAGATATGTGCTGTCAGAGGCAGATATTTTCCCCACAGATATTGACCCAGGTGTTAAGGGTCTTGTATATGCTAGCCTGACCCCCAGTTTGTTCTGTCTCTATGATGAAGTGGGAACCCTTCCTCCAACATAATCCTAATAAAGTTCTTTATTTAAAATGGTATCAGTTTTATGGCCATGACTGCAACCACCATTGAGAAGTCTGTCTCAATACATACATGTATATATATTAATATTTGTAATATAGATAAATGTTAAATCAGAAAGCATCAATAGGTCAGTCAATTAAGAGAAAAAATTTGAAAGGGTTTAACAGCTGATAACCATCTAATTAAATCAGAAAGATTTTATATACTATGAACTAATTTATGAAAAGAAATCTGTTTTGAATATGAATTTTGCTAACCTAAATACTTCATTTCAGGAAATTTTCGACAATTGTATGCATACAATAACTGCCTACTAAAATTTAATTTTTATTAAATTTTTTACAACTACATTTATGAGTAAATGTAATTTTGGAATTTACCTCTTTTCAGAGAGTTTGATACACTGAAAACTACTTCCATCTGCTTCCAAATTTGACAGAGTAAATCCATAAGTTACTTTTTGATTATTTACTGGTAATGTAATAATCTACAGAAATAAAAAATAAAATATCATTAGCAACATAAAAATTTAATTTCATGAAAAGAATGAATGCAAGTAAACAGTTTTCTCAAAGTTACATATGCATTATTACCCTATATTATATATTACTACAATTAAGTAAGTCTAAATTCCAATCTTAGAAAATGAAACTTCCCATCAAGACTTAAAAATGTGTTAACGCATGCAACAGTTCTCATAAAATAATAATACTATATTTATTTATAAAAACATTACATCACAGCTTTTGAAATCAATAAAAATTGTCTGGAATAGAGATTTCAATGCCATGTCTAAAAGTGTTTTAATCTGAATAAAAGTATATTGGAATGTTAAGCTTTTATTTTTCATTTTCAAATGAAAAAAAAAAAAATTCTAAAAGTATATAAAAAGGTTAGAAAAAGTAACAAAATTTGTAACATAGGAGATGTGTTTTAAACTAAAAAATATTTTTCTTAAAGGAAAAAAAAAATTGTGATTTGCAGAATGAAATAATTTATAAGGCTCAGTTATTGACTAAGCTTAGAACTAAATTATTTAATTAAAGGATAAAAAATTTACAAAAGTTGTCTAGGGTTTATTAACATTTAAAAAGAATATCTATGCCTATCTTGCATAACCTTTTCATGCTTGTTTTTGCGTTAAAAGTAAAAAGGAAAAAGCAGCAAGCCAAGCACACATGCTGAGGGTCAAATCAAGTCTACTTTTAGTAATTTTACAAAAACAATTACCAAGTTAATTACACACTGTTCAGATCTATAAGTAGTGTTGAGTTATGTCTTATTCATATCTATATTTATTATATACTTTAGAAACATTAATACTATGAGAGATAACAAACCATTTAAAGAAACTGATATACTATGTGGTGTCAAGTACTTCATAATGCAACTGAAAAAAAGTAAGTAATTTCCCAATTACTTTTGCCCTTGAAAAATGACTTATAAAAAGATTTAATGAATTTGATTTTAAATTAAAATAAAAAAAAACTTGCCTTTTAAAATCTTAATAGCAATAAAAAAGATTTCATACATGATAAGTTTATATTGGATAAAGTAGAACTGTTTTACTGTCATTTATTTTCAGAGTTTATTTCAGATCATCTAAATAAAGGATACCCCCAAATTCATTAGTCCTGATGTGTGGCAATTTAGAGGCTTCACTAAAATACTTCTTTTTCTGTTATATTGTCCGCCTTCTCCAATAGGTGTTAAAGTTTGTTATGTTAGATTTTTTTTTTTCCAAAATTTGAAAAACCACTAAAGGACATTTTAAAAATATATTACACAGAACAAAAGATGTGAAATAGTAATACTTTTTTACTTAACTAAAGAAAATTTTGCAACAGACTATTTTGACAAACTCCAAAAACAGTGTGATATTTAATGAAGTAATGATTTTAAATGCTGGTTTGAGAGTTACATTAAAATATTTTAATATGCCTACATTAAAAAAATGTTTAAATAAAGCTGTAAATATTTGAAGAATTATTCCTCTTTCTTAGTCTAAGTCAATGAGTTGCAGGTTACTTCTACTAGTTCCTGGAAATTATGTAGAATTGACGTATGTAATGTGCATTATTGTTAGAGATCTTTTAGGTTACCCCCCCCCCTCCATCATTACAAATGTAGACCATATTCTTATGTGTGATTATGATATATATTTATATTTTTTTGTTATATTTAGATGCAAAATTCCCTTTTGCATATTAATAAAGTAGAGAAAAGGGGAGAATGCAAGGGCTGCATCAACAAGTTCAGCTCACATTCTCACATGTGAGAGCAATTTTGTTCTAGCATTACATAAAAGCATATACTGTTTCCTCCCACAATGAAATTACTAATACCAAAAGTATCTGGACATCACATGTGTATCCCTGATGAGGAAAGAATTTTTTTTTACCTGATGCTACAGCAAATGGAAATTGCAACATTCTTGAAGACATGGGAAATGATGAATACCAGAAAATATAACATTAGTTCTATGAGATTAATTTCAGGACAAAACAAATAAATCATTGCACGAAAGCAATAGAGTGGTAAAAAAAAAATAAAATAACATTCCACTGTATATAATAACATTATATAAGAAAAAATAATTTACTTACTCCATTGTTGGCTAAAAACTGAATTGTTGGTTTTTCTGAAGAATTCCCCTGTAATAAACATATATTTAAAATTAATGACACAAAACAAATTTTTAATATTTACAGAATATCAGCCAAAATAAAATTTTTCAAATCCATGACTTTTCATGACTTTCCCTGATTTAGCAGACCATTTTCCATGACTTTAAAAAGCTTTTGTTAAAGTATATATGAATAAAAATTCTGATGTACATACAAATAAAATATATGCTTTTAGAGAAATTACAGGAATTTTATCATAAAAAAGCTATAAACTTACTTTATAAGTGTTAACAAACTCACATACATAAAAATAAATTGTTGTATCTACATACCTAAGTTTAATCATATAGCAATTTTTCAATCAAAATGTTTCCAATTTGAATTCAGGGTACTTTGGTATTATCCAGGTGACCATGAATAATAGCCAAATATAACCCTATAATGTTTATATACAATATCCCTAGAGATAAACTTATATTTTGCGCAAAAATCTTAACTTTTATTAAAAAAATATTATTATATTAATAAAATTTTAATCTACAATTTAAGAAAAAACCAGAATAATATACATTTACCCACCCATTAAGCTTTCTTGCTTTGAGTTTCCTTGGCGAACAAATTTTACTTGGCAATAGGGTCAATAGGATAATACATAAATACCAAACTCAGTAACTTCAGCCAAACTTTGGCCCACCGGAAGATTTTATCTGGCCCGCAGATAGAATTTTAAATTGCCGGTCTGAGCCAAATTAAAAGAAATATATATTTATATGTTATATATCCATCTCCTTTTCTACTTTGCTTAAATATTACATCCCAAATTTATTATCCCATGCCCAGAAGATCAGCGGTATATTTACTTCAGCCTGAGAGGTCCCGATTTAACCCAGATATCATTATGTAGTACACAGATTAGTTTCTGATAAAGCCTTAAGGCTGATTTTTTTTATTTCATATTGCATAGGGATTTCATTAGTATACAATAGCAATGCATCAATAGGTATAGTCTTGACAGTACTGGTGATAAGATGGATGATATTATTTTGTAACTGTTCCAGTTTGTTTTGAATACTTTAATCATTTATCCAGGACAGGTTAATACGTTTTCTGATATATTTTACTCGCAGATTCAGACACACAAAAAACTTTTTAGTACTTCAAAATAAATCGGGAATAGTTTCTCTATGGTATAAACCAAGTTCTGGCAGCCATATTTTGGCTAGTTTATCAAAAATTATAACTAAAATGTTAACAAGTGATATTTATAAACATACATTTTGTGTTAAATGCCACTAAGCAATGTTTATGTTGTGTCAAAACCTTAAATCTTTCAATAGTGAATATAAATTCCCATTTTGTTTACTTTTTCAATATCTTTTATTTTTAAATACAACATTTCTGTAAATAAATAAAATGGCAATTTTCTAATTTTGATACGATTTTAAAATACATTTAATAAATTAACAGATGAAATGCTGTTAACTAGAAGTTCAAAGTTATTTTCAATGTATTTTTTTCCATCCTCCCACCTACATATACATATTCACTGTTTACTAATTCTATATACTCTACTGGGTTTTTATTCCTGTATTTAAAATAAATAAATAAAAAAATAAGATAAACTGAAATTTTAAATTTAATACCTCTATGGAAAGAATGAATTTATTTTCTACTACAAACATTTTAAACTGTACTCCATTCTACATCTGTTTTTATTTATATTAATTACAAACGAAAATTTATAGAACTTTAAAAATTCATTTACATAAACATTTTTTTTCACTGTGTACCAGTAAATATGGGCAGATAGGTGTATATATATATATATATAATATATATATATATATATATATATATATGTATATATATATATGTGTATATATATGTATATATATATATATGTATATATATATGTATATATATGTACATATATATATATGTATATGTATATATATATGTATATATATATATGTATATATATATATGTATATATATGTATATATATATATATATATGTATATGTATATATATATATGTATATATATATATATATATGTATGTATATATATATATATATATATATATATATATATATATATATATATATATATATATGTATGTATATATATATGTATGTATATATATATGTATATATATATATATATGTATATATGTATGTATATATATATATATATGTATGTATATATATATGTATGTATATATATATATGTATATATATATATATATATATATATATATATATATATATATATATATATATATATATACCTGTTTAACTTGATAAATCACAGGATATGCATATATCTCAGGAAATAAAATAAATATTTTTCTTTAATGATAATATAAAAAATGTATACCAAAATATTAAATTTCTAAAACCTCTTTAATGTAATGTTTATTGAGATCTAAAGAAAAATGGCATCTTAAATACTGACAGTTCTGTCAAAACTTATTTATCTAGATAATAAATTGTGTAGTAATGCAATAAAAAATTTTATATCTTGAAACACAAAATATTTAATGAATCTACAAAGTTAAATTTTACTATGTTATAAAGAAATATTAAAACATATAATTTAAAAATTTGAAGGTTTTATTTTCTTTTTGTAGTATTTGATATAAAAAGCATTTACCAACATGCATCCTAAATGCCTGGAAAGGACATGGCACAACAAAATTGTAAAATCAGCTATTCTTCTAATTGGTTTAAAAAAAAAAAAAAAAAAAAAAAAAAAGGCAGAGTAAACTATTTAAAAGACAAAACCATAAAAACAATAAGCATGTTCACACTATATGATCATTTTGCCATCACAATTGTGATGATATAATTTTTTTCTTTTTCCCTCTAAATTTGAGAATTACTAATTGCTATATTATCAATAAGTTATACTGTTATATGTTTCAATATTATTATATGTATCAATATGGGTTTGGTTTGATTTGGAGTGCTACGGTCTACTTTTTGTAACACGAGGGCTAATGAGACCAGGACCTACAGTTTAAAGCCGATTCCAAACGGCTACGAACATCCATGCCACTGTAGGATTTGAACCCACGTACCCCGATACCAAAGGCCAGCACCCTAACCAATCAGCCATCGTTCGGCTGTATCAATATAGGGCTGTTTAATAATCAAACCTCATTTAAGAATAAATCTTCATGTGAAAGATAAGGATATCATAGTAATTGCTGCTTTGAATCAACAACTTAATTTTTTTTTATTTTACTACATAAGTTTCACATTAGTATATAGAACACCTTTTCTTGAAATCCTTCAGCATATTTTCTCCATTAATGAGCTGTCAAAATTTTAAGAAAGAGGAAATAAGTATCTTAAAATTAAATGGTGATGGAAGGGAATCCTCCATTTTGAATTGTTTCAATATTCAAAATGTTTCTTTGTCATCCCCAGTTTGTTCCATAAATTTCTTTCCTGGATATGTAGCTTGACATGCATATCCAATTCTTTCCTGCCGTTATGTAGATAGGATTGTGGGTATTTAAAAATTAGCCTGATAACAGACCACAGTCATAATTTGGGAGGGGCACAGGGGGGGGGTTAAGTGTTCCTCCATAATTTTTAGGAAAGGATTAAATTTGCTGTTTTGTCCCTCCAGGTTTTTGAGGTCTTATTCAGATTTTAATTTTTTGATTGACTTTTGCCCCCTCGGTTGAAGTGCCCAAATTATGTCCCTGTACCAGATGGACACCAAACATCTTATTCACCCTTAGACATTACATAGAATAATACTTAACGAACAGAATTTTAAAGGATTAAAATAATCTTTTCTTGTCCAAGCTTGGTTACAATTTTGAGAAAATCATTTTTTCATTCATCGTATATTTATTAACTCAACATACTACAAGCATAAAGGCCATTTAATTTATATACATATCAAACATAATATAGACAGTCAATTTCATAAAACTTAATACTCTAAAACCATATAAATTTTTAAACTAACTACGAATAAATTACTATACATGAAAAGTACTTTTATATGGATTAAAGTTATATATTTTTTTATAATATGAAATTAAACATTATTATGCTTCCTAATTTTACTCACTTTTGATCGTAATACGCTTTCAATTGAATGCAGGGCTGAATCAGTTAATTTCACAAAAAACAATGATTTGTTACAATTCGTTTCGGTGTTTAGGACATACTCTTGTCCTTCTATGAAGTCACACATTTTTCTTAAAACTATCAACTATTAAAATTAATAGTATCCAGACAACTGAACATTAGTTAAACATTGGGATTTTATGAAGCTGCTCATCTAACAAAATCGAGTCCATTAATAACAAAAGTAACGAACGAACAATACGGCGTAGTTTGAGAGAGAACCGGTCAAATTAATGAATCAGTTTAAGAATGATTACTAGATGAACGAATCAAAATATTAGACCATAGAGCAAAGTTTCTTCTATTAGATACAATAACGAAAGTAGTAGTGATTTGAATCCGTGGAAATTGACATGATTATTTTGGGGGTCCTTGATCGTGTGCAGTTGTAAAATTATTATACTATTTACTATTGTTGCTCCAAAGTAAGCACAGCAAGGGGAAGGGCAAAAGAAAAAGAAATAATAATTGAACCAAATATACAATCCAAAATAACAGCTGCTACTTTTATGCTACTGAAATATTCTCTGAGCACGTGTTATCGTGTTATTGCATTGGAATCCCTTTGCTAAGATTATTGAGGATTATTCATATTTTTCAATCTTTTTTTGTGTTTATCAGAAGACATATTTGACTTTTGATATTTAAGTAAGTAAAACTTCTAAATTAAGGTTTTTAAAAACGAAATTGCTGATTATGTTAAGATGTCTATTATCAATAAGTTGAAATTATTGATATAATATCAAAAAAGTAAATTATAACCTTCTTGTTCACCAGTGGTCTCTACATATTGCACTACCTCTCTTAGACAAATTTAAGCTGATAATTATCCTTGTGATTTTTCGTTTAAAATTTTTGTCTTTATATTTTGCATGTTTCTTAGGTTTTCTATAGTAGAATATAATGCTCAAATCTTGTTGACTACATCTTAATGAGGTATTTTTATAATTTTGCCGACTTGCTGTGTTGTTACTATAATAGATCGTAAACCATTATAAAATTGTAAGGTATTATTAAAAACTACGTACAACTGAGAGATGAAACAATATACTTTAGAATTTTATTTTTTTACCGCATCCTACTATAATATTTTGTTGGAATTCTTGAGATAGCTCCCTTTATAATGAATTAATATTTAAAATTTTAGGTGGAATATTAAATTTAAATTTTAATATTTATTAAATATTAAATTCTAGTTCAATTTACTTTAAAGCAGGGATGGACAAATTTTTTCGGCTATGGGCCTAAATTCGAAAGAAAATAAATTTGGCGGTCCAAGATAAATTTTTCTAAAATTTTAAAAACAATATAAAAGTACCTAATGGTTTAAATACGTTAATGAGATGAATGAAATTGCGATTTCATTTTTAAAAGTTCCTTATACTGAGGTTCGAAGTGAGATGTACTGATTTCAAGGAACGATGCTAAATGCTCATCTGTCAGTCTACTTCTGAAATTATTCTTTATAAGGTTCAAAGTTGAAAACACTTGTTCACATATAAGAATATATAAGAAGCAAACATACTGCTGATCTTCTGGGCGTGAGATAATATTTAAGCAAAGTAGAAAAGGAGATGAATATATAATGTATAAATATATATTTCTATTAATTTGCCTCTGACCAGCAACTTAAAATTCTACCCGCGAGCCAGATAAAACCTTCCGGCAAGTCGTAGTTTGAACAACCCTGCTTTAAAGAAATACTAATGTGTGTGTGTAAAATGGTGATTGAAATCATGTGTTTTAAAATTCTGTCCTAATTTTTTTAAAAGAGGGAGTCTCGAAACTTGATTTAGCATTAGTACTACCATGTTATGGAAAATATGTGTAAAAAAATCCTTATTGTCATCAAAATATGTATATTTTTACAGATCAGTAATGTTTTCTGCAGGCATGAAAGTTTTCTGCTTTTAAGCGGAAATCCGCTTTTTTCACAGCCTTTAGGACTGTTTCTGAGATTGATGCAAATCTATCGAGAAATCGTGATTGGAAAATGGGGGGGGGATTGTAGTCCTGGTCGAAATCAGTATCTTCTACCGCATGTTTTCGCTGAGATGTATGCTGGTGGAGATATGACTATGCATACTGATTCACTTCCTTTCCGATTGGCTCAACGTACTATAGCAATTACGTACTATATATTGCATGTACCAAACCAACAAACCATATCAGCAGTTATTGAATATTTGGCTGCTCCAAATGCTACCATCCAATCATTCTAAATTATTAGGCAGACTCCTCAAAAACTACGGTTTATTCTTTAAATTGTTAGTTTAACTGCTACAAAAACACTATCCTGCTCCAAATGTGCATTTTGGCTGCTACGAAAATTCGTTCTCCTACTACAAATTTTGTTTTGCTGCTCCAAAAATTGCTCCAAAATGCTTGAAGAAGCGCAACATTTCTGTATGTAGTACTGAATCATATTGTAAAAAAGATTTATGTAAGAGAAAATGTAATCATCACCCGGGGAAGTTCAGTTTTTTTTTGTCATTGTCTATTTTCATGCCTGTTTCTGTGAATCAAAAAGTAAATGAATAAATTAAACTTGGTGATCAGAAATATGTACTATGAAAATGTGATGCTCTCTACATATAGGCAAATGAATGCAGGGTAGAGATGCATTTACACTCTGTGGTATTTTAAATCAAACTTGTCAGTTTTGTAGACTCACCAAGTAATAATTAAGTGGTTTATGGTAATGATGCTCATTGGCACTTGTGGTGCTTGGTGTCAGTGCTGCCATTTTTCATTCTAATTCTAGTCAAATTTCAGTCAGTCAGCACATTGGTTGGAACTCTGTATGTAGAGAATATCTGGCAGGGTTGGCAAAAACCCGGGTTTTTTCAGAAAAATCCCAACCCAGTGGGGTTTTGGACTTTTTTCGGGGTTTTTTCAAGGTTTTTGGGCATTTTTCGGGTTTTATCAGGGTTTTTGCTATACTTTAATGGGTTTTCGATGCTTTTTTGGGGATTTGAAAACTATTCAGGTTTTTTGTTATGTAAGAGGACAGGATATATAATTAATTGTATGGTTAAAATAAATTTAAAATGTTAATAACTTTTAAAAATTTAAAAATCAATTTTAAATTATGCAGAAGAAATTTTCGTCTAAATTAAAGGAAATTTTGAAATCTTAAAATAATTTTTTTTCATATTATAAAATTTTTCTAACATCAAAAAACTAGTTTTGAATGGCGATTATTTTATACTAAAAGTTGGCTTTGAAATAGTTGCATTTGAAGTTTTTTCTTTTCAATAAAATGTATTAAATTATTGCTTTATATTTATTAGCAGTATTGTGTTATTAAAGCATTCAGAAGATATTTTTTTTAGTTAATTTGTAAGTTATATATGATAAGTTGCAGAATTAATTATATATATTATCCCCATGTTTATTTATTTGCAGTTGTTATACATATTTTTTCCCAGTTTTTCTTGTCCATTTTTCAATTAATTTTATCACATGTAATAATTCAATATTCTTATTTTTTTCATCATACATTCTTATTAACTTTGTTTAATTTAGATTTTATTGTATTTGTTATACAGATAACTATTTTTCCCTGAAAAGTTTTTAAGTTTTTGTTTTTTCAAGCAGTTTAGATCCCCTCAAATTAAACAAAATCTAGGATCATTGTCAAAGATGAGATATGTAATATATATTATAGATTTAATTCAATATATTTATTAATAGTTTAATATGTGGAATTTTAAATAAAGGTTTTGAGAACCCAATTTTGAAAAAACCCACTTGGGTTTTTTTGAAAAAACACGCCTGGGTTTTTTTGGGTTGGGCAAATGAAGCCAACCCTGCTATCTGGGCACATGTTGAAAAAGACAAAAATTGCTGCTACAATGATTACTTTCCAGATGAAAAAAAAAAAAAAATCCAATAAAATGACCCCTATGGGATTATTTTTCAGGTGACAGAAAAAAGATTCTTAAGTCAGTTCATGATTCCTTTTCTAGTTGCTGATTTTTGTGTTTATGGCTGTGTGATGTTTTTTTTTTAAAGAGGGGAGTTACAGGATCTTCCCCCTCAAGAAAATCACTAAAGTTTTACTAAAGATTGTTTCATTGTGTTTGAGATGTATAAAAATATTAACCAGTGTTGTGTAATTTAACATTTAAAATAATGGGAAAAAAGCAAAAAGTCATGCCTTTTGTGTTTTCAAAATTATATAAAAATATGAAGTTTCTGTAAGTTTACAATATAACAGCGAAAATTACGCTCTGTTCTTTTTGGCAGCCATCCAGAAGTCAGCAATTTTGGGTGTTTGCCAGAAAGAACAGCCAGTAGCGGAATGTACACTGCATCTGTACAGTTTACCCCTTTTCAAAATCTTTTTTTTATTAAATATTTTATTTTTCAGAAATCTATAAGTTTTGTATATTAATTTTGTTAGAAAATTAGTTACATTATTTTTATAATAAGTAATTTAGATTATTTTACTACCCATCTCATAACCACTGATGCTATTAGTATATATATTATGCATGCATTTTCTTTCGAGTCGTGACGTATTACATACGTCTGAAGATCGTTTCTTTCCCTATCGATAAGTACTCAGGAAAAGGCTACGTATCAGTTAGTGGTTGTAGTTGCATGGTTATGTGTGTACGGCAGTTAGCCGATGTTTATTTTCCTTTTCTTTTACGTTTTATAAATGCAGTTAAATTATGCTAACATTTGTTTTAATACTGTTCAGGATTAATAGGGCAAAATGCTTCTACTTCAACTATTATTCTATTATAGCTTTCAATAAGCTAAAAAATTTGTATTTTCCGCTTTTGTATCTTTAAAAGGTTGTCTGTTCATTGCTTTACTGTTTGATCTAAAAAATGCTAACTTTATAGGTAACAAAAAAGAAAAAAGTTTCTCGTTTAGAAAATCATTTTGCTGAAAGTTATGAAACGTCAGAAGAAATAGGTGAGTTACTTTCTCAGGCAGTTTTAATTGCTACATTTTAGTAATTTTTGTTTTATACTACCAAGGATGGGATTTTTTTTTGCTTTTTGGCACAGTTCTACCTTTTAGTTTTTTACCAACCATTTTTGCTTTTCTATTTTTCATTGCAAAAGTCTAGTTTATTTATTTTTCTTTTTTTTTTTTGTGTATGTGTGAATTTCTGATTCTTTTAGAATTCTGCCTTTTCAAAAATCTTTATAAAAACTTTTTGAAATCAAAAGAAATTTGCATAATGGTGAGCTTATCATTCTTTGAAACCTGTAGGCACTCATCTCCCGATTGTAGATTGCTCCTGTAATGTGATGTTACCAGCCTATTCAAAATGGTAACTAGGATGTTCACAGACTGGGAAAATATGGAAATTCAGGGAAATTAACAATCTGGGGGTATTTAAAAAAATATCAGAGATGTTTGTTTTCAAAGCAAATTTACATTTTTTTTTTTTTTTTTTTTTTTTTCCCCACTTTACCTTCAGGAAATGGAGCTAGAGAAATTGGTACCAAACAAATGTGCACAAACATTTCACAACAAGAATATCTTGCCCCTGCCATAATGTGTATCTTAATAGTGTTAGAATTATGGAAAGACAATTTCACATGAGAGATTGGTGATTGATTTAGCAATATAAGCATTTGTTCACATTGCCAAACTGAAAATTTTGAAATCACACTGAAGCACATTTTAGTCCTCATGAGGGACACACAAATCTCTGATGATGTCAGAAAAGCAGGTTGAATAATTTCTGACATTTATACTAGATAGTGAAATAAAAAAATAAAGATTAAAATAAAAATAAGATGAATAACTTTTTAAATTGTTAAAAGCTAATTAATTAATGTAATTGTTGTAATTCTATGCATAAATACTTATTTTAGCATTTAAAGTTTCATTTTGTCTCCTTATTTTTTAAATTTTATTTATATTAAGGTAATTTTAAGGAAGGTAGTTTAAGTGCAGTTATATTTCTTTAAAAAAAATTATAAATCAGGGAAGATTAGTTATTGATTGAGAAAAGTCAGAAGCATAAATACTTATTTTAGCATTTAAAGTTTCATTTTGTCTCCTTATTTTTTAAATTTTATTTATATTAAGGTAATTTTAAGGAAGGTAGTTTAAGTGCAGTTATATTTCTTTAAAAAAAATTATAAATCAGGGAAGATTAGTTATTGATTGAGAAAAGTCAGAAGCATAAATACTTATTTTAGCATTTAAAGTTTCATTTTGTCTCCTTATTTTTCAAATTTTATTTATATTAAGGTAATTTTAAGGAAAGTAGTTTAAAGGCAGTTATTTTTCTTTAAAAAATTTTATAAATCAGGGAAGATAAGTTATTGATAGAGAAAAGCCAGATAAGATTGGAATGCATTTTTTGTGACTATCCTGGGTAACCCACTGTTGGAAAAACATCTGGTGGGAGAAAAGGTGATACTTAATGGTTTTTGATTAAAATCAATCTTTAATCAAATATATAAATACCTGTCTCCTGTATTGCTGAATTTTTTGCCTCTCTAGTAAACAGTTTAAAGAGGAAAATAAATAATAATCTTGTACTTCCTGTTATTTATCTATGTGATTTAACATTAAATTATTGACATTATCATTTGTTCTATTTAAATTTATACACCAAAAATGTAAAATAGTTAAATTATTAATTATTCCATTATAATATTTTCATTATGTTCTGTTATTTTATTTATTTTAAGCATCAGCTTTATGTAATTTATTATATAAATTACTCCCATAAAGTTATGACTTTTTTTCTGTCTGAGCCAACTGAGTATAATTTTCATTTTTGGCTTTTATGTGACTATGTACAATTTCAACTTTTTGTTTTTCTGTGATTACATACATTTTCAGCTTTTTTTTTTTTTTTTCCCCATTTTTTCCAATCTTATCCTTGTTTGCTATATTATCCTGTAATAATTAATTCTGCTAGAATAAGATAAATGATTTAAAAAGTATTAAATGTTTAAATAAATTAACTTTAGGTACATCAAAGATTTAAATCCTTTGTTAACTATGATATTTAAAAGTTAACTAATCCTGCACTTCTAATATGTATTATTTTGCAGTCAACTTGAATTTGCTTGAAAATTTTTTTCCGTTAGGAAATAAATTATATATTTTCATATCAGTTTTTATTGTGGCTTCTACAGTCAAGCTCCATTATAGTAAAATGTTAAAACCAATAAAAAGTTCACTATAATCAAAGTTACACTATATCCAGTTTTGTTGGAGCTTTTAAATTTTTATTCATTTAATAGTGGTTTTGTTGGAAATTAACATTGAGGTAAGATAGACTCAAGAGCCAAAACATTATGACCACCCCTACATTTTGCAATGAACTCGCCTGGATGATGTGGAAGGCACGTGATCAAGTGGAAGTGGTATTTAACTGCTGCTGGAGAGTCTGAAGAATCATTCTTTCACTTCTGTGTGTGGTGGGAAAGGCTGTGGATCTAAGCATTTTTGATAGAGGGCAGATTGTAATGGCTCGGAACAAGTATTTCTGAAACTGCACAACTCTTGGGTTGTTCGTGATCTACAGTTATCAGTACTTATGCAAAGTGGATGATTGATGGTGAAACCAACTGTAGACGACGTAGGTGTTGGACGTCTACATGTTATCAAAGAAAAAGATCGTTGGAGACTGTCGGGTTGAAGCTATGTTGCTTGCCAAAGGTGGGCCAACTCGTTATTGACAGGTGGTCATAATGTTTTGGCTTTTGAGTGTATAATTTACTAATCAATTGATTATTACTTAATTTTAATGTTATTGGAAATAAATAATTTCAAAATATTGTACTCACCCCCTTTTTTTGTTTGGTAAAAAAGGTAGTTTTTTATTGAGTACATTTTGATTATATATGGGAAATTAATACCTCCAATTTGGCAAAATAAATAAATAAAAAATTGTGAGTTTTAGATTTTTATTTTAAATTATTCCTTAATATGTCTAAATCATGTTACCAAAATTTATTCACATTTTGATAAATATTTGATAATATACAGTTAATTAATAACTGTTTAGTACTAGAGTTTCCAAGTTACAATCCTGTTATTGGCATGGATGTTTGTTGTCATTCTGAATCAGCTTTAAGCAGTAATTTCTGTTCTCAATTGCAAAACAGTAGACCGTAGTGGTCCAAACCATTTCCCTTTAAATTCCACCTATTATGAAGTTTACAATTAGACCTATGTGTGATACCTATGTATAAAATTATCTTTAAAAAACTGGTAAAAAGGCTGTAGAAGGAAAATTTCAGTTCATGATATAATCATCTAAAATAATATTAGTAAAATAGGAGTTCAATTGGCAAGAGTAACAATATAACCAAATATAATATCGGGAATTCACTATAATGATATTTGACTATTTATTTTTGGTGTCAAAATGTGCAATAAATAAATAAATAATTTTAATATAATTTAACTTTCCAGATATGTCTGCTTGGTGTAACTGTTTTGTACCAGATTTGGTCCTTAAAGCTCTTCAGGATTTAAAATTTCAAAATCCCACAGAGATTCAGAAACTTGCCATACCTCCTGCTATCAGAGACAGACTGGATATATTAGGAGCTGCAGAAACAGTAATTTATTTTATTTTATTTATTTATTTATTTGTTTTGTGTACTTAGATTATTACTGGCTGCATATTAAATATATATAAATGCCTTTTCAATTTGTTAGAATATTGTCAGCTATATATGTGGTTTAATCAGATGTCTAGGAAATTTCTGTTTCTTTTCTTGCAATATTCAAAACAAAGAATTTATTCACCTTATCTATCATCTTTTCAGCTAGTTATTTTACAATACAAACAACATTCTTTGAACTCACCCAAGACCTGTTTGTTCTTTATCTTTTTCCCCAACTACTTGTATGATTACAAGTAAATATATTTTTATTGTCACCTGTTTGTGATTCACTAGTTTTATTTCAATACTTTCTCATCTATTTTAACTGAGCACCCACCAACACTTACTAAGAAAGTTGTGTGTATATACATGTTTCACATGGTTTGGTTTTTGACATGTGATAGTTTACCCAGTTTTAACTTTGGTTTGTTGTGTCAAAAACTTGTAAAAATTAGTGTTATTTGATAATCGCAGCAAGGCATCCACTATTATACACTAGCTATTGTTAATTACTTAATAATTCATTTTTTCTAGAGACTATTAGGAACAATTTACTTTTTAATCATTAAATAATTTTATTGTTTAACTAGCAAGTTTGCCCGTGCTTCGCTACGGTGAACTTAATATATTACTTTTAAACAAAGATTTTTTTTTCCTTTATCACTCTTTAAATTCGTCACAGTTCAGTTCGAGTCATTGGAATATTTATATATTTCTATTATAAGTGTATTATAACAATATTCAGTTTTTATGTTCGAATTTGTGTCATATTAAAGTTGTTCAGACTTTTATTATGGTAAAATATAAGTCTAACCCTAAATTACATTACTGCATTACTACTGTACGCTGATTAGTAACGTTAATAGATCTTGCCATATTACGTGGTAGGAAGCAGAGGCTAATTTTGTTGGTGGTAATGAATGTTTTCCAAAATTAAGTAAATTTATGACAAACCACATAGTTTTGTATAAAACAGTAACACACATTCATATCGACAACCATATGAATATGAAGATAACTATATAAAATGCTTTTATTTCCCCATCAGTCACTGAAATTTGTGATTTTTTTTGTTGTTAGAATATTGTTGATAAACATTTCATTGTAACTTAAAAATTAACCAAGAATTAAATATAAAATTAGCTCTCATATAAAATTCTATAATTTGCGTCACATAGAAATGAAAGTTAATCACTTTATATCTCAATTTCCAGGTCAAATCGAATTGATACTACGCAGACAATGTTTAAATAATATAAAATAAGAAATGAATAAATGAGATATTTAAAGGAATGACGTCATAAGGATAGAAAAATATTTCCCCCTATTTACTATGTGATAAATTAAAAATTTTAATCTCATGCTTTTAACCAGGGAAAACTGCATTTAAAACAATTACTTGGGATGAAGTCACATTGCTAGAAATATTGCTTCTTTCGCTTAGTTATGATGCAATAAATTAAAAAATTGTTTGCATTTAACCGGGGAAAATAATGCTTGGAATAATGACATGAAATACTCGAAAAAGGGGGAAGGAATGGATTTCGAACGTTAAAAATTTACAAAAACCTTCCCAGGGATATACCTAAGAATTTCCCAAATTTTCACAGTGATTGAAGGCTTGGTTTTTGAGTCTATTGAGTACATACAGACACAAATTCATTTATATATATATAGATTACAATTTATTAACTATTTACTATAGACTCATCAATATGTTAGAATGACTATTTTTATCAGTAATAGTCTAGAAAAGACTTGATTAAAAAAATTTTTAATATTCATATTTGGGTATAATTTCATTAATTGGTTTTTAATAATTAAAAAAACATGAAAATGACATTTCATATTCATATAAAAAATAAAATTTAAATTTTCATACTATAATTAAAATAAAAATCCTGCAACTTTTAATTCATCAAAAATATTGCTATGACTTCCCCTTTTCTTTCTCATTAGTATTATAAATGAGAATATTATATTTGCAATAAATAAGTCTATGTGGGCAGGGTTGGCATGATTTAAATCAGCTGATTTAAATCATGATTTAAATCAGTTGATTTTTTTGAAAAAATCATTGATTTAAATCCATTTTTTTTTCACTTTTCTTAAAACCTAATTTGAAAGACAGGAGAATTGGGAATCAGTCAGCACAGAATTACCAATAAGTAAATAAGTGTAAATAGATAGTATGTTTTCTAAGAATTTAGGGGTTGTTATCAGAAAGTATGTAGTAGGGGTAGGTACGACTAGTTATGACTAGTGGAATTCATTTTATGTAATGGGGGGTAAAGAGAGTATTACAGGACTTGAAATCCAGTTTGTCTCCCAAATAACAACAGCCGTCACATTATCTGCTAGAATGGAAATACAGTTTTCTTCTTTTGGTATTTTTCATTCTAACCTTCGTAACCAATTAAGAGTGGATACGACATTGCAACTAGTGTTTTTATTGAAACAGTTAAATCCATAATTCGTTACTTAAAAAATATTGAAATAATTGTGAATTTGTTTTTTTAATAAATAGTTTGCACTAAATGAATATTTAATTTGTTCTTTAAATTTACATCTTATTTAGTTTGCACCATCCAATTACAAAATAATGAAATGTATTAAGATTAAAATTTATGCATTTAATTTTAGGTAATCGTTGTATAGAATATACTAGATAGATAAGTTGTTACTTAAAACAAACTATTCCATGTATATTGCAAAAAATATAAACACTTAACAATGATTATTAGAAATCAGAAAAAAATCAAATAAATCTGATTTAAATCGAAAAAAATCTGATTTAAATCAAATAAATCTTTTTTTTTTTTTAAATGATTTTTTTCCAACCATGTATGTGGGTCTATATTTTGTAATGCATAATTCTAAAATTGGGTTATTGCTGTACTATAATTGACTATTCCAGACACAATTTAAGAAAATACTTCTGTGAATAAGGAAATATTTTTGTCCCAAGAACATGTTATCTGGGTTTTGTTATACTTCTTCATAGTGTATTCATGCACTTGCTTGGTACTGATAAGAGAACTTTCATAAGAACCATTTCTTTAGTTGAACTTCACTACTCACCCTGTAGCTCTTTCTAGATAGTAGTAGTTTCCAGGAAAATTGCAGGTACACAAGAAAAGAGATAAATGTAACAAAGGGCAGTAAGAGAAAACAAAAGAAGTTTCTCTTCGACCAAAGTCCAATATTATAGTAAAAAGAATGGTGCAAGCTTTGAAAACTTTCTATTTC
The DNA here is from genome assembly GCA_032207245.1 of Pardosa pseudoannulata. Classification (NCBI taxonomy): domain Eukaryota; kingdom Metazoa; phylum Arthropoda; class Arachnida; order Araneae; family Lycosidae; genus Pardosa; species Pardosa pseudoannulata. The sequence continues at coordinate 94,109,009 of CM063507.1, read as the reverse complement.
TTGGCATACCTCATTCATCTTAAATACCATACCCTTAACAACTCAACAAGTAGAATAGGCTTATGAATAGACAGTGCTAAAATATCCTCATTGTTGATCAATTTTTATTGCATTTGGAGCCCAGGAATTACCATTTTCACCCTTCAATTGTAGTGCTTTTGCAAAGATGAGTAATCCTGTAACATGGAAGAAAAGTATTGCTAAATGTAAAGAATTTAAACAGAGTTCTCACAGTCCTTAAAAGTCATTAAGAACTCCTTAAGGACTATTATTAAGTCATTTTTAAGGACCCTTAAAACTACTTAATTTTCGTCCAAGGTCCTTAAAAACTCCTTAATACAGGCTTGCAATTCCATCACTTTTCTCACCTTTAGTCACTTTTTTTACAATTGATCACTTTTAGTCACTTTTTTAAGTAAACAGTCACTTTTTTTCATGGTGTATCACAGCAAAAGTCTGTTGTTGAAAAAAGAAAATCTGAATTAATAACAAAATATTTTAATAAAAGACCAAGAATGTCATGCTCTAATCTTATTTTTCTCATTAAAATTTGATTAGTCATATGGTTTCCAGAATTTAGTGATTTTAAAAAGTCGTAAAGAAGTTCCTGAAATCTACATTTGTACTGAAATGTACATTTAATACATTGAAGTAATTTACGTCAAAGCAGACATTTCTTTTTTTCTTCACAATTTTTGTTTAGATACTCTAATCTAGCAATGCCCGTATTTCAAAACATCATTAATATATGCAGAAAATTGTGATTATAAAATTAATGTATTGTATGTATTCAAATCTAATTTATAGATTTTCTTGAGTAAAAAGCAATGTTGAGTTGTGTTAAACAAAATTTTTTATTTTTTTGTATTTGACGCTAAAATCATGTCTTGCATGAATCATTTGATTTAGAGTTGAAATAAATAGAAAAATCTTAATAATAGCATCTCTAATCAAGAAGAGAAAAAAAATCACTTTTTTTTTCAATGTTTAGTTACTTTTTAGTCACTTATTCTGTATTTGTCACTTTTCTCACCTTTTTTAAAGTACCTCAGCAGTTGTAAGCCTGTTAATATTTAAATTAGAATGCAATCAATTTCTACATTGATGCAATCTGCTTTCTTCACTTCCTATCAGTTTTAGCCATATTCTCCTTACTTTCGAGTTTTGTAAGTTCGGAGTTATATTTGCCCAAAACCGGTTCTAAGAACACCAGTACAGGTGATAAGTACTGGTCAAAGAATATATAAAATATTTGTTAATGTTTATAACATTCTTTTACATTTTCTAGTCAGAAATGCAGTATTAATAATAAAGAAAATCTTCAAATACATATATGTTTTCAGTGTATTACTGTAGTAATTCAGAATTCCTTTCCTTGATATTCTTAAAAAAATTATGAAAATACTTTTAGTTTATTAGTACTTTTTATGGTCATGAGCTAGAAAACTTATTTGATAAATAAATAATCTTTTGCATATTGAAAAGGTTTAAAGAATAAAGTCAGCTGCCCTTTCCTAATAGCTAACAGTCATGCAGATTTTAATTAAACGAAGAATGGAGGGTGGAGGTGGGGTGTAGATACTTCAATTACTTACGGAAGTTTAATTTTCCTTGCATTGAATGTGATTGAAAAGTCTAAAACTTTCTTCTTTCCCAGGCAATGTTGGGTATAATCAGCCAGTATATATGTATATATCAGAGTCATTTTTAAACCTGAGAAAGTACTGTTTATAATATTGTATTTTATTCACAACTTATTTTTAGCTTGATCACTAAAAACTTTTTTCAAAATTAGTTTTTGTCAAATAGATTTATCCTATATTAATTTTTAGACATTTTTAAAAACTTAATTCTGAAATATTGTAAGGCATTTATTGAACCTGCCTTGTCTGGTTTATAATCATTAAAATATGTGTCTTTAATTTTTTCTTTCATTCTTGTAGGATTATAAGAGTTCTGACCTTTTATATTTTAGGTCTTGAATGTTTTGAGTTTTAACTGTTCTTTATGAAAATATATCTACAGATAATATGCCTATCTTAATTACTGTATTGCTTGTACATTATTTTAAAAACTTTATGAACATAAAATTTCAACATTGTAAATACTGTCTATATAAAGTTTATTTTATTTTCAGGGTAGTGGCAAAACATTAGCTTTTGGCATTCCCATACTCAGTTCTGTCTTATCTTTGAAGGAAAATAATAAAAATGTAAGGTTTAGGATTTTATTAATGTTTATTATTATAGTTGAGTCATGCTGTTTTTTTCTTGTGTATTAAATATACTATATATATCTCTTTATGTTATTGTAAATTTTGATAACCTTTTTACAATATACATTTCTTAGTAGTAACTTAATGTAAATAAAATGGGCTTGCTTAAAGTAATAGTACAAATTTCACTGTTGTTGTTCTTGATAAGAATAAACGAATTCTTAATTGAATATTTCAAAAATGTTTTTAAGTTTCTATTGTATAAATGAGCAATATAAAAATAAACATGTTTTGCAATTTATTTTAAAAAATGTGATATGCTAGTTAAACTAAAATTTAGTCCATGTAAGTGACATCTTAAAAAGATGTCAAGGTAGACAAGGAAGCTGAGAGGAGAAATTCCAGATTTTCAAATTGGAAGACCAATATTTTTCTTCCTTATTTATCATGGCTTGAAAATTTTATACTTTTCTTACTTTGGTATATTTCTTTTAAGATTTAATTTATTATTGTTATATTAAGATTCTGTTACTTTATTTTTATTTAACCGCATGCATAGATTTATAAATAATATCTTATGGATTTTTTTTTTCCTTTTAGGTAGAATCAAAACCATTATATTCTCTTATTTTATCTCCGACACGAGAATTAGCCATCCAGATTAAAGCTCATCTTCAGAATGTCTGCAAATATATTGATATTAAAGTATAGTATTTTTTTGTTATGCTATTATTTTTTGTACTTCTGAATCTTTTTAACAGTGTAATAAACCACATATTTTAATGTCCACTAATTTGCTTAATTGTCTAAAATATTAATATTCAAAAATAGACAATGCTTAATTGTCTATTTTTGTTAATCTATATCTGTACAGTTTTATAGTGAATTTTGATATATTTGATTTCTGTGTGTTGTTGTTACTCATCCCCCTGGTGTAGCAAAGCTTACACCAGGTCCAATGAAGCCAGTTACAATAGGCAACTGGTTCATGGCTAAGGGTAATATGCAGCTTCACTTCAGCAAGAAACTGCAAGAACTGAAGCAAAGTTGGAAAAAAATCATGATTTTTTTTTTAAAATCAAAATAATCAGATTTATTTGATTTAAATCAGATTTTTTTCGATTTAAATCAGATGTATTTGATTTTTTTCTTAATTCTAATTTTAATTATTGTTGTGTTATATTTTGCAATATACATGGAATAGTTTGTTATAAGTAACAACTGATCTATCTAGTATAATCTACACACTGATTGCCTAAAATTAAATACATAAATTTTAATCTAAATACATTTCTTTATTTTATAATTGGATGGTGCAAACTAAATAAGATGTCAATTTAAAGAACAAATTAAATATTCATTTAATACAAACTATTTATTAAAAAACAAGAAATTCACATTTCAATATTTTTAAGCAACGCATTATGGATTTAACTGTTTCAATAAAAACACTAGTTTCAATGTCGTATCCACTCGTAATTGGTAACGAAGGCTAGAATGAACAGTACCAACAAAAGAAAACTGTCCTTCCATTCTAGCAGATAATGTGATGGCTGTTGTTATTTGGTAGACAAACTGGATTTCAAGTTCAGTAATACTCTTTTTACCCCCCCCCCCCATTACATAAAATAAATTCCACTAGTCATAACTAGTCATTGTACCTACCCCTACTACATACTTTCTGATAACAGCCCCTAAATTCTTAGAAAACATACTATCTATTTACACTTATTTACTTATTGGTATTTCTGTGCTGACTGATTCCCAATTCTCCTGTCTTTCGAATGTAGGTTTTAAGAGAAGTGAAAAAAAAAACTGATTTAAATCAATGATTTTTTGTTAAAAAAATCAACTGATTTAAATCAAGATTTAAATCATGCCAACCCTGGGCTGAAGACTAACTAAACCTTAAGAATGGGTACACTTTTTGCTTGATGAGCACTACTAGGGTGGAAGAATGACTTTGTTCAAGTGTATCCTTGTAATTTAGTAGACCCCAATCTTGGCCAGCCACCATCAGGGATATTATTTGGAAATTTGGAGGATGTTGCAAGTACAAACCTATTTTGTGTGTCCAAGTCATCATTAATGAACAGGGTGGATATTTGGCCAGCTTTAGCCTTAATCCCACTATCCTCTTGTTACAAGATAAATGATGGCTGAATGCTGTGGCCTCGAAGCAGAATGTTCCCAAAACTGCAATGCATGTCGCAGAACAACTGGCTCTGCTGCAGAACAGTTGCAGCTCACTGAAAAACGCTTCTTTCATATATATATATATATATATATATATATATATATTGATGGTTTTCCATAAGTAGGAAATGTTGTAAAATACCTATTGGATTACATTGATTCTTTGTTACAGCAATACCAGGTTTATTTTGACCAAAGTAAGGAACTTGATGTTGGTAGTATCAACTGCTAAAATATTTTTCTGCTTTGATTATTTATTATCTCCACCTTCAAATATGGTTAACAAAGTTTTAGATCTCTCCACTTTCTTGGAGCTTATTAAACTTTTTCCATGTGTTTCACCTTCTGAAGAAGAAAAGAATGAATTATTTTTTGAATATCAAATTTTTCTTAACTGGATTTTTGATGCAATTGATCATTCTCGGTAAAATAGAATGTTTTTTGAAATGGAAGCTATATTAGTGCAAGCTGTAAAGGAATTAAAACCAGAGATCCCTAAATTTATCATTTTTTTTATACACATTATATCTTTCTATATCAGAAGCTATTTGCAAATTGTGGGGATCAATAATCAATAAAAAAATTTCCTATAGGCATAATTTAAATGATGGTGATGAAACTAGTATTGGGACAACTGATAAAAGAATGTTTATTTTTTGCAACAGACCTCCACCAGGACACAGATCAGTCCGAAAATTATTAAAAACTTCCCTTGCATTAATGTTTGGGCCAAATTATCAGTCCCATTTTTATCATCGTAGTGATATCACAAATTATCTTACATCAAAAGTAATTGACAGGACAGTCAATTCTATGTTAATGCTTTGGTTTTAATACAAATATTTTTCTAAATTTCAGGTAGCACTGTGTTAAGTATTCTGCTGTGGGAGGGGGGTATGGCACTGATTTTCGTATCAGAGTTCATGGGTTTGGATCCTGCTGCTCACATGGATGTTTGTAGCCCTTTAAACAGTAGGTCCTGATCTCATTAGCCCTTGTGAGCAAAGCAGTACACTGTAGCATTCCAAACCAAACCTCAAGTTATAAGATAATGGTGTTTGACCATTCAGCTATCATGGCTCAGTGATTCTATCTTTTAAATTTTAAAAATTTGTAATACAATTTACTTGTAGGTATTCATAGTAAATGATACAAATTTTTGAAATTTCAAAAGTTTTTAATGTCAAGATTTGATTTTTGAGAATATTTTGTACCATTATTACCTTTTATTATAAAGATCTCTTAAATTCTCTTTAGATAGCAACAATTTTTGGTGGTATGGCTTCAGAAAAACAAAAGAGAATTTTGAAAAAGTGTCCTGAAATAGTTGTTGCAACACCTGGAAGATTATGGGAGCTTATTGAAGAGGTAGCTGTTTTCTTTTGTAGTGTTCAAATAATCATGGTGCATTATATGTTTTTATCGTGTTTAATCTCATATTATATTGATAAAATAAAATAGAGGAAATACTTTTAAAATCATAGGTTTAAAGGCTGTATTTTCTTCTCATTATCTTTATTATTTTTTTACTTAGTTTTTTCTAATATGACTTTTTTTTTTCAAGTATATTTTTTTTTGTACTTATGCTATTCAAATGAGCAGACATAGAATTTTGTAACAAAAAGGAGTTTATCATTTTCTTTCTTTTCAAATATTGGATGTAGTAAATGGCTGTTGTTGAGATTTAATAATTAAAACAGAAAAATATTTAGCAGAAAGATGTTTAACTGAAATTGGGAATTTAGTATTAATAATTAATTTTTGCAACTAATTTTTGTGGTCATATTATCAATAGTGTTTTCATCGAGGAAAAGCTTACTAGGAATATAATTTAAATTATTATAATCTGTTTTATTTATTATTAATAGTTTGAATTTTTTCATAACTTTTTAAAAGTTAAAAGTGGCTTGTTTGCTACTCTGAAACACATGTATATATATTATATGTGTAATTTTTTCTAGGATTTTTATTTTAAAAAAGAAAATATAGGACAATTCTTTGAATGTGTATTTTTAAAACACATTGGTCTTCACAGAGATTATCAGTGACCAACATCTGGTTATTTGAATAGAACTATTGAGGGGTTGTGGTCTTCAGCTTATGGAAAATTACATAGATCTTTGAGCTATTGTTTAACTTGTACTATATTGACTGCCAAGCCTAATTCAGAGAAATTATGTTTGCTATTGTAGTGTTAAGCTGATTATTAGTTTTAGATTTAGGGTCCATCATTGTGAGATTATTTGGATCACTGTGAAGGGAAAGATTTTGGTCTCCATTACGAAAAATTTCATTCCTTGGGGCCTGCCTAGATCTGTTGAGTATTGTCAACTTAAGAATAAAAATTGAACATGACAACCCTTAAGAGTGCTTGCATGGATTTTGTATAACTAATTCTCCAACTTGTCCACTTTTTTTTGCTATTAACACGAGATTGCCCGAGATTTCTTGTATACCTATATTGCCCAAAAACAGTCAAAATAACTGCATTGTGAAAAAATAACAAATATGTAAAGAAATTTGTTTAAAATTAATTTTTAATATTTCTTATATTATTTACAATTAAACAACAAGTTATTAGTAAATATTAACAATAAAAAAAATTTACTTTAGTTTAAAAATAAAATAATTTATGCATTATTATTTGTACATTTTATGCAAATGAAAGTGGAAATCTTTTTATGTGTACATCTTCCTCAAATATACTTTTGACATTTTTCACATATATTATTTGTTTTGTTGTCGTGGCAAAGTCGTACTTGACAAAATTTGCATTTGTGAGAATGGGTTGCATTTGATAATGTTGCAGTTGATCTTTGTGGGTCTTCATGTTCTGATAAATTTTTCTGTCTTGCAACTCTGTATTCGTTGGAAAGAAATTTCAGAATTTATTGTATTTGATTCTATATCGGAGCACTCTTCACTTATGTTCGTTAGCTTTTCCAATAACTCATTTCTGTTCGACATTTTTTTCATAAAGTTAGGGCGCAAAAGAAATATAATAAACAACTTGTTAGAACAACACTTTATAAAGATTCGAATAACTAGTACTACTTTAGCTTATTGAGCAACTGACACTTATCAAGTATACGCCCAAATCGACAATTTATCATGCATCGGTATGTTACCGTAATCAAAAAAAAATTTATTTCAATACAAAGCCGGACAGGTCATATAAGAAATTTACTCAATTCAATAAATAAAAATCTTTTGATTATTTAAAATTTCTCAAGCAGTCAAAATGACTGCTTCTGGGCAATATAGGTATAACACATATATATATACGGAAATAAAGGAGGGCGTAAGTAACTACAATTATTCATAAACCCATTTATATGTTATAGAAAAAGTCACCAAATTCTAAGAAATTGTGTCATTATATTTCCTAATTGTTTTTCTAATTGAAATTATAAAACAGTCAAAATGACTGCCTTGGGCAATCTAGTGTTAATGTTTAGGCTTTTTTGTTGTTGAAGCAATTAATAATGCTGCTAAAATTTATTGCATTTTTTTTTTTGTCCTGTCATAGACTGTTGGCAGTCATGCCTAAGTCTTGTGTATGATTTATTTTATATATATATTTTTTTTTTGGGGGGGGGATTTTTTGTTAATATCAGCTATGCCTTAGTTGTCAACCTATATGTAAAGGAATAAAATAAAAATCAGATTTTTTTTTTAATTTTGTCTACTTTAATTACGCATTTCATCATTTTATTTAGTTGTAGAAATGTGAGTTTTAGAATTTAATCATTGCATAAAAATCATAAATACAATCTATTGTTATAGAACTTAATTATGACATTGTTAGTTGATTGTATTGCAATTTTTATTTTTATTTTTAACTTTAAGGGTGAAGAGCATCTAAGTAAGCTTCCATTTTTAAAGCATTTAGTGATTGATGAAGCAGACAGAATGCTCGAGAAGGGACACTTTGCTGAGCTGTCCCAGATTTTGAACTTTATAAACAGGTAAGTTGTATTTTCTTTTTATTTTATTTCTTTATTTTTTTTTTGTTACTCTCCATAGATAGGTATGAATTAAAAAAAAAATTTAAAAATAGTTATTTATGCCTGATAGAAATTTAAAAAAAATTTCTATCAGGCATAAATAAATCTTGTTTATGTGATTTGAATGCAATGAAGCTTATGTTTTTTGTGATTGAAATTGTGTCATGAAAGAAGCATTGATGAAAATTAAAAGTAATTTAGCCAGTCATAAATTTTTTTGTCTTAATTTTTTGAAAATGAAATTAGTTAAAAGGTGTTTTATTATATTGCCTTTTTATATCCTATCAGTAATAATGAGAACACAATTAAGCACTGTTATTTCAAAACTATTTATTTCCCAAAACTTTCTGTTATTTAGCTATTTATTTTGTTATCGCATGCGAAAAATAGCAGGCAGAGAGCACTATTCTGAATAGTGGTGAAATTATTAAAAATGAAGTGCTCCTGTTGTTTGTAGGGGTTATTGTGAATATACATAAAATATTTCAACCTCTAAATGTTTATTAAAAATAGGAATATCAATTCAGAGTATCATGCTCTTTAAAATAAATAGACCTGGTAATTATACATAATTTTTACTTTTTTTAAAATTTTAGAATAAATTTAGTAGATTTTTTTTTTTATTAGAAAAAGTTTGCCCAACCCTAGTTTAGCTCTTTTCAAGGTTCCCACTGTCCTTAAAAGTCCTTAAGAACTCCTTAATTTTAGCTTTCATTTTAAAGGGCCCTTAAAACTACTTAATTTATGACAAAGGTCCTTAAAAAAACTCCTTAATTTTAAAATTGGAATGTGATCAATTTCCCCATTGACGAGATCCACAGTCTCATATGATTTCCTATCAGTTTTCTTATATGGCAAATATATAATCTTTCATATACTTAAAAGGTTTAAAGAATAAAGTCAGCTGCCCTTTCCTAAAAGCTAACAGTCATGCAGATTTTAATGAAACGAAGCATGGAGGATGGGGGTTTGTAGATATTTCAGTTACTTATGGAAGTTTAATTTTCCTTGCATTGAATGTAATAGAAAAGTCTAAAACTTTCTTCTTTCCCAGGCAACGCCGTGTATAATCAGCTAGTATATACATATATATAAACTCATATAAATACAAATATCAGTCATTTTTAAATCCTCTGAAAGTACTGTTTATAATATTGTTTTTATTTACAATTTACTTTTATTTTGATCACTCAAAAAACTTTAGATGTACATTTTTCAAAGTTAGTTTTTGTCAAATAGATTTATCTTATATTAATTTTTAGGCATTTTTAAAAACTTAATTCTGAAATATTGTAGGGCATTTATTGAACATGCCTTGTCTGGTTCATAATCATTAAAATATGTTCCTCTGGAGATAGGGTTTGTGCTGTTATGTCATGTATTTCAAGTAGTCCTTATAAAAAGTTACTTTGGTCCTTAAAAAGTCCTTAATTTTTATTCTGGAAAAAAAGTGGGAACCCTGCCTTTGTTATAAAATATAAAACCAATGAATAATTTCTTTTATATTTTCAGCAATAATAGCAAAAGACAAAATTTTGTATTTTCTGCCACCTTGACATTTGTTCATGAAACTCCAAAGCGTCTGGTTATGAAGAAAAATATGCCAAAAATTCAACAGAGAGCAAAACTTGGTATGTTAAAAATTTTTTTCATGTATTGTTTTCTGTTTATTTGTGCAGTTCCCACAAATGCTCTGTATGGTTCCAAGAAAATATTTTAAATTCTTTTCAAATGTATTTACTTTGTATGGTAATTACATTTAAGACATAATAACTTAATAGGCATTATTGGATAAAAATCAGTGATTGTAAAATTCAAATAGAACTGTGATTTTTGTATACTGTCTTGCAATGGTCATAGTTTAAACAGGTCTGTTTGCATGCCTACTGTTAATTTAATACAGACCTGTAGGAGGTGAAAAACAAAATATGAAAACAGTATTAAAAGTTTTTTGATGTACTGCTTGCATACTTATTTGTAAAAAAAGATTTTGTATATATAGAGAAAGCTTAAAACTTCTTTTATTACAGTAAAATTATAAATACATTTATCAATACTAATTCTGAATAAAACTCGTAATTAGTTTCTTTGTCAAACACTGGACTTCACTTTATATGTTAAAGGAATTGTTCAACATTTTTAATCATATAGACATGGTTTCCGCACAACTGAAAAGTCATGGAAAATCATGGATTTAGACAATGGATTAATTTTGTCATGGAAAGTCTTGATTTTTCAAGTAAAATGAGTAAAAGCAATGGAAAGTCATGGATCCGCTAAACTACCGATTAAATAAAAATGCATTGAATTGTTTAATTCTATTTTTACTTGTCATTTGACTGAAGTTACTGAGTTTGGTATTTATGTATTATCTTACTAACCATATTGCCAAGTAAATTTTGTTCACCAAGAAAACTCAAAGCAAGAAAGCTTAATGGGTGGGTAAATGTATATTATTCTGGTTTTTTCTTAAATTGTAGATTAAAGTTTTATTAATATAATAATAATTATTTTTTAATAAAAATTAGTTAAGATTTTAGCACAAAACAGAAGTTTATCTCTAGGGATATTGTATGTAAATGTTTTAGGGTTATATTTGTCTATTATTCATGGTCACCTGGATAATACCAAAGTACCATGAATTCAAATTGGAAACATTTTGATTAAAAATTTTGATTTGAAAAATTTCTATATGATTAAACTTAGGTATGTAGATACAACAATTTATGTATGTGAATTTATTAACACTTATAAAGTAAGTTTATAGTTTTTTCATGATAAAACCCCTGTAATTTCTCTAAAAGCATATATTTTATTTGTATGTATATCAGAAGTTTTATTCATATATACTTTAACGAAATCTTTTTAAAGTCATTTCAACTTTCTTCACATCTTTTGCATTAACACATTAAAGGTGAGAGTCATAGTACTATGATTTATCTCTACTGCCTTAAAGGCAGGAATTGTAGAAAAACAAACGACAGAGCTTGTTTCATAGTTGGCAGGATTTTTAATTGATTGGAGTATTTTAATACTCACAGATTTAAAAACAGTCTAATTTATTCTGGAATGATGTCTGTGGTTACTAAACAGATGCAGGTACTCATTGGGCCTGTGCAGAAAAACATTTATAAAGCAGTTCAGCAGTTGCCAAATCAAATTTTAAAACAATACTTATTTAAAAACCTGCCTTGTATTTTTTTTCTCTAATTTTAGAGACTGAATATAGTAGTACCAATAATTTTATTAAGATTTAAACAGGATCAATTTTTACAATTGTTTTATATATATATATACCTATATATATACATATACTGTATTGTTTTACGCAAGTGTGTTGAAAATCAATGTAAGTTTACATGAGAAAGCATTAAAGTTTTAAAATTTAAATAATGTGTTAAAGTATCACTTTATATGCATTTACATGGCTTCCGTGCACCTGGAAAGTCATGGAAAATCATGAATTTAGACAATGGATTAATATTGTCATGGAAAGTCTTGATTTTTTAAGTAAAATTAGTAAAAGTCATGGAAAGTCATGGATCTGCTAAACTACCGATTAAATAAAAATGCATTGAATTGTTTAATTCTATTTTTACTTGTCATTTGACTGAAGTTACTGAGTTTGGTATTTATGTATTATCCTCTTAACCATATTGCCAAGTAGAATTTGTTCACCAAGGAAACTCAAAGCAAGAAAGCTTAATGGGTGGGTAAATGTATATTATTCTGGTTTTTTTCTTAAATTGTAGATTAAAATTTTATTAATATAGTAATAATTATTTTTTAATAATAATTAGTTAAGATTTTTGCACAAAATATAAGTTTATCTCTAGGGATATTGTATATAAACATTATAGGGTTATATTTGGCTATTATTCATGGTCACCTGGATAATACAAAAGTACTCTGAATTAAAATTGGAAACATTTTGATTGAAAAATTGCTATATGATTAAAGTTAGATATGTAGATACAACAATTTATTTTTATGTATGTGAGTTTATTAACACTTATAAAGTAAGTTTATAGTTTTTTTATGATAAAATTCCTGTAATTTCTCTAAAAGCATATATTTTATTTGTATGTACGTCAGAAGTTTTATTCATATATACTTAAACGAAAGCTTTTTAAAGTCATGGAAAATGATCCGCTAAATCAGGGAAAATCATGAAAAGTCATGAATTTGAATAATTTTATTTTGGCAGAAACCCTGCATTTATGTGTCAGTGCTTTCTATCTATTTCAGAATCTTTAATAAACATTCTTGGAATGAAACAACCCAAAGTTATTGACGTAACAAGGAAAACAGCTTTAGTGGAGACATTGTCTGAATCAGTAATTATGTGTAGTTTGGAGGACAAGGTAATTATTTATATTTTCTTTGTGCCTCAATATTTTCTTATATTTATGTGAAGAAATATTTATAACAGTAGAAATCATTCTGGCTGATATTGGTTAATCTTTATGTAAAATCAGCGATACATCTTAAATTAGAGGTCTAGTTATTTCAGCAGACAGTGATTTTGTAATTTTTTCATCAATTTCTTTATGTTTAGAAAGTATATTACGTATCAGTAAAACATTTTATTTCATAATTCATCTATGTATTTGTTCCTAGCATTACATATTTAGTATAGTTAATACACTGTCTACCAATAAGGATTTGGACACCTGTGATAGAAAAGAAAAACTAACTTTATTCAAAATCAATAGTTGGTAGAGCCTCCACGAGAGGCAATTACAGCATGAACCCTCCGGGGCATACTTTCCACAAGTCTTTGTATTACAGCTAGTGGTATTGTCTTCCACTCGGCTTGGAGTAGACGTATGTTCCTTCACCGATTAATTCAGCGATCCAACTCGTCCCAGAGGTTCTTAAAAAGGTTCAGGTCTGGGCTCTGGGTAGGTCAGTCCATTCGATGTACTCCATTGGCTCCATACCAAGCTTTGGTTAACCTTGAAACATAACAACTGGCATTGTCGTCCTGAAAGTAACAGGGGTCCAAGCTGTAAAACTGTCACAATGTAGGAAGTACATTGTCATCCAAAACAGTGCAGTAGGCATCGGCATTGAGCTTACCATGAATGGGGACCAAGGGTTCCAGTCCATACCAGGAGAAACACCCTCAGACCATCATTTCACCTCCCCCAAACTTGACTGTTAGCACAATGCATTCTGGCAGGAGATGTTCTCCAGGCAGATGCCAGATCTAGACCCTGCCATCCGAACGGTAAAGGGTGAACCTTAATTTGTCGCTCCAAAGAACCTGTTTCCACTGATCTACATTCTAAATTTGATATACTTTGCACCATATTAACCAAGCAATGCAGTTGGACTTTGTGATCGAAGGCTTATGGGCAGCAGCACGACCATGAAAACCGAGCAGATGAGGGCCATCAGTTGGGTGCAGTTCTTCTGAATTTCTCTGGACAACACTCGTCGGTCTCTATCTCCCAGTTTCGTTGGTCTGCCGACTCAGGGCATATTCTGACAATCACCACTCACCTTCCACTTCTTAATAACATAGGCCAGTGTCGATTTTGGGTACTTCAGATCGCTAGATACGTCCCTTAAGGATTGGCTACATTTGTGATACCTGATAATTATACCTTTCTCGGAATCAGAGATCTCCGAACTGAGCTGCATCTTGCATATGACTAATGCCAATGCTGTTTCCTACACGATGTATACCAGGAGAGGCTGTGACGTACTTCAGGACTGCAGATCATTTGCATAGGTGTCCAAATACTTATTGATAGACAGTGTATAAAGACTGCAACAATTTTCGGGCTATGCATAGTGTAGCACTCTGAAATGCTATGTATTGGTTATGAACTAATGTTGGAGGGTATGCTATCTTATTGGAGAATGCAATGTTTGTTTTGTAAAAGTACATTTGCAGTATTTAAAATCGTAAGCAATAATTTTAGTGAGCAATGATGAATATCATTAAGATGAGTATCTGTTTCATTGAAAACAAAAATATTGTTATTTGCTTAAATCATTTGTAAATAGTATGATTATTGTTAACTCACAGCTCTTTTGTTTTTATCTTTCTGTAGGACCTGTATCTATATTACTTTTTAACTGTACATCCTGCTAGAACAGTAGTGTTTTGTAATAGTATTGACTGTGTACGCAGATTAAGAACTGTACTTGAGTATCTCAATGTTTCGGTGTTGCCATTGCATGCACAAATGCACCAGAAACAAAGATTAAAAAATCTAGAACGTTTTGCATCAAGTTCATCTGCAGTTTTGTTAGCTACTGATGTTGCTGCTCGTGGGTTGGATATTAAAGGAATAGAAAATGTTATACATTATCAAGTACCTCGTGCTGTTGAAGTATGTATATGTATCACTAATCCTCATATTAGTTTGTTTTGAAATTTTTAACCTCCACTGAATGCATTTGTTAGAACTAAAATCTGACACATTTCTAAATAAGTTTATAATAATAACTGCATATATATGTGCTTAAATTAGGATATTTCTGATATAGTTTGCATACTTTAAATAATACCAAGTTTTCTATAACTAACAGTTACACAGTGCAATTTCATCTGTTATTTTACTTTTAAAATTAATGTCATTTATTAAACTAGATAACAAAATTTGTTCTTATATTATTGATAAAATTATTTATGTTAAATTATTAATATGACACTATTACAATACTAGTACAATTCCAAAAACATTAAATTAACATGAAAAGGAACTGTGATTCTTTGATATATTGCTAAATTTGCATTATAAAAAATTTATGCATTTAAATTAGCTGGATGATTCACAAAAGTATTCAATATTTAAAAATGTGATACCATGACAAAAACGAAATTGAAAAAAATTATATTAGCTCTCTGTGCTAGTCTCATGATAATGTCTGGAACATGGATTGATTCCTTTGTTATCTTATTTCATTGATAACTTGACTAAATTCTCGTGAAAGTCTGCTGACCCCTGAATTTGTCAAATACTTAAAATTCATAAATGATTATCCTAAGAGGTATGCAATCAGGGATATGAATAATCGTAATTCATGTTATAATTTACTATATTTTTTATTTAATTTTACTAAACTGTTTCTTTTAACCCTTTGCCTTCAAACAATGTGTGGGAGACGTGGTCGTACTGCTGTGCCTAAAATGAGAACCTCATATCACACACATGATGATTCTGTCTGGACAAAAGTGAAAAGCTCGTATAAGACGTTATTGTTTTTAGGCGATAAAGTTTTTGTTTTTGCATTATTGTTTGTTACAGTTGCAATATAAGAGTTGGTTGTTTTTTCTTAGGTGTAATTGCAATAGAGTATTATATTATATGCAATAAATAATTAACTGTTGGTGCTTAAAAAATTCTTAAAAACAAAAATCGAAAAATTTAACCTAATGGCAAAAAGGAAAATTGATACGAATAACGGTTCTGGAAAGTGTGCTGATTACACCTTAGAAACTGAAATAGATACCGATTTGGATACATCTGAAGATAGCATTGTAGTTTGTCCTGTAAAAAAAATGTGTGCAAAATTTAGTTAGTGATGAAAGCATTACTAATGAAGAAGAAAATATCAGGAATCCGTTATCAGAACAAAGAATTTGGCAATCAAAAAATAATTAACTGAAGATATGGAAGTATACAGAAACTCCTGGCATAAAAGTAACGTCTACAGGTGAGTTAAATGATAACAGTGGAAAGTTAAGACTTTTATTATGCAATATTTGACAAAAAGTTTTAGGAAATTGTTGCAACTGAAACAAATTGCTATGCAGAGCAATGTATAAGCGATGAAATGTAGTACTATTAATGTCCACTGGTTTGCTCACAATGTAGCCCGTGATGAAACTGCTTCTGGTCACAACGCATGAGAAAAGCTTTCATCAAAAGTGGCACACACAATCGTCGCTCGATTCATAAGGCAAGAGGTTAAGTTAAAACAGTAATCATTCAAAACAATATTCTCTGTCATCTAATATTTTGACACCAATTTTTTTCTTTTTCAATGATGTTTTTTTTTTTTTTTTTTAAATATATTTTCTTTCATGAAATCTAGACCTATATTCACCGAAGTGGACGTACTGCTCGAGCTCAAAATGAAGGGCTCAGTTTGATGCTTATTGAACCACAAGAAGGAGTATGTTATAAAAAAATCTCCAAGACATTAAATAAAGGTAAATGATTATTCTATTTTATATTAATATAAATTGTATATTAATTTCAATGTATCTAGAGTACCATAAAAGTTTCATTAAATTAATCATTTTTTAATTAGTGTATTTTCTTAATCATTTTGAGTTTACCAGTCTCGTATAGTTCTTTGTAAATCAAAACTTAAATGTCATAAAACAGTGGTCGCATTACTGCATAAAATGCAGAGAATTTTATGCCTTCTTTTGAATAAAATGCAAAAGAAGGCATAAAATGTGCATTTTTTACTTTTTCTTGCATTAAAAATTTATTACTCTGCAAAAATTTCATGCTTTTTGTTTGCATTCTTATTTCTCTTCCAACCACTATTCATCTGAATAAGAATAGAAATGTACAAAACTACTTCACACATGCTTGAAATACTCAAGAAAGACCAACACCCCCTAGACAAGTGGGGGGGGGGGTGAGATTACTTTCCACTTTTTGTAAAACCTGGCAGTAAACAATAACACATACTTAATATTAGAATCAGGCATGAAAGTTTTCCGCTTTTTTGACAGCCTTTAGGACTGCTTCTGAGATCGATTCAAATCCATCGAGAAATCGGGATTGAAAAATGGGGGTGGGTGGGTGTTGCAATCCTGGTCGAAATCAGTATCTTCTACTGCGTGTTTTCGCTGAGATGTACGCTTGCGGAGATATGACTATGCATACTGATTCACTTCTATTCTGATTGGGTCAACGTACTTTAGCAAGGCGAGGCTACTCTTTCAGGGTCAAATGACGATCTCGTTATATTTATGGGTTCCAGGTTTGAAAGAAAGCACAATTATTCCTAGCGGTGTTTTAGCCAGCGTACGTATCGTATTCTGTACTAACGGGCATTCGGGAAAATAGTTTGCACATGCTTTTTATTCTGGATTACCGTGTTTTACTTCTGAGAGCGTCTGTGTTTAGAAGAATTTATGATGGAAATCAGTGAAAAAAGATGAACATAAAATTTGTACCATCGATGTTGCAGACGGAAAAAAATTAATTTAAATTTAAATGTCTGAACATGAATTAAAAAATAGGGGGGATGAAAATTTCCGATGTTTGGTGGAATTTCATTTCTTTGATTTCTTCAGCCAATTTCTGCATCGCCAATTTACACCTTGTTTTTGTACGTGTGTGTGAATTTCCGATTCTTTTAATAAATTCTGCCTTTTCAAAAATCACCTTGCCATTTGTAAATTTTTCAAAATAGAAAAGAAATTTGTGAGACTATCATCCCTTGAAACCAGTTTTCATCTTCTGGTAAATCAGCTATCCAACACTCTCTCCGATTGCTCCCGTAACGTAATGTTAGCAGTCTATTAAAAATATTCCTGAATTCTAAATTCCAACAGTTTATGGTTAAATGTTTTAATACCAGGCAGCATTCGTATCTATTATATTAAAATCTCTATCTATTTTATTGAATAAAAATCTTAACAAACTACAGCTAATCATTTTTGAAATATGTGAGATAAATATGTATGGAAGTCATATTGAAACTAGTCAAGATTCATTCAGGGATGGTAAAAATGGATATTTAAAGTTACAGTTGCATTCTATGTACATTATGTATGCTGAAACTAGACAAAATGTCTTCATGCAAAATGGGTATATCCGTTGAAACCTGAAGACCCAAAGTTTTCACGATTACAGTTTTACTTTATACAAATAATAAGTAGGCTACTAAACCTCGCTTTTCTGAAGAATGGCTGAACAAGTAATAATAGCATTTAAATACATAGATATAAATCCCACGCTTTCATGGATGTTTACAGCCATTCATAATTTGCTTCAATTCATAAATTATAAACTAGTCTTAAAAAGTTTACTATCAGGGTTGGAAAAAAAATCATGATTTAAAAAAATAAAAAAATAAATCAGATTTTTTGATTTAAATCGGATTTTTTAAATTTTTTTCTGAATACTAATTTTAATTGTTGTTTTTATGTTTTTTGCAGTATACATAGAATAGTTTGTTATAAGAAGTCACATCTTATCTATCTAGTATATTCTGCACACTGATTACCTAAACTTAAATATATAAATTTTAATCTAAATACATTCTATTATTTTGTAATTGGATAGTGCAAACTCAATAAGATGTCAATTAAAAGAACAAATTAAATATTATTTTAATGCAAACTATTTATTTAAAAAAACAAATCAAAATTATTTTAATATTTTTTTAAGTACCGAATTATGGATTTAATTGTTTCAATAAAAACGCTAGCTTTGATGCTTTATCCACTCCTAATTGGTTACGAAGGCTAGAATGAACAATACCAAAAGAAGAAAACTGTCTTTCCATTCCAGCAGATGAAGCCACGGCTATTATTATTTGGTAGACAAACTGGATTTCTGTTCTCTTTACCTCCCATTACATAAAATGAATTCAATCAGTCATAGTAAATCATTGTACTACCCCTACTACATAATACTTTCTGATAACAACCCCTAAATTCTTGGAAAGGACATGCTATCTATTGACACTTATTTACTTATTGGTATTACTGTGCTGACCGATTCCCAGTTCTCCTGTCTTTGGAATATAGGTTTTAAAGAAGTGAAAAAAAATGATTTAAATCAATGATTTTTTTTTTAAAATCAACTGATTTAAATCATGTCAACTCTATTTACTAAAGTACTGACAACTAGCCAATTTTTCCAATATTTGAAAGATAGTTGCATTAACAAAGATTGAAACAAAGTTCTGTTTAAAACATTAATGTAATCAGTTTTTAAATATTTTAATTTTTGTTTCAGATAAAACCTTACCAAATTTTCCTGTTGATCAAAATATTTTTAAAGTTTTGCATGAACGAGTTTCTTTAGTACATGCTATTGATAAAATGGAACACAGAATGAAAAGACTATCTGCTCAAAACAGGTGGCTCCAAAATACTGCGAAAGAAATGGATATAGACATTGAGGAGGATGAAAATTTGTATCCTTTTATTATACTTTAACTCTATGAAGGTTAAAATCTAGACTAAACCTTCTTTTACTTAATGATGTATTTTAATTGGTAGCATTTCTTGGTTTTATTTGTTTTTGTTTTTTTAATTTTTTCAAAGATTATTATCTATAAATACAGGTATTTCTTTACTTCTTAATAACTTATTTTTTAAAGTTTAATTGTTGTACTTATTTTCTAATTAGCTAATTTTTTTTTTGTAATTAATAGAACTATTATATGTATGGTTTCCGCGCACCTGGAAAGTCATGGAAAATCATGGATTTAGACAAAGAATTAATTTTGTCATGGAAAGTCTTGATTTTTCAAGTAAAATGAGTAAAAGTCATGGATCCGCTAAACTACCGATTAAATAAAAATGCATTGAATTGTTTAATTCTATTTTTACTTGTCATTTGACTGAAGTTACTGAGTTTGGTATTTATGTATTATCCTATTGACCAAGTAAAATTTGTTCACCAAGGAAACTCAAAGCAAGAAAGCTTAATGGGTGGGTAAATGTATATTATTCTGGTTTTTCCTTAAATTATAGATTAAAATTTTATTAATATAATAATTTTTTAATAAAAATTAGTTAAGATTTTTGCACAAAATATAAGTTTATCTCTTGGGATATTGTATATAAACATTATAGGGTTATATTTGGCTATTATTCATGGTCACCTGGATAATACCCAAGTACCCTGAATTCAAATTGGAAACATTTTGATTGAAAAATGGCTATATGATTAAACTTAGGTATGTAGATACAACAATTTATGTTTATGTATGTGAGTTTAACACTTATAAAGTAAGTTTATAGTTTTTTTTATGATAAAATTCCTGTCATTTCTCTAAAAGCATATATTTTATTTGTATGTATATCAGAAGTTTTATTCATATATACTTTAACAAAAGCGTTTTAAAGTCATGGAAAATGATATGCTAAATCAGGAAAAGTCATGGATTTGAAAAATTTTATTTTGGCAAATACCCTGCATATGCGACTGTAAATGTTGTAGTCATAAAATTTAACTTCATCATTTATCATTCAGTATTTTTATTTAGGGAAAATTAGAGTTTGATAAACCCTTCACAAAATTCTCCATGTGAAAAACTGATTTTCCACAAATTTGTTTTATCTTAAACATTAACTTTTAAATAAATTATTTAATAAATGTAATGCTTTTTTATAAATATATGTTTATATATCCATACATAGATTTTTAAATTAAAATTAAGATAATTTATTGTGACATAATTTAATACTTATTAACTATTATAATGCAATGATTGTTGTTATTTAGTTCATTTTAAGATTGTAAATTCTGATTCTATAATACTCCTAAACTTTTAAATTTCCAATTTAAAATATTTTAAAACAATTAGCAATGTTGTTTACCTTTAATATCACTTTAAAAATGTATTAGAACAAAGCATTGAGAACTTAATAAAAATTCCTTAATATTGTTAGATTAAATGATTTAGGAAGTGAGCATGAAATTTCAGTAAAAAATCGGGAGATCAAAATAATGAAAAAGCGATTAAAAGCTTTGCTGAATAAACCTGTGATGATCAAGACACTGACTGGCAGTTACCCAACGAAAAGTGGAAAACTGATGTGCCCAGAAGTAAAAGGTATGTAATCTATTATACCTCATTAATCTTAAATTGGAGTTGAAGTTAATCAGAATGTTTACTAGACAAGAAATTGTGAGAGGAAAATTAGTTGCATACATTTTTTTTTTAACTGTACCATAACATTTCTGCCGTTTTTTTTTTTTTTTTTTTTTTTTTTTTTTTTTTTTAAAGCTGAAAACAAGTTAAACTATATTTAATAATTAAAATGAAATAATAAATTCACTATTTTTTATTATATATATATATATATATATATATATATATATATATATATATATATATATATATATATATGTATCTTTAAATATTGAATTTGCTCTACTAGTCATAATATCAATGTTATTTTCAAGAAGGAAAATCATCATAACAATGTCTATTATAATTATTTTATTTATTTAACTTTGGATAATTTGAATCTTTTCATATCTTCTTAAAAGTTAAAATACAAGTAGTTCTTTGCTACTGTAACTTGTGTGTCCCCCTCTCTCTCTCTATATATATATATATCAGTAGCATACGGTAGGTTTTCGTGCAGGGTGTGCAGAAAACATGGATTTTCCAATAAATCTTTAATTATTGAGACACCTGAGTTTTTCATTCTGAAACGGGTTATTGATTATGAATATAAATTTAAAGATTACAATAAATAAAATATTTACCTACGAGTAATCGAGTTTTAACTATAAAAACAGCTAAACTTATGAGAATTCTACTAGCACTGAAACAAAAATCATGTCTTTTGTTGTATGGTGTCATATTGGCGTTGAAAAAGCAACGCTTCGGGCTTCCACAAAAAACTTATATGTTTAGCAAACGTAGCACCATATGGCCCCTGCCGCTGCTCTGCCTCATCCGGATGCTCATTGATGACGACAAACCGAACGTCTATTCAACGTGCAAAGGATTTCACTGCGTACTAGCATTATAGAACGAACTGTTTCTTGTTCGGTCAGTGGATTAAATAATATTTATTAATTGTTTTTAACATTTGAAAATCATATATTCTGCGAAAAACATCTTGACAATTTTTAAAAACAAAACCAATGATATGGTGTTACAGATATAACTTATATACTGTATGTAAGACACAATGAATAGTAAAATTTGGACTGTTCTGTTAAAATTTGTTACTTTAAATCAAAACAACATTGCTTTACTTCCTGAAACCCCCTCTTACTTTCTGAATTAATTTCAGCTAAAGTTATATTTCTTTTTAATTTTTATTTCACAGTGTTCATTTAATAATATACTAAAGTAATACCAAAGATATAACTGAATATCAAATCACCAGATGCCCTCTGGTTTCTGAAACAAATAAAGTGTTTGGAGAAGTTTGAACTGTAGATTTATTTTTAAAACAGCTGATTAAAATGCTGTTAAATATCTTTCTCTTTACACATACATAATGTACATGTAAATTTGTGCATGCAATTTGGGGCATACTTGGCTTACATATTTTAGCACCCATCAAAATCTACTTTAAAAAATCAAAATTAAAACATACTTCTTGTACACTGAAGGTACTTATAATTTAGTAGCAGTGATATTACAAAAAGGTATATTTATATAATACTTAAATCCCTAATTTATATTAGTTTTTCAATTTCTTTTTAATTTTTATTTGTAAGTGAGCATTTCTTTATAAATTGTCGAATACTTAGTGTTGCTTAGAACCGTTAACAGTATTCAATTCTAATATTTTCCACCCATTTATTAAACAAATATATGCAAGATGTCTATTAAATAGGAACATTTTAAAAACTTATCTCTTTGGAATCAATGTCTAGAGAAAGCTTCTTTTAAAGTATATATTTTATATTTATATTGATTGTATTTCAGATTTCGGAAAAGCTATCAAAATTCTGAAGAATGAGCAGAAGAAACCAAAGAAAAAGAGAATGTAATTCTTTTTGTTAAAAAAAAATATATTTGTAAATAGTCCCATATGTAAAGAAAATTCTGCTGTAAATAATATTTTCTGTACAAGAAATTTCTTATGTGTTTGACATTATTACCAAGAGTTTAGAAACTTAAAGGCCACAGTAAACATTCATCTGGGCAAAATTTATTGTTTGTCTCATTAAATTGTGAAATACAACTAAAAATAAGAATTAAAGATGGTGTATAAATGTCCATCGCCTTATAATTAGCATAAATATTATCACAACAGATAATGCCGTTATTAAAACAGAAATTTTATAATTTTAAGTATTTAAAACACTTTTAGGTGCATTTCTAACAGTCATGTCATATACCTTCAAAATTGATTTTTAAAAAGTATAAAATAAAAGTTAGTTAAAATTTATAAACAATCTGTTAGATTTGAAAATTATCGAAAAGCAGCATCTTTCCTGTTTAACTTTCATTTGGTTCTACATTGAAATGAATGTTATTTAAAGTATTGTTAAAGGTATGATTTGACTTTTTTGTAATAAATTACTATATTTATGAAAGTTAGGAATAATACATAAATTTATAACAAATGTATTTCTTTAATCCTTAATAATTTGTAAAACGGGGCACATCATCAATGTTATTCAGATAAAAATATATATATATTAAAATTTTTGCCGCAGCAAATAAACAACATAAATTCCACTTGTGTGTCTTGTTTATTAAATGAAAAAGAATTTATAGAGTCTTTAAGAATTCTTTATTGGAAATTTCTTTTTGATATATGATACTCTTGAAATTTTACTACTGTTTATATAAGATAAAGATTAACTGGTTTTTATAAAACTTGAAATACAAGAATACCATTTACATAAGATGGTAAAAATACATTAAAACTAAACAGTTCAAAATACTTATTTTCAGTTTCTTTATAAAAATTCAGTATACTTTAATTAGAGATTAGAAAACAGAAAAATCTATAAAATCTTCTTTCAGTTATAATCACAGGGTAAAAAATAAAAGCTCATACATACACAGCATTGATATGCAATAAACTAAGTATTAATAAGCCAAATAATGGACCCAATCTCCTCTTTCAGTTAGAAAAAGAAACTGTACAAATAGTAATATTTTAGTAGTGAGAATCTGTTAACATCCATTAGTATTTTAAACTACATAAAAACTGACAAAGAGGTACTGAATAAAACATTTCCCAATAGTTTAGTGACATGTGACATGGTTTTCAACACTTATTAAATATTTTGTACCATTCAATTCCTTGGATTTAGACCTCATTAGAAGTATGTTTATTTATTTAATTTTATACTTTAATCCAAATAATAGATAAAAAGTTAGGCACACATTTAAGAACTGAAAATATAAGATTACTACTAGCTATTTTATTTGTTACTTTCTAATCATTAAAAAATTTAAATTTTTTACTACCTTTTTAATAAATAAAATGAAAAAGATCCCCCAATAAGTTGTAACCTTCTAGCAATCTATTATTTTTCTACTTGAAGGCTAATAAAGCTGGGATCTACTGTCTAAAGCCTATTTCAAACAGCTATGAACAACCATACCAGCAGTGGGATTCAAACTCTGATCCTGAAGAACAGTACCCTACCCATTCAGCTAAATTTAGGAGAAAAACACTGTGACAAGGTGCTCCTTTGGATAATAAGAAAAAAGTTTAATCTTTTAGTATGATTCTAATCAAATTCTGTAATTTATAATTCCATTAAGCATTTTTTTTTTTAAATTAATCAGACATAAGTAATCAACTCATCATTTTGAAATTTTCTAAAAGATTAATAAAATTTATGTGACTATTATCAAATTTTATATTTCAAAAATCTACATCCATATGGATTGAATAAATATATGTGCATATACACCCTTTTCTCAGCACTATCATTGAGAGATACCCTGCCTATTTCCTTGGATAATCTTCATTAGTTTACACAGAACAGATGAAGATTAAATCTTAACTAAAACATTGAATTAATAAGGCAATATTAGTTCTACCATGCTCTCAGAGTATAAAAAAAAGCAAAACAGTTAAGAATAAGCAAATACAATCAAAGCCAGCTATTATGCTAATAATGAGACTAAGGAGTACTTGTCATATTCACAGTATAAGGGTGAAATGAAAAATTTCTGGCCATAGCTAGAGTTGGTATTTCTAGAGTTATTTTTAAAAATGCACTTAAAAATGCTGTCTTTGTTCAACACTTCTTATGGTTTTTGGTTTGGTTTGGAGTGCTACGGTCTACTTTTTGCAACACATGGGCTAATGAGACCGGGACCTACAGCTTAAAGCCGATTCTAAACAGCTACAAACATCCATGCCACTGTGAGATTCGAACCCACGAACTCCAGTACCGAAAGCCAGCACTCTAGCCAATCGGCCATCGTTCGGCAAACACTTCTTATGTATTTCAAAGGATTAGTGTTCGATTGTTTTTATACTGTGATGTTAAAATTTTCTGTCTTCGTTTTTAACTGAGCATGGAAAGAACTGGACTGAGAGCTGTGATAAAATACTTTTTTTTAATAAAAGGTTTATCTTCAACAAATATTAAAATTGAGCTAGATGCTACACTGGGAGAATCTGCTCCTTTGTTTCCAACTGTTAAATCATGGGTTGCAGATTTTAAATGTTTGACAAACACTTTAGATGTAGAGCGTTCAGGGACACCAAAGTCAGCCACTATAGATGAAATCATTAGAAAAGTTCACAAAACATTATGAATGATCACCGATCGAAATCAATAGACATTTTTGGGGCTGTTAGTATATCCAAAGAATGAGCACATCATATTTTAACTGACATTTTGAGTATGAGAAAGTTGTAATTACAATAGAATTGACTTGAAATATCAAATTTTTATTAGAATTACTCTATTTCTCAGTATAACATTTTGTAACCAAAGCTTAGCTAATACAATGTTAAAATCTATTTAAATAGAAAAATAAATATCTTCCTGTAATAGATTAAATTACAACAATTTGCTACTTTCAATGTTTTAGAAAGGAAAACAATCTACTGACTGAGAATTGCAAAATTAATTTTTGTTTAATAAAATAAATGGTTAATTCTGTAAGCTAGAGAATAATCTTGAACTCATTTCGACTACTCAGATTGACTTGTACAGTTTTTAAGCCCTGGAAGGCACAAGATGGAAACTAAGCACTATATTATTTTATTAACTACTGAAATTTGATATAACTATGCTAGATACAAGAATTTTAATTGCTTTCATAAATGGTACTATGATAAACAGTATAATTTTTAATCTAATTTCTTGTACAATGAATGTGAATTTTCTTATTTCATTATTTTACATTTTCTGAAAAAAATGAGATTTATGGGCAAAACTCATTTAGATGCCACATTCCATAAAATTTTAATAGCAATAATTATTGTAATTAACAGATTCTCCTACTACATCATGGGATATTGATGTACAAATATATAAAAGGTAACTGTTAGAAGAATAAAGAAATGTAAACAAGATAAAAACAATGATAAAAGGTATGCTGATTATGCTCTGATGCAGGAAATATATAGGTAACATAATATTTATACCTTTATACTTTCCAGATAGTCTCGTTATTTTAAAATGATATTCACAGTTTGCCAAGTTACTTTACATTGTATGAATATCCTATGTTTCGGCCTCCTTTTAAAAATATATACATATACACAATAAATATTCTTATTACATAACACTGCCTTTAATGTTTTCTTTTCTTTGGTAATTAATATATCACAGTAAGAAAGAAAGAAAAATTTGAGGACATACAATTAACAATATTTTCATTCAATACTTGAATACTAAAAAAATTAAAAATTCGAAACATGGACAATATTTTTAAACCATGCATAAATTTATTTCAAAATGAGTAAACAACAGGCAACTATGCATCAATTCCAGGAACATCAAACATCTATAAAACTTCAACAGTTAATATTTTCCCTTTAAGCAACAAGATGCTTTAAATTTATTATTAAGGCTCAAACCATCTCTTACAAAATAAAAAAGAAAATTTTAAAAGCTTTATTCTACAATTATTTTCACCATTTATAATGTGAAATAACTTTGTGTCTCACTGGTTACACTATGTTTAAACTTTTAAATATACCAACATAAATATTTCAGTTAAATGCAGATATAACTACTTTGATGAAGTATGTTGCCAGTTCGCAGATATATTTAGTTTCTACATGCATTAAAAATAAACGACAGAAAGCAATATGTATGATTTTTATTCACACCCAGAACTGCACTGCAAACAATTAGCAGCTTTTGTTAAAACTATATTCTTCAGAAAATTTTTAAAAGTATATTAGTTATATAAGGAATTTTTTTAAGTGCTTAATCTCGCATATAGTTAGTATGTAAATAACAGGAGAAACTGCAATAATTTATTACATACTTTTCCATATTAAGTAAATTTACAATATTTCATTTAAATTGCTAAAAACTTTTTTTTAGTAGGCTAGGTAGTAAATATTTAGAGGCAGGATGTCTACTTATACAGTTCGGTTATGAACAAACATTCATACTTGTTAATAACTATGTCCTTTTTAAGGCTTACCTGTATTAGTAAAAATTGTGTAAAATTTCTACTATTACCTTTCTTTAAATTAACATACTCAATAAAAAAACCTTCCTTTCTATAGAGAGTACATATATAAAAAGATCTGGTGGGAGGAGAAGTTATATATATAAATATAAATGTATATATAATGAATATTTTATAAGTCAATAAATAAACCAACAGAACTATTTTGAAATAAAAGATGAAGTACAATATACTGGTATGAAGTAAATTAATTACTTATAAAACAAGCACTTTATTCACTAAAAGATTCATATTATCTTTTCATATACACAAAACGTCAAAAGTTCACTATTAAAACCTGAATAGAAAATAATTCTGCTCTTTAGTTCTTATTAGTAAAATACCCAAAGTCCATGTTGCTACACATTTATAACGGCAACTTTATTAGCTCTATAAACAGACAAATTTTCACATTTTTGTGAGATAAATTAAATTTTGTCAATATAGCTTAGTAGACATCCTGAAATAAGAAAAGAAAGTTCACTTGTTCTCAAAATATTAAACAGAGGAACTCAAATTAAGACAAAATTTAGTTACAGAAAAATGATGTATAAAGAAACTAATTATATTATTTAAAAAGTTCTCAAAAAGTTTCATTTTTAGAAAAACGAAGATAAAATTAATCAATGTGTTATACTTTACAAATCACTAAATTATTAACAAACTAATTTTAAAAAATTATTTGAACCTTTATTCTTGCAGTATCATTGCAAATCTGAATGGAATGAAATAGATTATTGAGTTTTCACTGCATTATCATTTTACTACAAGATTAAATATGACTACTAGTATACATTCCTCTTATTTATCCCAATGTTTTTTGAAACACTTTATTATTAGCATAGGAAAATTGCAAACTAACTTTTTAGCAATAACAATTAAACAATGCATAAGCCACATTAATATTTATAAATATATTAACTATAAAAGTAAGCACACACCACATTTAACATGGATTTACAACATAGTCACATATGCTACGATGCTATGAACCTCTAAAATGAGACAGCATTACATAAGACAATTTAAAAATAAATTTTAGAGAATAAGATACTTTTTCAAGATACTTAAAACTTGTATAAGAACTCCACCGTTATTTAAAGTATACAAACATGTGACACACTCAAATGATTAATCGCCAAATTACAATGCAAATTCTAGGCTACATGTTTGGCAGTGTAAAGAGTCAGTTTTTACCAAGAATTACATAGCAAAATAGTCTGACATAATAAGGAAGGGTTAGGAGCTAAAAAATATGCCTTAATTCATATGCATATAATGGCTTAAATGCAAATGCATATGTATTACACAGTTCACAATATAAAATTACTACAAGAGTAATTATGAAGTATATACAAGTAAATCACATGGAAGAGACATACAAAACTTGGTCCAAAATTACACTGTATTTTGCTTCAGTACACTGACCCCCACTAAATGCAAAGTGCCTGAATAAATAAATCCATGTTAAATCATGATGTTTGCAATGGTTCATAGTAATAATATAACAAGACATTCTACAAGGCAGAAAAGCAGTAACATGTTTTAAAACCATTTTCATCCCAGTTAACATTATAGGAATAAATTAGAACTCTTACAGAAAATTATAGGCATATTTCTACTACTTATGTTTAACATTTGGCACAATAAATGTCATTACAACCACTTTATATAGCAACATTACATGTGCAACATATCTTTTAATTTTCTTGTTGAAAATGAGGAGATAGTAAATACTTTCTTCTTTTAAAGCAAACATTTTCAAACAGGACGTTATGACATAAAATTGCATATTAGTACGTTGTGAACAAAGTATGCTGCACAAATTATCGATTTACCCAACGTCTCATTCCATCATGCCAATCAATATTATCCTCTGTATCAGATGGCACAAATTCTTCTCCTACTATAATATCATCTTGATACATGCCTAGATCCTATAAATACATACATATATATATTTCATTACTTTTTAGGAATTTATCTACAAAATTATTCTTAATCCCACAATAATATCCAATTTAAACAAGATGTGATAATTTTACAGATTAAGATGTTTTTTAAAATTTATTTTCATACTACTATAAAACTAAACAAATTTTTAGAAATATATCATTAACATTTGGTAATTATATAAAAGCTGAAAATATATTAAAACGTAAGCAAATATAAACAGATACTGCATACATGAAAACTGGAGTAATATCCTAGCTGACGAGAAATATTAATCTGTAAATTTTTTCTATTTTTTAAACATACAGCCAACTGTGTGTTAAATTAAAAATTAAAAAAAAAATGGCAATTCACTCATTTATTCAAATTTAATTTTTGACTGGAGGCAACAATTTCCCCCTTCAAGATATGCAATTTGATTTCTGGAAACCCAAACATTTAGCTTGGATATACAACAGGATATTGGATAGCTGAAATTCAGCGGAATAGGCCAGATACTGGATAACTATTGAATATCAATTTTGTCTCTACTAAACATGTATGATAAATATAAGCAAAATAAATAACACTAATTAACAAATGGATCTTTTTTTTAATTTTGAAGAGAAAAAAAAAGTATTTCTTTTATTGATAAAAATTAAAATATGTTCTATCCTAAATTTTAATAAATCCTAAATTGAATTTCTATATGTGGTATCCTATTCATTGATCTCCAAAATTTCCTAACAATAGATCCAAGTTAAAAATAAAAAAAAAACTATATCAAATATATTGTTTAGAGGTACATATGATTAATACCTGTATAAAAAGACTGATAGATAAAAATGTTTAAAAAAAAAAGGATTTTTTAACCTTGCCTTGAAAATAGCTTTACCATGTTTCTTATAAAAGAAATGTAAAAATCAATTTGAAATAATTTAATGTTTATTTATGATTAAAAGACTGATAGATAAAAATGTTTAAAAAAAAGGATTTTATAACCTTGCCTTGAAAATAGCTTTATAACGTTTCTTATAAAAGAAATGTAAAAATCACTTTGAAATAATTTAATGTTTATTTATGATTATTATTAATGATTATTTTCTTGCTATTTAATCAAGAAAAAATTATTTGTCATGAATGTCAGAACATGGTTCGTACACTTTTTTAATGGAAAAAATTAAGCACCATTCAAACTTTTTAAGCACCTCTTATCAGAAACATATCAGATAAAATAATGGTTATTACATTAGGTTCAATAAAAACATGAACAAAAGGGAGAGTGTATAAGTGAGAAATCACAGACACAGAAGTCAAAATTTTGAGGAAAAAGAGGGAAAAAAAAGGAGAAAAATGAAAAAAAAAAAGAGGTAGTTGAATAACTATTAAAAATTAATGTTCTGATTTACTTAATACAAAATCAAGTGCCTAAATATGAAATATGAAAGTATCTAAATAACTTTTTATCAATATAAACAAGTACTTAAGTTTCCTAGTAAAAAATAATTTAAAACAGATTCAAATCAGATGCTTCTTCAATTTGCCTAGTTAAAAAGATAAATAAATTCACCTATACAGTTAAACTTTATTATATTAAACTTTGAGGAACCATATTGTTTGTTGGACTAAACTTTATAAGAAACCTTAGAAGAAAAGTTCTTAAAGAACCTTTAAAAACCTTTTCTACTCTTTAATGTTAGATCTCAGAAAATTATAACTTGTATAAGATTTACATAAGATTACATATAAGATTTATAAAAATATTATCTTTAATGATCTTAATTGACTAAAACCAAACAACTGATGGATCACCTATTCGAATGACCAAAAATACAGACAAATGCAAAACTAGTTATTGCTTTCTATTTTAACACTCAATTAACTTATAATCTTCTGTAGACGTGATGCCAGTATCAAGATAGTGTAAAGAATTTCTTTGTCTTATGCAACGAAAAATATTTTCTTTCCTTGAGTAGGTGAACAAGATGTTATTAATTTCATGCACTTTTTTTTTTAAATCTAGACACATATATTTAAATCTTTTCATAACTGCAAAAAAGTTTCATAAAAAATAAAGAAAAAAAAATTAGTAAATGACTGAAAAAAAATTATTCCTCTACCTCATTCCTAAGATTCACTATAAATGTATAAAATGGACATTCACCATTTATGGATAAATTAGCATTGTAAACAAAAGGAAAATCACAAGATCAAAATTTTCATTTGTTATAAGCTGGTTTGTTAAAATAGGGATTTCAACAGTACACCAATAATTTAAAAGTCATTTCAAATAGAAAAGCTTTAAAATGCACTTCTAAACAAAACTTAAAAATTTTGTAACATTAACATTTGTTTTTAACTAGTTTGTAAAATTATATTAATTTTTCTTAGATTGATTTATAATTAATGCTTAAAAAATACAGTATAAGTCTCATTTTTTTTAAATGGACAATTTCAAAAAATTTTAATAAAAGTAGCAGACCCAGATGTTAAATGTTAGACGGGAAAAAAGGAGGAACATGAAGAAGGAAAACCGGAAATTAAAAAACAATTTAAAAATATTTATTTGATTTACATAATGCAAAAATAAGTACCTAAGTATGAAATATACCAGAAGCTAAATAATTTTTACTAATATAAACAATCACTCGAGTCTCCTAATCAAAAAATGTTAAAAACAGATTCAAATCAGAAGTTTCTCAAATATCCTAACTAAAAAAGAAAAAAAAATTATATAAATGCGCATTTTAAATATCAAATTTTTAGAAGACATTTCTATAAACTAATTTTTAATTTTGTGACTGCAGAATTTCTTAAATAGCAATAAAATCTATACCTTAATAGTTTTGAAAGATACAATAATTATCATTAGATTTTATTTTAATCAATGTCTAAAAACTCATGATTTAAATAATATATGCACTGTATAAGGCTATTTTTTTAATTGGACAAATAAAATTTTTTAAATAGTAATATTTCGGGACGATGATCGAATAGGACGGGATTTTTTTCGGTATCTGAGCCAGGGGGTTCGAATTGTACTTTAGACTAACAGATTTGTAAGCATTTAGTTTGGTCTGAGAGCGCTAAGAGTTTTCTTTTATGTTACCCGACGGCTAAAGACATCGGAATATACTACTTAATTACTACGATTCTGAACGGCTACGAACAAAGAGCGGGATTCGAACCCGTGGCCGCGTAATACCGATTCAGCTATAGGACTGATTTTTATCTTCATTGCCGTTAAAAGTTATGATTTTTCATCAACTTCAATGCGCACGCAAAACTTGTGGATTTTTCAACAATAAACTTCCGTGCATATCCAAAATTTCGTAAGTTATTTGCAACAGTGTCATTTTCTCACAGACACTGCCCATAGCAGAAAATTCAGTCAATAAGATAAAGTACCGTTTGAAATAACTATAGGAGGGATTGGAATCTCAATACTGTTACCGCGATATTAACTGAATACCGATATATAAAACAGTATTACGATCGGTCTACATGCACGTGAGTTCGGGAGATACCTATAAAGAAAGTATGCAGGTTGTTAAAACATAATTCTACCGTATAAGAACCCCATATTATGATCGCACTATTAACTATAATGGTCCATTAAAAAATGCGCATTTTCTGGAATCGAAAACGGTTGTTTTTTACCAAAAACATAGAATTACGGCTTAGTTGTACTTTTATACCTAGAACCACACAAGTTCTATATGTTTCATTTATACCGCGTCACACGGCTTTTTGACCTTGAAGCACGTGTTGCGAGCATCGACTGATAACACTTTCCTACTCTTTGTCAGAAAAAAAAATTGTGGACGCGGCAAAGAGAAAAAGGATATTAATAAAATTTATACATATGTGAGATAAAAAAAATGGCTTCTTCCTTTCTTTTTTTTTTTTTAATTTCCGAAATCTGTTTTTTTAGAATAAACCCACAAAAAACATTCGGATCAGAATCATCCCTGAATTTAATATTCGATATGTAAGTCCATTTTTATGCGCACAGGCTCGGAGTAACGGTTTTTCTCCCCTCTTTGGTTTAGAAACGGGTTAAACAGATTTCTCGACACTACAATCGAAAAATTCGGGTCCCCCTTTAGTTTTGACACTTTGATCGTTATTTGCTAACTTTCAAACACCTGTACTGCCAATAAATAGCCTAAGACTTTTTTTCATGAGGGGGGGGGGTGAATATGCCACAGAAACAAAATGTTAGAAAAACAAAGATGTTATCAAAACATGGGAAAGACGATGTGTATAATCCGTTCCACTATTACATAACTCCGTAAATGTTGAGAAGGAAAAAACGAATAAAAGGAGTGAATGGCACAAGGAAAAAAGGAATAAAAGGCGGGAATAGCCGAAAAAAAGGAGGAATGTCGTAAAATAAGGAATAAAGGACAGATTTCTAGAAAAAAGGAAAATGAGGAAAAAAGGAGCGCTGCAGTGTCTGATTTCATTCACATTGAACGATTAATCCCGAGCGACCTTTTATGATTTTCATAAACGATTTCGAAATATTCAAATAAAAACTGTCGGCAAGAAAAAAAAAATTAAGGACTTTGGGGGAAAATTAAGCACTCTTTAAGCACTTTTTAAGGCCTTAAAAACGCTTTTCGAAATTAAGCAGTTTTTAAGCACTTTTAAGCACCGTACGAACCTTGCAGAAGTATATTGAATTGTTCATTTATTATAAGTTCTAACTTAGATCACCATGTGTGTGAAAAATTTATAAGCATGGCCCAGCGCAAAGTTTCATGTTGTATTGATTACACAAGTATCTTATAAATATTCTTATCTTTTTGAATACATGAAACAGTAGTGAAGTATAATGAAATATGTGATCATCAATTGATTCACCTTGACCAATGTAATTTTTCTTTTTGTTGCATGACTTAGGGCATGAATATACAAACAGATGACAAGCAATGCTGACCAAGAAAGAGTTAAGACAAGTTATTTACAATTTAAGTAAATTCTTAATCACTATCAACTTTCATTTCATAGCCTGTTATTCACCCTGGTCTTCTTCAATAGTCTCTCCCAGATTACCTTTCAAAAACAATTTCAAAATACTCTCAAAAACAGTTCAAAAACTGTCACCCTTTTTTTCCCCTTCATTGAGCGAGTAGGGGAGACCGGGGTAAAATGGACCATCCCCTATTATTTATTTTATTTATTAATTTTAATGTTTAATACTTTGATACATAGATGACAGCACTGCAGTCTTGAAAATGAATGTATAATTGTGTTTTTAGCTGACAATTTAGCCATTTTATTCTAGAAAGTTGATTTGTGG
Source organism: Pardosa pseudoannulata (assembly GCA_032207245.1). Classification (NCBI taxonomy): domain Eukaryota; kingdom Metazoa; phylum Arthropoda; class Arachnida; order Araneae; family Lycosidae; genus Pardosa; species Pardosa pseudoannulata. The sequence continues at coordinate 94,074,046 of CM063507.1, read as the reverse complement.
TAGTCAGAAGTAAATATTTTCATCATGATATATCTTCTTCTTTTCATTTAAGAATTGTGATTTGGAGGATTTAACTTCTCACAATAAAGAGCTAAGATGATGTATTATTATATTTAATGTATCTAAAACAATTTAATAAGATTAGTTCTTTATTTTCTGACACTTTTTGTCAGAATTACATATGGGGTAAAATAGACCACCAGAACCTGGGGTAAAATGGACCATGATCCATTTTCCAGGTTGTGTTTTTTTTTAATTATTATTTCTGTAATGCTTTCTAAATTTATTTTATGTGTGATACTTTAAAAAACATGCAGGATTTAAAGTAACACATATATGGCAATTCAATGAAAATGTCTTTGAGGATATCCAATATCTCTCATCATATGTGACTGATCAACCATCACCAGATTTTGAATTAACATGTACAGCTGATCGTCAACCAAGCACAGGTAATCAGCAACCAAATACATCACAATCAGTACAAAGTGAAAATCATCAGTTGAAAACAATATAACCTTTTGAATTACGCCCCTTGGCAAAAGCTAGCATGAGCAAGACAACAAAGAAACAAAAGAAGTGTGCATCAAAAATTCTAACTGATACACCAGTGAAAACAATGATTGAAAAAATGTCAAAGAGTAGGAAGAGAAAAAATTAAAACAGAAAAATGCTGCTTTAGTTAAAGATAAGAAGAATTTAGAAAAAATGTTAGTCTTAACTAAGCAGAAAAATGATAAAACTTTGAATTTTAAAGCAAATAAAGAAAATTTACGTGGATCAGAAAGTTTGAGTGATTCGGAAAATATGTCTGTTTATAGTGATATACAACACAGTGATAAAGAAAGCAATTCACAGCATGATGCTAATTCTGATAATGAATTAAAAGTTGGCAAGTATGTTTTGGTTAAATTTTTGACAAAAAAGAAAGTGGTTCATTTGGTTGGTTTAATAACAGGAAAAAATGATGAAGATTATGCTCTTGTGAAATTTATAAGGCAAAAACCTAATCAAAATGTGTTCATTTTCCCTGACAATGTTGATGAATCGCTCGGAAATGTTCAAGATATTATGATGAGTTTTCCAGATCCTACTGCTTCTCAAGAAAATAGCAGACTTTCAGTAACACACAAATCTTTTGGTGTATCATTCATTAATTTCAATATTCGCTAATATTATGCTTTATGTGTACAGATTGAAGCTATAGAAAATAAATATAATACATTTTATGTTTTGTACTATTAAATAATATACTACATTTAAGTTATCTGTAGAAAATTTTTGTGGTCCATTTTACCCTGTGCCATGGACCATTTTACCCCAGGGTCAGGATAAAATGGTCCACTTTGTCACTTGGTATTAAAAAAATTATAATAAAAAAAGTAATTATAATAATTGGTTTTGACTAAGTGTAATATAAAGCCTAATATATAGGCAATGTGCATATATATTTTCAGATTCAAAAAATCATTGGTTTGAGAGCAGATACTCAAAATTCACAAAAGCGGACCATTTTACCCCGGTTTCCCCTATATGTTTACGAAGTCAAGACTGATTATATGAGTACCTTATATAAAAATTTTTCATTTTCCTCTTTATCAACCTAGGTTTAAAAATATATTCTTTTTTCAGTCCAGGAATGTAAATTGTAACAAAGAAAATTAATTAAAATTGAAAACAACTCACATGGTTGTTATAAATTCCAGGTGTTGGCACAGATGACTCTAACAAATAAGGATTGAAATCTGGATCATTTTCAAAACCATAATCAGGATCTCCGAGATCTAATAAAACAGAAAATAGGTATTACCTGCTTCTTTACATAAAAAAAAGCAGTAAATAAAATTTCAAATTACAATTGTCTAGATAGCTAGTAGTATCAACAAAAAGAATCTTATATGCACTAAAAAAATTATAAACTTTTCCATTCAGTTATATTTACCCACATTAACACATCTGTAAAATCTTAATAGATTTGTATGGCAATAAATAATTGAATAGGTGATTGAGAAAAGGATAAGATTCAAAAATATCACAAATGCTTTTCTTTTAAATATTAATATTTAGCTATCTAATAAATAGAAGACTTTCATACTTTTCAAGTAATTGTACTTTGTCTCAATATACAACTGAGCAATAAAACTTTTTTTCTTTCCCAAATTTAATGATTTTGCAGTAAAACGGTTGTTAAACATAAAAATTTTTTAGTACAGATTAAAAACTAAATATTCCAAATTTGGAAAAAAACTAGTCTGTTACATGCTTAGAACATATTATTAACTTTCTGAGAAGAAATGAATTCTATGCTGAAACATTAAAATTCTAAAAAAATATTGATACAATAACTTTAAATGCACTAATACTTATTGGGGGGGAAAAAGAGGGAAGCTTTGCTAATTTAACTGAAATGAATAAGTGGCATGCAAAATCTAAACCTTTTAATATCATATATAACAAGAACTTCAAAACTCTTGATACATTTTTAATAATTCAAAGCTTACCTTCAATGTATGCAGGATTTCTTGAGACATATAAATCCTCATCATCACAACCTAAAGTTACAAAAGAGTTATAAAAAAAGTTTATATTATTAACACAATAAAAAGAGTAAAAATCCAAAAGCATATACTTTTTAGATGGTTGCAGAGTTCAATGGATATATACACTGGTGGACAAAATTAAGAGAGGGAAAACATTTTCCCAAATATCTCAAAAAATACTGAATATAAATAAATGAAATTTGGTATGGATATAGCGTATTCCATGATAATATAGTATGCAAAACAAAAATGAAAGTGCTATTCACTGGCAAGACCTATTGCCAATAAATCCAATGTAGTCTGAATGTAAGGATAAAAGATGACAATAAAAGTGAGGCTTGTACAGTGTGTTGCCTCTAGTATGGTGTATGGTCATTCCTGACAGACAGACAGCATGCACAACGAGTATGCATGTTGTTAATAAAGGAGTTAAGGAGGGGTTGTGAAAGACCCTCCCATCCTTGCACCAGAGCAATTTTAAACTCTAGAATGGTTCTGGGGGGAGGTTGGCACATTGCAATAGCTCTCCCAAGAGCATCCCAAGCATGTTCAATAGGATTCAGGTCAGGGGATTTGGCTGGCCAATCCATTCGTTGAATGTCCTCGCTTTCCAGATACTCATCAACCATAAGAGCCCTATGTGGTCATGCATTGTCGTCCATAAAAATGAATTCAGGGTCAACAGTGCTCCTGAGAAGATGCACAAAGGGCTCTAGGACCTCCTGCCTGTACCTCTGGGCATTCACAGAACCTTTGTCAAACACATGGAGCAGTGTGCGGGTATCTTGCACAATCCCTGCCCAAACCATGAATCCACCACCAGCATAATGGTTCCTTTCGATAATGTTGCTGGGATGGTATCGGGTTCCAGGTTCCCTCCATATCAATGACCGTCCAGAATCAGGTTGTAGACTAAATCTGGACTCATCAGTGAAGAGAACATTAGCCCATTGAAGCTGTGTCCAATTCTGATGTTGTCTGCACCATTCTGCACACACTCTTTTGTGGGAAGGAGTGAGTGGGATGCAAATAGCGGGCTTCCTGGCATACAGCCCTCTTTCATGGAGTCTTCTGGAAACTGTTTTACTTGAAATTGATGTTCCTGTAGCAGTCACAAGGTCCCAAAATAATTGAGTGGCTGTAGCCGTCCTCTGGCGCTTAGCTGAAACGAACAAATATCGGTCATCATTGGCCGTTGTAGCCCTCAGATGACCTTGTCATGGTCATCTGCATACTGTCTCACTAGTTTTAAATTGACTCCACAAATTGGAAATGACGCTTGGTGTTATATCCAATTCCCTCGCAACCTGAGCTTGGAAATGGCCTGCCTCAAGTCTACCCACAATTTTCCACCTCATACCCTCGTCTAAACGATGATGCTTACTCATTTCACCTAAAAACCAGCAAGAAACAACACGATTATTCAAAAAATGCACTAAAATCTGCAACTGTGTTGAAGAGTGGAATGAGGTGAACAGCTCGATGCAGACTTTTATACCTCCTGCTGGCTAAGCAACACCCACAAGAATACGTAAGCTTATCTCAGGGCCAATAGTGCTACAGTGACCATATAAGGCAATCAACTGTCCAAGCTTTGTGCGGTATTTTTAGAGAAATGTGCGAAAATGCTTTCCATCTCTTAATTTTGTCCACCAGTGTATTTTGATAAACAGCTTATGTATATCCAATATTTATTTGCAAAATATCATGCTATATTATATTCTAATTATAGAATTACAATCAATCAATTTTTAATGATTATGATTTTAGATGGAATAAACCAATATCTAATCAACATGTTAAAAAATTCATTCTAAACTAAACCCTGCTATTCCCACTCCGGGATTTATCCTTTAGATTGCCCTTTGTGCACCTTCTACCTATTAACAATCTACCTAGAGCAGCCATTAAAGAAAAAAATTATAATTTAATCAAGCAATTATTTTCTGCTTCTGTTTTAACAGATGTACTTAAAAAAGTATTTTTTAGTTTTTGAATTGTTTATTCAAAATTGGTTACGAAATGAAAAAGAAGATAAATTCACATTTATGCCAAAGTATTTCAATAATAATAAAAAATAAAATATGAATATATAAGATAAATTTTTATTATTTAAGTAATTAAATTGTCTGGACACCTTGAGACTTCTAAGAAAACTGTTTTAGTTTTGTAATAGATAATCTTCATTATTTTAAAATTATAATTTTGTTTTTAAATATTATATTATTGACACAAATATAATGGGGGTTTCATGCTAAGTTTATATCATTCACAGAAATATTAATATCCTAAACAATAATTGGTCATCTATTGAAAATAGCAAAGCATTGGATATATATCAAGATACCAGATATTTTTGAAATTTTCCAAAATATCATATTTACAAACCCAGGATGAGGACCAACACAAAGTCAGGAGATTATCAACACAGTAGGCCATTAGCATCTGTTACTGAATCCATGGCATAACAAAAAGTGTATATATAAGTATATAGTTGACATTTTAAAATGAATTTAGTTAGATTTAGTAATGAGTAATACACAAGGCATATAAAAAAGAAATATCACTTAGCCATGTAGAGTATTGAAGTTAGAATTTACAAATATGCACCTCTTTTCTCTTTTTTTCTTTTAAATGTGTCAAAGTCGCATGTTACTTATTCTACATTACATTTCAGAAGGATAAAAAGCAGGTAGATTAGTGCTTGAAACAAATATTTCACATCTCTTTGAAGTAGTAACATTTGCATTACAATATGGAAAGAAAGAAAAATGTAGATGGGAAAAATAAAGCAGGTGTTTATAAGGAATTAATTCACTACATTGTTTGCAATCCTCTCATAAAAAAATTATAAGCTTTCACTTTTAAAAAAATTTAAAGAAAATTTTGGGAGTGAAACTATATCCTTTAGGATGTGTTATATTTGAAACATTAGATCCTTTTTGTAAATTTTTCATATTTTGCATTTGTGATTCTCAATTTGTATATCAAGATGTTGTTAAGAGTGCCATAAGGATTTTAGTATGTCACTTCACTATATTAAGGTACTATTATTAAGGAATTTTCTATTTTGCAGTGCCATTTTTCTTATTCACTTTATTCCCCTATATCAGGATATGAAGCATGAAACTTATTCTTTGTTACTGACAACAAAGTCATGCTTTTGTTTGACACTATGAGTTTTACTTTCAATACAATCTGCATTCATTCATTTTCAATATCTTTGATTAGAATTTTTTCTACTCGGTGTTTTTATTTGACAAGGGGTTGCTTTTATAAGTAGTTATGAAAGTAAGACACTTTATTATTACTTTTTTAAATAGGTAAAAATTTAGGAAAAAAATCCTTGCAATGAAAGAAATTTGGATTTTGATGGGGGGGGGACCCTTCAAATATTTATGGATTAACTACATAATCTTGTCTCTTTTATTTGTAAAGTGGATTATTAAACATAGGCATGTTACACATAAACATGGTTCCCACTCTTTTGCTTCTGAAAATTTCAAGCACTTTTCAAAGACTTTTCCAAAACCTGATATTTTTTTCAAGCACCTCTTTGATACACTGTTCATAATTGAAAAAAATTAAAATAACTTCACAAAACAGTAGAACTATATATATAATGTTCACTCTTTTCACAGAAAAAAAAACCAGGCTTTTGAAATGGTATAAAAAAAGGAAGGGCTATAAACACATGAAACTGGTTTAAAAATATAGTTCTTTTTAAAGCATTCCAAACTTTTTATATATATTTGACATCACTAACTAAACAGAAATAACCAATCAAAGAAAATAAGTCAAACTTTGCTTCGCTACTCAGGCATCCAGACACACAGAAGCCATCATCCGCCAAGGCTATTTTATCATCTGCTGCCATCGGCCACAATAAGCCAAAGCCCCTCCAGACGGTGGTAATGGCTTGCAGTCAACCATAGTGGGAGGGGCCTTTAAAAAATCTCTTTCAAAGCCCTTATCTTTCTTTCATCGAATGAAAAGCAAGAATTTCTAATTCGGGATGACATTCAACTCTCCCTCCCTCCTTGTTTCCCCCTCCATCCAAGCCAGCGACAGTAGCTAGTGCAGTTTGCAGTGCATGAAAGATGAGTCCCGTGACATGCCCACAATTGCCAATAACGATCCTTTTCAATTTTCCGGTGCAGACATGAATTAACATTTTGCAAGGATTTGAAAAAGAAAAATCAAGCACCAGGCCTTAAATTCAATGACCTCAAAAAATATTCAAAAACTTTTAAGGCCTTAAAAAGCAAAAAGAAAATTTAAGCACTTTTCAATGACTTTTCATGACCGTGGGAACCCTGATAAATATTATCCAGCATGATGATTGCCCTACATGACTTTGAGATGGTATTGGTAAACTTAAAAATCTTTCAACTTTACTTTTCTAGCATTTTTATTTGATATTTTTTAGGCACGCCACAAATAATTTCAGATATTTTTAATGTGACATCAACCAAAAAAAGATTGATCAACACTGTTTTACATACTATAACATCTGAGCAATGGTACCTTTGCATTCATTAACATACTTACCCATATTTAATTCTTTTACTAGTGTAGACATAGCATTTGTCACAGAATCTGCCGCAACCAACAAATCATTCTGGCGGCTTCTGGTACAAGCTGCTTGGCCAAAAGCTAGACGTACATCACCACCCAGGCCTATTAAAGGATCAATGTAAGGACATGCACTACCTGGTGTTGCTGGTGCACTCATTGAAGAAAGGGGATAAAAAGGGAGAGGTGACATTCTTGATATCAATGACAAAGGTGAACTGTTTGGAGAGTCAAGTGGAGAGTGATCCTAAAATAAAATGACCAATCAATTATAGAAAGAAAAATAAATTATGTATATTTTTTTTAAAGGTAAAGAAAATCAAAATTGATTTTAAACAGGGTATCTGCCAAAATAAAATTTTTCAAATCGATGACTTTTCATGACTTTCCCTGATTTAGCAGATCATTTTCCATGACTTTAAAAAGTTTTCGTTAAAAGTATATATGAATAAAACTTCTGATGTACATACAAATAAAATATATGCTTTTAGAGAAATTACAGGAATTTTATCATAAAAAAACTATAAACTTACTTTATAAGTGTTAATAAACTCACATACATAAAAATAAATTGTTGTATCTACATACTTAAATATATAGCAATTATCAATCAAAATGTTTCCAATTTGAATTCAGGGTACATTTGGTATTATTCAGGTGACCATGAATAACAGACAAATATAACCCTATAATGTTTATATACAATATCCCTAGAGAAAAACTTATATTTTGTGTTAAAATCTTAACTAATTTTTATTAAAAAATAATAATTATTATTATATTAATAAAATTTTAATCTACAATTTAAGAAAAAACCAGAATAATATACATTTACCCACCCATTAAGCTTTCTTGCTTTGAGTTTCCTTGGTGAACAAATTTTACTTGGCAATAGGGTCAATAGGATAATACATAAATACCAAACTCAGTAACTTCAGCCAAATGACAAGTAAAAATAGAATTAAATAATTCAATGCATTTTTTTAATCGGTAGTTTAGCAGATCCATGACTTTTACTCATTTTACTTGAAAAATCAAGACTTTCCATGACAAAATTAATCCATTGTCTAAATCCATGATTTTCCATGAATTTTCCAGGTGCGCGGAAACCATGAAGATATGAAAAGATTTAAACTATCCAAAATTAAAAAATAAAATGAATTACAATAATTTAAATGATGGTCTTTGCTTGTTGAAAATATTATTCATAATATAACATAAAAAATGAGTTCAGTAAATTACTAATAATTAAATTTACATTTTCTTTTAAGTATTTTTTGGAAATCAATCTACAGAAAAGAAATTATTGTTTGTGACTAATTTACTGACATTTTCCTGACAGCATACATTGTGTATTATAAACTCAGTTAAGAGTTTTATCTCAAAATAAAGGAAAAAATTTAAATAAAAATATCACCATTAAAATACTGCTACCTTGAGCATTCGCATCAGAACTTCCAGCTGCAACACTAAATCCCTCCGACTCTCTTGCAAACTTGATAGATGACGTTCTAAATCTGCTTTTCTTAAACGCAAAGCCCGTAATTCTGCAAGTAATGTTGGATTTCTTTCAGATTGTAAGGCTTCATCTTCCTCTTCTTGTTGCCTTCGTAAACGAATAATCTCCCGCATTATCTCTCTAAAAGTAGGATTTAGTACAAGTTTAATTAATTTTATACAACAAAACAGTTAAATTTTGAACAGGAAATATGAAATAATACATAAATTACACAGAAGCAACACACACAGGCTTGCAACTGCTGAGAAACTTTCAAAAAGGTGAGAAAAGTGACAAATGATACAGAATAAGTAACCAAAAAGTGACTAAACATTAAAAAAAAAAAAGCAATTATTTTTCTCTTCTTGATTACAGATGCTATTATTAAGATTTTTCTATTTATTTTAACTCTAAATCAAATGATTCATGCAAGAAATGATTTTAGCGTCAAATACAAAAAAGGTTAAAAATTTTGTTTAACACAACTCAAAACATTGCTTTTTATTCAAGAAAATCTATAAATTAGATTTGAATACATACAATACATTAGTTTTATAATCCCAATTTTCTGCCTATATTAATGATGTTTTGAAATATGTACATAGCTAGATTAGAATATCTAAACAAAAATTGTGAAGAAAAAGAGAAATGTGTGCTTTGATGCAAATTACTTTAATATATTAAATGTACATTTCAGTACCAATGTACATTTCAGGAACTTCTTTACGACTTTTTAAAATCATTCAATTCTAGAAACCATATGACTAATTACATTTTAATAAGAAAAATAATATTAGAGCATCACATTTTTGGTCTTTTATTAAAATATTTTGTTATTCATTCAGATTTCCTTTTTTCAACAACAGACTTTTGCTGTGATACACCATGAAAAAAGTTACTGTTTACTTAAAAAAGTGACTAAAAGTGATCAATTGTAAAAAAAGTGACGGAATTGCAAGCCTGCACACAAATACAAATCCTGGGTCAACTGAACTTCCTCAACCTAGCCTTGTAATCTAGACTTGTCAAATTTTCTGTATACAACCGTAAAACAGTAACATTTTTAAAATCTTTTAAAAATAAAGTATGTTGGGTTCATGAGCTTAGAAAGAAAATAGTTGAAAATCAATATTAATATACAATTCCCAAATTTCAATTTTATGTTGAAGTGAACAAAACATTTATTTACTTCTGACTAATTCATCTGTACATACAAAATATCTGTACATATGTTGTTGCATACAAAAAAAGAATTTTTTAATTTTATTTGATTTTAAAGCATTTTATAATGTATATTTTATGGTTTTATAAATTTAGAAAATATATAAATAATTTTGTATCATATGCATGAAATGAATGTTCCCCATCACGTGAAATTCTGGATAACACAACACAACATACACAGACACAAAGAAACAAACGGAAAAAATTCAGTATGCTCAACATAGATTTAAACATAGCATAGTATCTGCGAGCACTCTCCCATTACAAAGACAAATTTTAAATGCCTCCACTCTGGATCGCAGGGCAAAGGGAAACCTTGACAGAAATCTCTCTTCCCTTTTTTACTTGTACATAATTGCATTGTAAACTCAATCTGTGTAGCATATCTCGTAATAAAAATGCTTAATTTTTGTGTTCTGGAAGATAGAAATTCATTTGCCACAACCGTCTGATTTTCTTTGTGCCTTGTGGATTTACTTAATTAATTGGTCTACATCATGAATGAGTTATACAAATTTAAATCCATCTTCCAGTGCTTCTACTTTATCTTTGAAAATTTATTTCATTAAATAGACATTAAAAATTTTTATTCATGAAGTCTCACTGCAGCATTAAGTGCTGAGAATAGCAAAAAGAACTTCTAGATACTCTCATATCTATTGGTAAAATGAAAATTAATTTTTTAAAAATTGTTTCAGATTGAAGATGTTTTTGGATTTGAGAAGTCTGGATTATTTTGACGTGTCTCATCCTACTTTATTGTAGTAATACCAATAAATAAATTAAATTTGCACTTTACCTGTTTTTTGCTTCCAGCTTGGCAATTAATTCTCTCTGTCGAGCAGTGTCAGATGGTAAGTTAAGCTCTGAATTATATCTTCCCTATTAAAAAAAAAACTGCATTAACAAAGGATGTTTCAGAAAGTTACTTTAGGTTTAATGTTAAGAATTGACTTAAAAATGTTGATGAAATTACATATAATAAAATTATTTAATTTATATGAATACTTTTTTTTTTTTTAATTTTGATGAGGGGACGGAACATATGTGATATCTACGCTCTTCCAGCCACCATGTTTTTTTCTTGACGATCTTGGCAAAAAACCCCATTTTTGAAAGTTGCCAAACCAAAATGGCGCTTTCTGAAAAATCACCAAGAAAAAAACATGGACGCCACCACATGGCTTTTAAGAAACCCTGTATAAAAATGGCAGCAGAAATGGCATTTTCTAAAAGATTAAAATTTTTTATTTTTGAGGGGGGAAACCCCCCCCCCATATTATTAGAACAAATATAAAAAACATGCACACATTTTGAGAAACATTATATAAAGAAATTATAAAACACTGAAAAATTATTTAAAAAACATTTTTTTTTTCATTTTGAGGGGGGTAACCCCCCCTCAACCCCCCCATATTGTTACAACAAATATTAAGAAAACATACATACATTTTAAAAAACAAAACAAAAAAAAAAAATTAATTACCAAATATATTAATTTTTTTTTTATTTCTGAGGGAGGCGAACCCCCCTCAACCTCCCCCATAATGTTACAACAATTATAAACAAAACATACACACATTTTGAAACACACAAGAAATTATGAAACATTGAAAAATTATGATTTCTAACCCATAATGTACAAAATACCTAAAAAGATTTTTTAAAAAATGGAACAACCTGACCACGCGAACACTCCAACCAGACCAGCACGTAGAGTAACGCAAAATAACTCTCTAGAGGACAAATAATTCCAAAAAGACGCAGTTGGTCAAGCGCCATTTAAAGAAACATTAAAAAAAAAATTAACTAAAAGAAAATAAGAGAAAAAATTAAAAGTAATTAATTCGCATTACTGACCAGCACGTACAGTACTGCAAAAGAACTCTATAGAGGAGAAATAATTCCAAAAAGGTGCCAGTTGGTCACGTGCACCAATGGGGATTAAAGAACGAACCAGATTGCCACTACAGAGATCCAATGTTAGGGAAGTAAAAGATAAACAGTCATCGATCGCCCAGCAAAACACCTGAAAAATTCACCAAATTTGGTGACAAAAGCCAGAGCATAGATATCGAATCCGTACTGAGGGAACTTATTGACTTATTTTTACATTAAAAATATTTTATCCTAATCACAAGAAAATACTGACGTTTAGAAAGAAACAATCTTAAAGGGTATAATATTAAGAAACTTTTTATGAAAATTTATAATCACATTTGTTGTTTCAAGAGCTTTAGACACAAATTCCACAAGTTTAAAAAAAAAATGAAGTTTTGAGACAGTAAAAACCTGTCTACAGAAGTACAGTAGTACTTCTTTAAATCTTAATTGAATAATTTGCCCCATAGATAATTATAAAACAGATGGAAAACTTACATATATAAAATGCAGAGCTCTTAATAGTATGCAACACTTTGTGGACAGAACAGAGAACAGACTTAATATATTGAGCTACAATCTCTATGCAATCTTTTATATACTGTCATTAAACCATATTTTTTCTCGAAATTAACTTATTTTAATTTTACAGCAATTATTTTATTCCAAAAAGTTTCAGGGGAAGTCTGTACAGTAAAAAAAAAAAGAATTTAAAATATTAAGTCACTGATAAATAATAAAAATTAAAAAGAAAGTTTGGAGCATACTCTTCTTCCACCATACAGATGATTACTGTACTGTGATATTAACAAGTGTTCTTCATCTCGGGGATAGAAATCACTACTTGACCTTCGGTGGGTACTGTTTTCAGAAAAAATAAAAATAAATAAAAATGATTTAAAAAAAATTACATTTGAAGCAAATATATAACAATTCACATAGAATTTTCATCATAAGTAAAAATGAACTATTCCATTATATAACTTAACAAATAAGATTACCCATCTCATCAGAGAAGTTATCATTTGATAGAAATATTAACCCTTTAAAGGTCATGATTAAAAATTCTTTTAGATTTAATGGCATTAGGCTATAAACGTTGTCTCTAAGCCTTATAAATAGGAAACATATGAAAAAAAAATTTTACATTCCTTTAGTAGGTGGAATTTTTGGAGGGAAGCTGTACAGGGGAAAGGGTAATTGTGAAACCCTTCCTCTGAACAGCATGGAAACAAGAGTTTCTTTAGGGTATCTGCCAAAATAAAATTTTTCAAATCCATGACTTTTCATGACTTTCCCTGATTTAGCAGATCATTTTCCATGACTTTAAAAAGCTTTCGTTAAAGTATATATGAATAAAACTTCTGATGTACATACAAATAAAATATATGCTTAGAGAGAAATGACAGGAATTTTATCATAAAAAAGCAATAAACTTACTTTATAAGTGTTAATAAATTCACATAAAAATAAATTGTTGTATCTACATACCTAAGTTTAATCATATAGCAATTTTTCAATCAAAATGTTTCCAATTTGAATTCAGGGTACTTTGGTATTATCTAGGTGACCATGAATAATAGCCAAATATAACCCTACAATGTTTATATACAATATCCCCAAAGATAAACTTATATTTTGTGCAAAAATCTTCACTAATTTTTATTAAAAAATAATTATTATTATATTAATAAAATTTTAATCTACAATTTAAGAAAAAACCAGAATAATATACATTTACCCACACATTAAGCTTTCTTGCTTTGAGTTTCCTTGGCGAACAAATTTTACTTGGAAATATGGTCAATAGGATAATACATAAATACCAAACTCAGTAACTTCAGTCAAATGACAAGTAAAAATAGAATTAAACAATTCGATGCATTTTATTTAATTGGTAGTTTAGCGGATCCATGACTTTCCATGACTTTTACTCATTTTACTTGAAAAATCAAGACTTTCCATGACAAAATTAATACATTGTCTAAATCCATGATTTTCCATGACTTTCCAGGTGCGCGGAAACCATGTTCTTAAATTTAATTATATTGAAAGAACAATGTATAATTATCACAAAAATGATGTAATAAATAGATAACTACGCAATTTTTCATTGTTGCTTTGGGTAGGTGTTTTTATTTGAAGTTATAGAGAGATTTTAAATTTGAGATTTTTCATGTAAAGCAATTTTAAAGTAATGTATTTCAAAGAGAAAAATTCTATTATCTATTGCTACATCAAAGAGTCAATAAAGTAGAAAATAGAAAAAAATCCTTTCTAGGTTTTTAAAACAAAGAGACTCTAGCTTTCTAGGTTTTAAAAAAGTATTAACAGGTAGTTCCTCTGCGAAACCACTGCCTGTTAAAGGGTTAAAGCATGCTATAAATAACTACTTTTGATGAATTGATACAATAAATCAATCAAACAAAATAACTACAGTGGCAGCTTAAGAAATTTCTAGAACAGAATATTTCCAGCCTAAGACATTACATTTCTGTGATCCCAATATTATTTATATACCTACAATAGTAAATTTCCTCATATAAGAAGTTTTACTTTAAAACATTTTCTCAACTAAAAAGTTTTATTTCCTTCAAACTTTATTGTGAGGCTTAGTATTTTTTGCTGAAAAGACATACAAATGATATATTTGTGAAAGAAATTAATAACGATCAAGACGAGCAAAAAACAGCATTTCTCTACAGTAATTATTTGAAATTAAGAAGAAAGCTGAGAAGTTTTTACACAGAAAATAGCATAATTTAAATAACATTTTCAAAGATTTCTTTCAATGGTTACACATGTAACCATCATTCGTACCTTAGAGATAGTTTATTATAAATTCATAGGCAATAATTTTTCATGATTCTGCCTTTGAAAAAGTTCTTATACACATACACACTAATATATATATATATATATATATATATATATATATATATGTAATATCATCTTATGTCAATTGTTTTTAGAACTTTTACATATTATACAATTATAAAACTTTTATAATTTTCTAACCTATTTCAAACTATAGTGTAATCAAAAAGTCAAATAATAAAGTATGACACACAATAGGCAAGACTGCCATACATTTCCAAATATAAGCCCATCTATAAAAAAAAGACAAGACTGCAGTTTTTCTTTGAAAATTTACCCAAAATTTAAAATATATATATAAAGCTAAAATAGAGGGGGTGAACATGAAATTCCATTAAGAGCTTCAAAAAGTTAACAAGCAAGTAATTTCCATGCAAATCTCTACAATCATACTCAAATCTGCCTTGGCTCTTTGAAGAAGCCAAGCATTAACTAAAAGACCTGATGCCACACAGCAACGATGAGCTGGTTGCCTAACAGCTTCTGTTCTATGAGATTTCCACCATGACCACAAAGATCTGTGCTATTTTAGTCAGCCCTAGGGATTAGTAAGACTACATGTGAAAGCTTGGAACTACTAGTAGATATAAGGCTTAAACCCCTGCAACTCAAAACACTA
This sequence comes from Pardosa pseudoannulata, assembly GCA_032207245.1. Lineage (NCBI taxonomy): Eukaryota > Metazoa > Arthropoda > Arachnida > Araneae > Lycosidae > Pardosa > Pardosa pseudoannulata. The sequence goes on along the minus strand of CM063507.1, from coordinate 94,058,832 downwards.
TATCATAAACTAAATATGACCAATAATGTGTTTATATATTGCACAAAATGGCAAGTCTGGTAATCCTTTCTGAAGCTAGTACAATTTTTCCATTCATTTATTATTTTGAATATATTATGCTATCATAACTAGTCTTACTTTTGTGCTAATTTCAGGGTATCCGCCAAAATAAAATTTTTCAAATCCATGACTTTCCCTGACTTTAGAAGATTATTTTCTGTGACTTTAAAAATATTTTGTTAAAGTACATATGAATAAAAATTCTGACATACATACAAATAAAATATATTCTTTTAGAGAAATTACAAAAATTTATGATAAAAAATACTTTATAAATGTTTATAAACTCATATATATATATATATATATATAAATTGTTGTGTCTACATACCTAAGTTTAATCATACAGCAATTTTCTGAATGCAATCAAAAAATTTCCAATTTGAATTCAGAGTACCTAGGTATTATTGAGGTGACCAAGAATAATAGCCAAACACGATAACCCTATAACGTTTATATATAATAGCCCTAAAGATAAGCTTATATTTTGTAGAAAAATCTTAACTAATTTTTATTAAATAATTATTATTATTATTATTATATTAATATAAATTTAATTTATAATTTAAGATAAAAACCAGAATAATATACTTATACATTTACCCACCTATTAAGCTTGCTTGTTTTGAGTTTCCTTGACGAACAGAAAGGAAATTCACTTGCAGGCATTTCTTGGTTTTTCTTAATTGGTAGCTCAGCGGATCCATGACTTTCCATGACTTTTACTCATTTTACTTAGAAAATCATGACTTTCCATGACAAAATTAATCCATTGTCTAAATCCATGATTTTCCCTGACTTTCCAGGTGCGCGGAAACCGTGTAATTTATTTTTGTTTAATAAATGAATAAATGAGATAGGTGAGAAATTCTTATGTAGTATCTTTTGTTTGAATGATTTGTATGATATTTTGATGACACAACTAACATTACACTTTTAAAAATAAAAACTCATTTTTATTAAGTCAATAATTTATTTCTTTTATAATTCCTTTTTTGTAACTTAAGCAAAATAAACTAAAATAAAAAAGGGGTTATTTCTGGCAATTTATTGCTTGCATCCAGGTAATAGAAAAGGTTTTTTTTTTTTTTTTCCCTTCCCAACACTGCACATCTGTATATAAGATGACCTCCCCATTTTAGCTTCAGAAAAAGTTCCAAAAATTCTAGGCTTATACACTGAAATATATGGTACATCTACATCTAAAACTTTATTTTCATATAAAAGCAAGAACAATAACAGCTTAAACAAAAGGCAAACAAGTTGATCATTTTTCTAAAACAATATGAAAGTTTTCTTTACCAGTATTGCTTCTCACTACCAACAAACTGATGCTATTGGTTTGCAGCTAGTTGGAAATTTTTTACAGCTCTCTACACAAATATATCTGTAGAGATATTTGTATCATACTTCACATCTTTCATTCATTATAAGACCTTTTGTGATTAAAATCAGTATAATGTAAACCCAGATTTAATAGGACTGTCACATGTAATTACTTTGTACCAATTTTTTTACTACATAATTCCAAATTTATAAACACCAAACTTACAAAAGTAAAAAAAAAGTTTTTTAATAACAAGGTCTTCAAACAAATATTTTTATTTGGAGTCTTTAAAATCATCTTTCATTCTTGAACTTTATTATGTCTACTTATAGTACTTGTACTAATATGCCTTTCTAATGAAAAGAACTAGGTAGGGCAGCAAAACAATCTAAAAGAAAAATTCTCACTTTTTTTTTTCTGCGGCACTCCTAGTTGAGCTATAAAATTTTGTAGTAAATTTGAGCTATAAACTGCAGGACTTTGCAGTTCAGTCCACTTTACCTTTAAAGTGGACTGAATATGAAAGAAAAAGCAATACAAATTTAAAGATCATTTGTCCTTAATGTGAAAAACAAAACTGTTAGATCTTTGTTCATCATTCTCTATTATTGCTGCTGCACCCCTGACACATACTTGCGACCCCCAGTTTGAGAACCATAGTTTTAAGTATAATGATATATTTATATATTTTTAACTGAAATTTGTAAGCCTATATTTAAAAAGTTTCATTTATAAAAATGTAAATTTTAGATAATTCCTGAATATTATAAGATTTTGTATTAATACTGCATATTAAGAGGATTGAAATAAAAATATTTAAAGAAATTGGAAATATATAAATGCCCTAACAATATATTTACATGAAGATCATTAACAGGACTAAGTAAAACAAAATTTCATTAACACAAACTTTTTATTTCCTGGAAAATGTTAACTTCTACATAATTTAAAATGTGTATTTAAAGCCATACAACAGAGAAAAAATTGTAATTTGGGAAAAAATTCACAAATACTTTTATAATTTTTATTAAGAGTGTTAATTAATCTTAGTTATGGATACATACAAAAACACAATTAAAATTATCAATATTAACAGTGTTAATATTTTTATGTTTATCATCAATGATACCACTTACTACTTAATTGCATTCTTTTCCTGGTGAGAGGAATTTAAGGCATCTGCAGAACCATTATGAGCAACTGAAGTAGTAGTTCTAAAATAACACAATGAAATTTTTTGAGTGCAAAAACATCCTTAAAGAAATTTATGTGGCTGGACACACATGCAGACACATACACATCGATATACCATGAATTGTTTCAAAGAATTATTTCACACAAAACAAAGTTCTCTCCACCAGATATAATTTTCAAACAGAAGCATAAAAAAATATTTAAAAAAATCAACTTACCAATGAATAAATTTTTATTTCATTATTAACCAACCAATGTTCCCAAATAATAACACAATATTTGACTAGTTATTTCTCTGTGAAATTACATGTATATACAAACACACACACATATAAATATATATACATATATTGTTTAATGGATCATACGTTCGTTATTATACCATTAGCCTATTCCCAGCACACCAATAAATTCTATATATCATATTTCCATATATAAATCATTCATAGACCAAAAGTGGAGGATCAACATTTATAAGGATTCATGGAACAATGTGTTTCTTGGAAATGTTTTTTGCCATTGGGTAAAAATCAACAAAACAAATTTTTTAACTGAAAATAATGAAAAGAAAATTTACAACACTAAAAAAGAAATGAAATTTGAAAAAAAAAACTGAAATAAGAAAAAAAAATGTAAACACAAAAATTGAAAAATAAATTTACAAAGCTTTTTACTTTTGTTATAATTGCAATAAATTAGTAGTACTATATATTGTAATGGATCAGCTAATATTTTAATAAATACAATTCTACACATGTCTAAATTAACTGATAAATAGCCAAAATAAGAAAGTGCTTCCTTCGGATAGGGTTACCACAGTTGAAACTATCATGATTGCCATCTGAGTGAAAATATTATTGGCCACATCATCCAGCGCAGTGATTCTTAAACTGAGTGCAACAGCAGTAATCTAAATAAGTTAGTGTAAAATGATGAAATTAATAAAGACAGCAAGAAATTACTTAAAAACTAGAATTTGTGTTATTTTTCCTTGCCAACATACCAAGTGTCTCAAGGTGCAACCTATCCTCTACTTCTGTGGTACTTAAAATTTGATGCCGCTGTGGAAAAAGTTTGAGAAGTGTTGGACTAGCATTTTGTTTTGAAGCAATTTGTTTTGGAAATATTTCCCGCATTTCACCTACTTGGTGACATGTTTAGCTTCTTGGTGCCATAGAAGAACATTGTAGAACATTTAGAAATTATGTTTTTCATTTTGACTTATATATGGATTTTCGATTCTGGATAAACTTCTGAACACAAATTTTCCTAGACAAAGACTGTGAAAGGCAAATATCCAGCAAGGAATTCTAGCCTTTGTCACTAAATTAATACATATATATTACAGTGTAAATTAGAAAAGATCTCTGGAGACATAAATCACTAAGTCTCTCAAAGTTTTCGTAGCCATCCAAAAATATCTAAAAACTCAAAAACTAGACCAAATATGATTTACTGTGGATAGGCTCAGAAAAATTGCAAAATTAGCAATTAGGGTTCAAATTCCACAACCAAATCTAGTGAAATTAAAGATGAACAAAGGAGCAAGAACTGAAAATTAAGATTTTACTGGTGGGAAAATAGAACAGCTTTTGCTTTAAATTAAAGTGCTTTTTTCATAAAAAAAATGGAATTAATTTGGAGAAAATAATTAAGATACATTTAGATTAGATTTTTAATTTCTTACATATAAATAATGTGAATATATATATGTAAGGAAAATTTTCAAGGGTTTTCAAATCTGAAGTCAAGGGCTAAAAATTCTTGCATGCTTTTGCATTCCCCTTTTTAACCCTAACCTAAATTGACCTCTGGGACTGCCATTTATGCCCTCAGAGAAGGGGCCTGACCAATTATAATTCTACATGACCCTAGTGGACAATTTAGGAAATTTCCATATAAAAAGGAGATATACGCTGTCGGAAGCAGATATTTTCCCACAGATGTTAACCCAGGTGTTAAGGGTGTTGTACACATAACTTCATGCTAGTTGACCCTTCAGTTTGTCCCGTCCCTGTGATGAAGTGGGAACCCATCCTCCAACGTTATCTTAATAAAGGTCTTGTCATTTTTATGGGCCATGACTGCAACCACCCATCGAGAAGTCCATCTTATTACATATATATATTTATCCATGTATAAATTATATGCATATATATATATCATAAATATCCCTCAGTTTATGCCCTCAGAGAAGGGGTCTGACCAATTATAACTCTACATGGCCATAGCGGACAATTTAGGAAATTTCCACCCATCGAGAAGTCTGTCTTATTACATATATATATATATATATATATATATATATATATATATACACACAAGAGGACTGACATTCAATTTTATTCCACACAAACAAACATATTTCTTAGAGAGACCATTAGTCAAACATCAAGTTCCAATTTGGAAACATTGGCAAGTAAACAGTTAATGATATAATTTCACAAAATGTACCGAAAAGCTTTTATAACTACCACACTGAAAATACAGACAAAGGTGCAGGAAGTGAACTATAATAGTTTACTGAACACTTCTATTCTTCTTTTTTCTTGCAGAATTGAAGGACTGACACTTATTCAGCACTACAGTACATTAAACATGGATAATTTCGTTCAACAATGTTGCTTCAGGTAAACAAACAAAAGACACACCTATCAGCCTTTTTGGAGAACCAATCACAAAGGGATTATAAATATTTTACACATGAAGAAAATCAAGAAAAAAATTATACAGTTCACTTAATTTAGCTTGCCTGTAGAAAAAATATTCTTTTCATTAATTCTATTTCTTTTCATTAATCATTTTGTAATGCATTTTTTTTAACATGTAAGAAAATATCATAAAAACTGTATTTATTTAAGTTGATTTTGATCATATAATTCTAAATTAAAACTAACTTATTAAAAATACTTACACATTTTGAGCAAAGTTGGTGTTTCTTGAATGTTCATCCTGGTAATGTGATTCAACATTTGAAGGTTTATCAGGGACACAAAGAATTGACTTAAAAGATTGTCCTAATTGTTTACTAGGTGTTTTCTAAAGAAAAGAACGAATTCATAAAATATTACAAACAGTTAAAAACAAATAAACATTGTTTAGATTGTTTTAGAAAACTAACTACCAGAAGGTGCATAGTTATACATATTAAGATACACAGTATTATCTTACAAATAAGTACCATTCACAAGAAATTTAATATGTAATAAATACTATTCAAGAATTCTCTTTTCTTTTAAACTTAAACCTATATTCTTAAACTTTAAAAACAATTATAAGTCCACATATCTGCAGTGGACAAATTTTTTTTTTTGCCTTCCACAGCTATGTTTAGCTTAAAAAAAAAAAAAAAAAAAAAAAATCATAAAACTCAAAATTCTTAGGATAGACAGATGAGGGTAATTTAAATCAATAGTTTACAACTAGTATTTTTAATAAAATAATGTGTTTTGAAAAGGGATTAATTAGATAAACTACTGTTATCCTTCACTTTTGAATTATTCCAGACAAAAATGAACCTGTATGAGTGAAAATGCATGATTTTTTACATTTTGCCATACTGACCCGAACAATACATTAGGTATAAATTGAAAAATATTCCTTAGAAATGCAAATAAATTTAAATCCCTCTAGGAATACATATTTATGTTTTTTACCAACAATATAAAGAAATCTCAAGAGAATGTCCCGGTATTATATTTTTTATGGATACACAAATTTCATTTAGGGTCATATTGACCCAAACAGAACAGTAGGGTTAAATATGCTTATTTAAACTACATATTTTTAAATTGACTATGGTTTTACACTAATATTTAGACAAACATATTTCAGTGAAATATAATTTTGATTTTTTTTTTTAGAAGTTTAACTCACTTAAACAAGAGTTACATAAAAAAATAAGAAAAATAAATGTAGATACATTTGTTTAAAAAATTATTGGAGAGTTGCTTATTTGTTTATATTATGAGGGTCACCCAGAAAGAAATTTCCCAGCATTGCCAAAATACTATGCTGCAAAAGACATGAAATACAAAGACAGAAGCTGTGTAGACTGTAGGTGTAATCATATGCAGCAATTGATACTTCCCAACTGCTTACTATTAAGATTGTAAAAGCATGTGAAATATTGGCTCTTATTTGTTCTTTTGCTGACTGCTAGGTAAGATCCCTGATCAAGTTATGAAATGAATAGCACTTAAGGTCAAGTGAAATCTATTATCAATATAATTAATAGTGTTTAGTGTAATGACCATATTTAATGAGCAAGCAGATGGTTCATTGTTGGTTTTGGGGGCTTTCGACAGTAGGCAAAATAACCATGATGCACTATGTATGATATCAATGATGGCCTTTTAGAACAACATAGTGCCACACCATATAGAAGTTCTGCAGAACTTCTAACCTGTGCTGTTGTTTAAGCTAATGACACTTGGACAATCAATCAATCATGCGCAAATTGGGCCCATATAGCCGTGAGGCCCTCCAGGCTTATCCCGGTCACGGTGGGCAGATTGCAAGTATGGGGCCAAGCCACCCCGAGCTAGACCCTTCAAAGTACCCAGCATGCCCATCGTGCTGCAGGTGCCAGTGGCGGGATTACGCACCAGGGGTGTGCTGCTGAGGAGGAAGTATTTGGAATACTACTGGGTGCTCAGCAGACCTCCAGACGCCGGAATTAGTGGAGAAGGAGCAAACCAATAAAGAGAGGACTTAATCGAAGAGGAGAATTTTGCTCGTTGCACCAAGCTTGACAGGAGACCGGAGTGGCCGAAAGAGGGAGACAGGAAATTTTGAGAGGCAACACTCGCAATCCTGGGCCTCAGGACCATCACTCAGGGGGGTCATTGTGACGGAACATTTTGGCCCACCCTGCAGAACGCCCATGACTTGGCGTGCTCGAAAAAAGGATCACTGGGGCCTCGCATAGCCCCAGGATCTGGAGCTGAAAAAAAAAAAAAAGAGAGAGAGAGAGAGGTCCTTAGTGGGGTTGGGTCCTACTGAGTTAGCTGCGTTGTCAGCCTTGGGGGTCCGACCTCAACTTACGCAAACCTTAAAAAAAAAAAAAAAATGCCACTTGGACAAGCCAAGTATGTGAAACAGTGGCTAATTGAAATATGGCAATGGGATGCACTTTTGGTTTTGAAGAGCACCGCTAGCGTGAAAGTATGACTTATGCTCAAAGTGAACCCTCATAATTTAGAAGCAGAGACAAAACAGAAGACCTACAGGCTTGGCCTGCCACCTCCAGAGGTATCATTTGGGAACTTAAAAGACATTGCATCTATGAACCTATTTTACATGCCCTAGTGTCCATTAAAGAACACGGCAGAGTTTTGGCCTGCTTGAGCCATGAACCCATAATTCTTCAGTTATGCTTGACACATTTGCTGAATGAGTTACTGTAGCTCAAACTTGTAACCTGTTCTTGCACCCAAAAGAATCCCACTCAGTCATCCTATTCCTACAAGATCTGCAGATGTAACAGTGTGACATTTACTAAATTTTCAAACTCTATTACACTGGTCTACAAAATCTTAGCCCACAGTAAGATAACTGTTACAATTCTGGTGGTTATAGCAAAATGTAGTTGAAATACTGTTGTATCTTTTGCAATAAATATTTCTAGGTACTCTAATTTCCTACGTATAATCTACAGATTATATGTTTAAAAGGTTTAAATTTCCTTCTAATGTGCACTATACACTGCAGTGTATTATCTGCTATTAAAAATTATTTTTATAATAAAATTTACAAAATATCCTTCATAAAGAATAATAGATAGCAGCACCTGCTCATATATACACAGAATTTTTATTATTTTTTTATTCATTTATTTATTTATTTATTTTTTAATGAGGATTAAAAATTCTTTTCAAACAAGGACACAGCGGTTTGGATAAAAATAACCTATTAAATTAATATATTCCATTTTGTATATTTATTTCTATCAAAAAATAACACTTGTATAACCTGAAATAGTGGTATTTTGCTGCATTCTTCATTTTTTTTTTCACTTTTAACTCCAGTATAAAATTTTAATACAGATTGCAAATAACCATATTAAATTAAAATGAAAAGATGCATTTTAAGAAATCTAAATGTTAATATCTTTTTTATTTAAATATGGGTTTGAATGATTTATTTGTATCATTGTTTCTGTATTAATTAATGTAAATATTTTGACTATATTTTGCTGTGGTTAAATATAAAATTTTTTAAGTCTATCCAAATTTTCACTTTATTAGATTACTTTTTTTTAATTTAAAGAAAATGTTATCATTAAGTAAAGAGTTTAAATTTAAATTTTTTAACACTAAAAGATATAATATTTTATTCCATATACATTGAAAACTGTGAATTACATGAGATTAAAATGGAAATTTAATCTGCGGATTATACAATATTTTTCTCTGAAAATATCCCAAAATTCGTACCTGCAGATTATATGCGGATGCAAATTATATACAGTAAATTAAGGGTTTTCTTTTTTTTAGCTGTTAGAAACTTACTTCCTAGATGACTTTCACTCAATACTTATAATGTATGCATCTAAAATTTAAGAATAAAAAAAGCAAGCTATAATACAGTAAAAATTAAAAGCTGTTTCCAGTAAGAAACCCAAAGTATTCTGAAGCATACAATTTTATCAAAAGAAAACTTGATCACTTGTATTGTATTTACATAATTTCATGTGCAATAAATGTATTTCTGCACAGCAGGGCATTCTGTTCTTAATAAAAGTTCTAAGATCTAAAAATTTCTTATCCTGTATTTGAATAAGCTAAAATCAGTATGTAAGAATGAGTAATGCATGAATTTATTAAATAAGAAAACTCTTAAGTTACATCAAAAATTAATATTTGAAACTGGAAAGCAGCAAAATTTTATAACAATGTTATACTTACATAGCTAGTATATTCTTTCATTTCATGTTGATTAGTGTGATTTCCTGATACTCTACATCGCCAAAAACAATCTTGACACAGCTGATAATTATAACATCGCTGACACTTATACCGAAATCCCATGAAAGATTCTTTGTTGCAACCCTCACATTGAACATTATGCAAAACTAGAATTTAAAGCATCATTTACAAATAATATAAATTATACTACTAAATACAATAGAGACACTATTCTTCAAAGAAAAATACTCAAACAAAAACTATACAAACTTATATAGCTAAAATCTCCTAAATAATTTACAACTCTTTCAAATCACAAATTAAATAACCTATGTTAATATTCATTTACTAAATCTCTATTAATCAACAGAGAAAAATTGCAATCTAATAAAACTAACAACTAAAACTTATTTTATAAAACAGTCAAAAATGCATTTCAAACTTAGTAGTTAAAAAATTATATTCAAATTCCTATTTTGCATGTTTTGGACAAATATAACTTTAAAAATGTTTGAAATCTACCATAACTCTAAGAAAATCCTCAAAATGAGAGTTATTCCTGGATTTTACATATCCATCACACAATACAGAAAGAAACTATGTTTATTATGATTTCAAGAAATGTAATGACACCTAAAAGTGTCATACATAAGTAAATGAGTCAAATTATTTTACAAAAACATATCATCACCAGACTCAAAATTAATAGAATGTTCAAGACTTGTATAAACGAATATTTAATATTTTTCTATGTTATGTTCAATTTTACATAATATTTATAATGAAAATTATCTTTACATAAAACAAATCTTTATATATATATATATATATATATATATATGTGTGTGTGTGTGTGTGTGTGTGTGTAATGTATACACCAGGGGTCGGCAACCTGTTTGTCCTTAAGAGCGCAATACTAAATTTGAAAATCACCGAGGGTGCATATTTTACAGATAATCAACAGGTATAAATAGGCATTTAAAAAAAAAAACAGATTTTTTATAATTTTATTTTGTTGGTGTCATACATAATGATACATATAATTTAGTGTGAAACTTGAGTGTCCATATTTTCAGCTAATTTCTTATAATTGTTGATATATTTAGAGTTCCTGGTCCTTAAACAATTATCTAAATGTGAGTCATTAAGCTTTGTTCGGTATTTTGATTTCAAATATTTCATATTTGAGAACAAAGACTCGCAATTGCATGTTGTTTCACAGTATGAATAAATATTTAGCGCACATTTCCTTAAAATAGGATACTTATTTTCATCGACTAAGTTCCAAAACATTTTATCATTACTATGTGCTTTTAAAATAATATCACTTTGCAAGTTTATTATTTCTAATTCTAGGTCTTCGATATTATGAAGCTCGAAATACACTGAAACTATTTCAAGGACATCATCTTCAGTAACATTGAATGGATTTATGAAAAATCTTAGAACGGGTTCTAATACTGCAAAATCTTTAAATCTAGAAGAAAACTCTTCTATTAGCTTATCTATAATTTCTAAATATGATGTAGCAGTAAAATTTTCATTATTCAAACTTAAACCCCCAACAGTATATTTTATATTTGGGAAATGTGATAATGATTTTTTCAATAGATGGGATTTCAACAACACTAACTTGCATTTGAATGCATTTACTGCACTAAATGCATGCTGAATTTTCCCTTGTATTTTTAAATTTAATTCATTCAACTTTGCTGTTATATCTGTCAGAAATACGAGGTCGATTAGCCAGTCCTTATTTTCTAATTGCTCTTAAAATTCCCCTCTTGATGCAATAAATTCCTTTATTTGTGGCAAAAGCATGATAAACCGCTCAAGTATTTTACCTCTGCTCAGCCACCTCACTTCAGTATGTAAAAGAAGATCTGTAAACTGAACGTCCTCATCTTCTAAAAGTAATTTAAACAATCTGTGTTGCATAGCTCCCGATCTTATGGAATTAATAATTTTTGTTACTATCGTAAATACGTGTTGAAAACCGATTGTTTTTGCGTATAACATTTCCTGATGTATGAGGCAATGATAAGAAATAAATTTAGGGAATAAGGAAGCCTGTCTACATAAGGCAATAAATCCTTTTTTCTTGCCAGTCATCGCTGGTGCCCCGTCTGTTGTAATTGACGATAACTTTTGTACAGGTAATTTTACATCTGTTATATACTTTTTAAAAGTAGAAAAGATACCTTCTCCTATGGTGCTTCCCTTTAATGGTAGAACTTTAAGGAATTCTTTTATTGTAAAATCAGAAAATACCATCTTCACGCAAATTGCTAATTGTGATATATTTGTCACGTCTGTCGATTCATCCATCTGTAGCGATAACGCTGTATATCGCCGTTTGACAAGAGTAAGTAAATCGCTCTGGCTATCATACATTTACATTAGTCCAGAGAGGGAGCATTAAAAATCGATCGGGGGCACCACGTTGCCTACCCCTAGTATACACAATAAGAAATGTGGAATCAAAATATAAATTTAAGGTTACAAAAAATTTTTTAAAAAATAGTGAATAATAATACCATTTTCCACACTGGCCATACGATGAATCAGAGGCAACCACATAAGACATTGGGGTCCAGGATCAGATAGTAATACTTCTAAAAAGTCATTTACAGTCACTGTTGATTGCTGTAACAGGCAGATTTAAATATTATTACATACTCTTAAATATATATCACAGTACATTCACATCTGAAAAATGTGTTTCAATTATTATCAAAGTATCAAGAGCACATACAAAAAAACATAATACAATATACTTTATTTACTGATGTATTATGCACACTTTAAAAAAAAACCTTAGCTAAAAACATAAGGTGTGCATTATACAGACATGCCAACATTCAGGCACTTGTGACCGGAGCAACATAGTGGTTTGAAATTTTAACATGCTAATTACAGATTACACATAAGAACGTATCAATTTCTGAATTAAAATTAAATTTAAAATATTTACACAGTAGTAAATTGTAAAAGGTAAACTGAAATTTATGCATTTAAAAATGAGTATCTTTTTTAGCTTTGATAACTTATTTTTCGGAACAGTGTTTCTTATAGCAACATTGACTTCAATTAAAATATTTCCATTTTTCTATCATCAGGGATTCTAGAGTTTGTCTACACAAATTTGACCTAAATTAAGTTTGGTTTTTCCACACAGTACCGAAAACTTTTAACGTGGAGTATTACTGTGTGAAATAAGTAAAATTCAGCCTTATTTTTTGCAAAACTTTGTGTTTAATTGCTAAATTGTAATCTTTCAGCTGTTCAAAAGTTTGTTCTTTTCCGGAGCAATCTGTTACATATTTCAAATCGACAGCAACCTATTACTTGAGCTTAGAAGTTTCCCATACCACGTTGCGATCGAACATTTCGCAACACGGTAATCGACTCCTCATTAATTAGGCATGCAAACTGTTTTAATGTGTGCACGCAAGTCAGAGCGCGAGTATAAGTACGTGTTGGAGGGAGTAGTCGGAGCACTCACTGAGCCAGCACAGAGCGCACCTTTCGCCTTCTCCCCGGCAGTTCATTCTTTTGCACGTAGCTGTGTGGTGTACGTTCGTGGCAGATTGCTGAACTTTCTATCTTCGAGTAGCCTTAGCCCGTAGGGTTATTTTCCTCCTGTTTGTTTTACGTAGTTTATTATTTTTCGCTTTTAAGTAGGATTACCGAAGGTAGTAATGTTTCTTTTTGTCTTGCTCTAGTATGTACTTTAAACTTGCTCCAGCCATCTCCTTGTATTTAAACTTATTTTAATGTTATACTGATTTGTTTTTCTTGTGTTTCAGTTTACCAATAAATGTTAATTGTTTGTACTTAAGCTTTGTCTTATTTCCTCTTATCAGTGTTATTGGGCTTTAATTTTCAGAGTAGCTTCTCTGCTTCACAGAACTCTGCTATCGTAATCTATCAAAGGTATGCACTAGAATTTCAATTCGTTTTTCCCAGCTAGTGTATGCGTTTGTCACAGCCGTTCTGTGGCAAATTTTCTCATTTCTCCGGATCAGCTCCAGAGAAGTTGGCATATCTGATTCTACACAGAATAATTTTTATTGATTCCTATTATCACCCAATATATGATGTATGAATAAAGATTCATATTCAAGAACAAAAATAAAAAGGTCAAAACTGTTACTCATTAGGAATATTGCTGTCTCTGTATTTCCTTATTATTGTACTTTTTTCAAGCAACACTAATTATTATATTTAAAAGCCAAATTTCCTATTTGAAGCATATTTCCTATTATCTTTAGCATACAGAATTACTTGCAACTTAAATGCTACAGTACATACTTCTCTCACTTATGCACATTCTCTTAGAAAACACTCTTTTCTTATAAAATGAAGTAGAATAAGAAAAGTAGAGTCCCTTTTACAGGGTATCTGCCAAAATAAAATTTTTCAAATCCATGACTTTTCATGACTTGCCCTGATTTAGCAGATCATTTTCCATGACTTTAAAAAGCTTTCGTTAAAGTATCTATGATAAAACTTCTGATGTACATACAAATAAAATATATGCTTTTAGAGAAATTACAGGAATTTTATCATAAAAAACTATAAACTTACTTTATAAGTGTTAATAAACTCACATACATAAAAATAAATTGTTGTATCTACATACCTAAGTTTAATCATATAGCAATTTTTCAATCAAAATGTTACCAATTTGAATTCAGGGTACTTTGGTATTATCCGGGTGACCATGAATAATAGACAAATATAACCCTATAATGTTTATATACAATATCCCTAGAGATAAACTTATATTTTGTGCAAAAATCTTAACTAATTTTTATTAAAAAATAATTATTATATTAATAAAATTTTAGTCTACAATTTAAGAAAAAACCAGAATAATATATATTTACCCACCCATTAAGCTTTCTTGCTTTGAGTTTTATTGGTGAACAAATTTTACTTGGCAATAGGGTCAATACATAAATACCAAACTCAGTAACTTCAGCCAAATGAATAGAATTAAACAATTCAATGCATTTTTTTTAATCAGTAGTTTAGCAGATCCATGACTTTCCATGACTTTTACTCATTTTACTTGAAAAATCAAGACTTTCTATAACAAAATTAATCCATTGCCTAAATCCATGATTTTCCATGACTTTCCAGGTGGCGGAAACCATGCTTTAATAAAGCACCTCCTAAAAATTGTTATGTACAAAATCTTAATTTGCAATCCCCATTGTCAAAGCCACGATTTCAAAATCACTAGCAATTATGGCATGGTACTGATTTTTTATTCCAGGCCCCTGGTGTCCTTTTTCACAACACTCCAAAATGAATCTTTTTAGAGTGCATATATACAGGGATGTTATGAATTTAACTTCCTTAATTGTTGAATTTTTAAACTGTGACATAAATTTATAATGTCAATTTTGTATAAAAATTAAAAAGTGTTACAATTATCTTTATACAGTCGGAACTGGATAACCAATCCTCTCCAATAGTAAGTATACATTTCAGAACAAAAGATTATCCTTTTTTTTTCTTTCTTCACGGAGAACAGGTATCAGCAGGATAACAACAGAAAATTGTTACGAGTTAGGGAATATTGGGCTGGGGGCAGAGACATTCCTATCATAAAACTATTAAGTATGGATAAATTTTTTTAATGTCAAGGAGCTAAAAGTTTTCACAGGCCCAAGTATTATGGTACTAGTGTGCAACACAAATATCACAGTAACTTTAATTATAGTAGCCAATCCTTTCCAATACCTAATATGAATGATAACTTCATCAAGAATAGAGTAATGTTTAGAATGACATGAAAAGTATAGGAACTACTTTTGTTGGCTTCATGTAGCAATTGGTTTAAAATTTGGAAAGTTACTTTCATGTCGAATTTTAAATTTGCATTATTTATAAGTAAAAATGGTACTGATAAAAGGAACTTTGTTACAGATGATTTGTTTCTATTTAAAAACAAAATTGATATCTTTATAAATAATGAGTTATTTAAAAAATACTACTGAATTTACTTCATAAACAAATTTTAATGCATTTTAAAACAGTCAGTTGCTCAAATTAGGATCCAGACAAACGTAAAACTGTAGGCATTCAAAACAGTTATAAAGTTTGTAAAAATGGTAAGCACATAAATACCATCTAAGTTTCTTACTATTCACAAAATTATTTTAAAAATACTGATTTTTCCATGCAGCTTTAAGAATACTTATTACAATTATCCTTTTGTCTTCAGCTTTATGGTTATTAATTTAATAAATGAAAAAGTTATAGAAGTTTAAATACTATTCTCAATATTTTATTTTCATTACTGATGTAAAAAACATCTTAAAAATATTCTTTAATAGTTTACACAAGACTCTGTTAGATTCCAAAGACCTGGATTTTAGTATTTAAGTGCTTCTTTTTTATTTTTATTATAATGATACAAATCAAAGGTATATTATAATATGCCTTACACTTTATCATGCTTGAATTATTGTAAATAATTAAATATAAAACTACAGCTGCAAATTTATTTATGAATAGTATAGTATATGTACCTACATTTCAAAGGTTAATTTTGCAATTAGTGTATTTGATTACCATTGTACTTAATAACTTAAATATAATTTAATCAACAAAAACAAACAAAAAGATGAAAGGAAAGGGAAAAGCAAAATTAAAAACAAATATCCTTACTCACATTTACAAAAGCAGAACTAAATTATGAATAAGCTTCAGAATCCTAACAAAAATTACAAAAATAATATTATAGCGTTAACAGTGGCAAAATAATATACTACTGTGAAAAAACCAAAAGAGCAATAATTGTTCAACTGAGAATCATTAATTTAAAAAAAGCAAAATATAATGCACATATAAATATATATAAATCTGGAAATAAAAATTTAAAAAAAAAAAAGTTGCACTGGTAAGAAAAAAAAAGGGGGAGGTAAGGGTGTTTTAATAAATTAATTCCAGAGATTTTTAACAATTGCAGGCAGCTGAGGTACTAGGTGAGAAAAGTCAATATTATTAAACATTATAGATTTTTTTTTAATTACAGATCTTTTATTTTTTTTTCATATTTTTTATTTAATTTCTCTTTCTTATTTTTTTTTTTATTTTTTATATCTATTTCTTTTTAACTTCTTTTTTTTTTTTTTTATCTTTAAATCATTTTATTCTTTTTTTCTAAAATAAATTTTCTTTTTTATTAAATTTTTGCTTTTTGTATTTTTTTTATACTTTTTTTTTAATACTTTTTACTTTTATTTTTTTTTTTTTTTTTGTTAAATTCTTTTTTTATATTTTATTATGTATTCTTTTTTATTTTTTTTTTCTCTTACATTGTTTTACTTTTATTATTTAAATGATTTTTTATTATTTTTTATCTTTTAGAAAAATTCTAAAACAATAAAACAGTGACTTGTGATAAAAAAAAGTGACTGTTATTATTTAATTCATAATTATATACATTATTTATAAATGATTTAAATCTCAATATTATTTTTTAAATACCAAATATTTGTTTTATAATCAAGGATATATTATATAAATGATTGTATACTTTTAATTTTTTAAAGCATGATGCTATTTTTCTTACATGAATAGAGGTAGTAAAAAATAAATTCTAACCAATATGATTTTTTTTAATTAAAAAAACCCTTGCTCATAATTAACTACAATGTACAGCAATTCTGAAGTAAAAAAGTGATACTTTAAATAGAAATTGTAAGTTTTATTTTGACTTGGAATGATAGGGTCAACTCTTTGCTACATGTGGATATTGCTTGAAGCTTATTGTAAACAGTTAGAAACAAACACCCATAGTAGAATTTGTTGATAGAGTTTTGTTTCTGAGTGGAACACTACAGAAATCTTTTACTACAAGCTTTAATTAAATCGGGATCTACTACTTAAAAGTATATTGCCAAATACTACAAACATCCATGACTGTAAAACCTTTTGAATCCTCTAAAGTCTAGAACCATAAAGTAGAACCCTACCTGCACAAGAGTATGTGTCAGAACACAAATTAGCTATACAAGTGTTAAAATTTTTATATCCTGCATAATACATTAAAAAATAAATGAAAGCAGAGATTTTTCATAACAGAGTACATTTCATAAAGAGCAAACTCAATATCTATTGAAAATATACATTAATGCAAAGACTTCTGTATTAATAATGTTTTTTAAGAGATCACTCAAATTTCCCATATGACTACATAACATGCAAAAGTGTACCAGGAATTTCATACAACTATGAAAATTTAATTAATGGTAAAGATTATCTGAAATATTTTTGCATATGACTATTATATGACCATTCTAAAGGCATCAATTAGAAAGAATCTTCTCCTCTACTTTTTCAGGTATTTGAATAGAGGTAGTTACAATAGCATAATAAATATTGTTTTGAAAATTGAACCAAGAATCCTAAGTACCAACTGTAAGTAATATTGTTCTGCTATAATAACCTAAACTTTATTTACTAATACAGTTCTTATGAGAATATGTAATATGATTAATGAGCAATGGTTTATTTTATAACTTTTCTTTTTTTGCTCTAAAATCTTAATATTCTTGAGGTTTAAGAGCTTTAGGGGGAAAAAGTGCAAATCTATGTATCTTGTGTTAAACAATACTTATGACAAATACATATTTATATATTTATTAGATATTTTTAAATTAGACATCAATTAATTTTTTAAATATCCTAAAGACAAGAATTTCACTGTGAGTCAAATACAGGAAATATTATTCAAACCCATATATTTTAATATAGCTTATTGTAATTACTGAAAGCTATTTTTTCTCTTTTATTTATTTAAATTAGCTGTTGTACACCTGTTACCATTTGATCAATACAAGTGAGACCAAAAGAATTCAGGAATTCTAAAAGAATCATGAGCTACTTCCTGATTAGAGCTTCTAGGAACTCAAATACCAAATAACCCTAAGACCAGTGGTATAACAATAGATACAGTTTGGGTATTCAAACATCTCCCAAAGACTGAAAAAAAAAAATATATATATATATATATATATATTTATTTAAATTTTTCACATAAAGATAATGCCTTAGCTTAGGCCCTTCTATTATATTTTGACACTTCTATTATATTCTTGTCAACTACATACTACGCACATATTTTATAATTTGGCAAAACAATCAAGCACTTTACATACAAAAATTTATATGACCGTAGCACTTTTCATCTTTAAATTAAAATAGTGTGTCTACACCTCTGCATATATATATTACTTTATCACAGAAAAAAGGGTTGTATTCTAGCAGAAAATCTAAGATGAGACGTTAAATAAATCATTATAACAATGTGAGGAGTAGCATTTTGAGACTATTCCATGTTGTTTAGACTAGATTTTATCATTTTTATCCATTCTTAGAAATCCACTATCAAGACAATTTTCCTTCCATAGTACTATTTATATTTGTACCTTACATAAAACATTTATTTGTGAGTTGCTAACTAATAAACACAAACACTACCATACTTTATTATAACCTATGTAGCATGCTACATCCTTCTGGACACTAATAGCAGCTAATACATAATGAAAACCAAACAAACTGGTAATTGCAGAAATTACTTTATTGAAAACTAACAGAAAAAAATGATAGAAACCTTTAAACATATAATACTATGACTTTAACTGAGATATGAAAAAAAAAATTATGCAGAAATAAACACTGTACTGTAGCCACATCTGATAGCTGTATAAAAAAATAAGTTACTTAAAACTAATACAATGCCTATAAAAATTACACATTGATATGAATATTTCTAGCTCAATTTTTCTTAATTTATCTAAATCATCATAGCTTTATATCACAAAAAATATCTAAAAAATAACAGGGTTTTTTTCTTTTTTTTAAGGGAAAAATAAAAATTTAAAATATAATTTAAGAGTCCCACTTTTTCTTTCTAAAATAAATACAAATATTGTTTTACACACCTGTTTATTTAACAAGAACTAAAAGCCATATGCATATCATTAAAATATTACTTAAGTTTAAAAAAAACATACTAAAAGTTTGATATAAAAATGTTAACCTTATAAAATGTTGTTACTTACACCATCAAATATAGTTCTTGGTAAACTATCGGTGAAAAAAAAAGAAGGTGACTCTAAAACTGAGCAAGGCAATTCCAATGCTTCTTTTAAAAAATCCACAAACTTACTGAAAACCATATTGCCACTGACATCTGATATTAAAGAAAATATGTCTGAAAAAAAAATGGGCATAATATACTAAAATAATTCACACATCACACTAAAGAAATGAAGAACAATGAAATGATAAATCTTATATATAAAACATGTACTTTGCCTAAATACAGTCAACCCTGTTATAGCAAGCCTAGTATGCAACAATGAAAATTCTGGTAAAGCCAATTTTATGCTTATATTAATGCTAATTTATAATTTTTTCAGCGAATCTCTTAAATGTTAAAATTTAGATAAAACAAACCTTTTCCTCTGATTTTTTTTTTTCTCTAACTTTTTTATAGTTGGGAAAACAGCATTTTGACACCAATTTCATAACAAAATCTATGATATTAATAAATTTAAATCCAGTGAAAAAAAAAAGTGTGGAGTTCTTTGTTGTACTGGGATTTAGAAAAAATTATAAAATCTGCATTAGAAATTACATCAATAAATATCTATATTAACACAGTAAAAAACAATTAAAGATAAAACTATTTTTCCATTTGTTATCATTTTTTGTCAATTTAATGCTTGTGTCATTGCAACACATTTGTTGCCAGTGAAAATTATATTTCTATTTTCAGAAGCTGAATTAAAATATAAAACATACAATTTAAGATAGTCAACCCACATAACCATGACTATCAAAAATGGGACCCAGGACCAATTTTCTTTCTAGGGAATCTTCACTCACACACACACTTATTCCAAAATGGATCTATTTAAATTACATATATCTAGGAGTGTTATGAATCTGGATTAATAAGCTGTAGAATTTTTAAGTTTTAATCAATATTCAGTAGGAACTGATAGTAAGTATGTATTGTAGAACAAAAATATTTTCCAATTTCTTTTCTTCTTTCAAGTAGGAACCGAGGTCAATGATCAGCACTATAATGACAAAGTGTTAGCATAATGGCCCATTGTGTTAATTGACAATTTTCATAACTAAGAAAAATTATAAAAAAAAATTTCCTTTTCAATATTTAAAAATCCTTTTTTGTGAGCAGTTTTTTTATGTCTGCTTCCCTGCCATTTTGTATTTTCTTCCCAACATATGATATACAAAAGAAGAACGCTTAATAAAAACTTGTGAGCCAATCATGATTGGCTGGCAGGCAGTATACATGGATGAATCAGCATTTGGTCTGACTGTTAAGTTTAAATATGCCAGTATGAGGTTGGGAAAGTGGAAAAAAAAGCAGTGGAGCAGAACTGTGGTGAATGCAGATGGCAACCCACTAAGGCAGACGGCAATAGCAAGGTGCCAAAAGAGCTGATACAATGTATAATGAACGAAAACAGTGTTGGTTCCTGGGCTCATTATCTTACAGCTGGCAGTGTTTTTTAAGATTATCACCAGTACTAAAGTACAGCATCTCCATACTTCCTAGTCAACCTATTTCAACCAAGATTGTAGATGTTTTTATTCTCAGAAGTGTTTTTTTTTTTTTTTTTTAATTTTTGTTTTAAAAGAAATTTTTGGAAGTACGCCATTTGGCATCAATAACACTTTTGTTGGGAAAGTTTGCCTCAAGTTGTAAGTCATTTTTGTATTGAATTTGTATTTTTGCCTGTTCAGAAAGGGCTGTATTTATATCTGCTGTAAGGTTATTTTTGATATGTTTGAGTTAACAGACGTTCAGAAGAAGGATTTGTCAAACAAAAGTTTGATGAATATTTTTAGAGACCTATATGCAATATTTTTTTTCAGCAGCATGCAGGGTAAGAAGAAACTTTTTATTCTTACACTAAGTTACAAAATAAGCAACTGTTCTTTTGGAAATTTACAAGATAGTTTAGTATGCGATCAAGTGGTAAGAGGTGTATGTTCTGACAAGGTCAGGCAACTGTTAGCATAATGGCCCAATTTTTTTGTTAATTGACGTTTTTCATTAAGATTAAAAAAAAATTCCTTTGAATATTTAAAATCTTTTTTTAAGAGTGGTATTTTTTTTTTCGATCTCCCGCCATTTTTATATATTCTTCTCAATATGAGATCCATGAAAGAAGAACGTTTAATATTTGAAAACTTGATGGCTAATCACGATCGACCAGCATTCAGGATACGTAGATGATTTGGCATTTGGTCTAACACCCATTGTTATGTATAAGTACGCCTGGGTGAAGTGCAGCAAATCAGGTGAACGGAGACAGAGATGCAGTTGAGCAGAGCAGTGTTGAAGGAAGACTGCGACCTACTCTGGCAAATGGCAACATCCTAGGCGGTGAAGTACCTGATTCTGTAGATGGTGAACAAAGGTGGTGTTTTAATTCAAGGCTCATCATTCTAAAGTTGCCAGTGTTTTTTTTATTATTTAAATTTTTTTTAAGATCATCGCCAGTTTAACATTTAGCCTTTACTTCCTGGTTAATGTATTTAAGCAGACTGTGGATGCTTATCTTATGGTCATCATACTTTTGAAGGAATTTGTGGAAGTGGGCCTTTTTTGGAAAAGTTTGACTCAAGATGTAAGTTGTTTTGTATTCTTGCTTGTGTGCAAAGGGTCCGGTGATAATACTTTTTTTTTTTTTTTATAGGACCTTATGTCCTAGTTTTTGTTTTAGTTCAGTTCATAGAAATGTTTTTAGCTTAGTATCTATGCAATTTTTTTCCATTCTTTTTAAGACAGCATGTTGGATTTGTTATATCTTAATTTTTTGTTGTGGTACACTAATGCCACTGAGTTAATAGTTACCTGTATATTTTTACCTTAAATAAATTATTATTGTTATTTTTTAAAACTGCTTCTTTTCTGACCAACTCAAATTCCACTGTGTATATCTCTGCCATGCATGCCTTTTAAAAGATGTTAGGTTTTGATTTCCCAATCTCAATAAAATTGCAAATAAGTGTTGGGGATATCAAAGGGTTATGGGTTATTAGATACCCCATTCGAGTTGGTCTGAATTAAATTGTAGTCTTTTTTAGTTTAAAAAGTTGATAATTTTGAAAGATTTGGATGGATAGGTATTTATTTTTTTAAAGATGGCTTTTCTATTAAAAAGTTAAATGTGGATAATTATGTGACAAAAGACATTAAATTTTTGTTAAATGAGAACAATGCATGGCCAATTGTTAATGGTATTGAAAAGTTGCTGGTTGTTGAAAAAGATGAAAAAGGAAAGGTTCTACCTGATCTTTTACTAGCTGACTTTCAGCATAGGTCAAGTATAGCCCTAACTACTATAAACTTAAATGTAAGCGAGGATTAAAGAGGACTTATTAAAAATTCAGATTGCCCTCTTCAGGTATGGAAGCTATTACAATACTACTTTCAACCAGATAGTAAAGCAAGACATATGGCTCTGTTTTCTGAGTTGATAATGTGTTATATTAATACTAATGAAAGTGTGAGTTTATTTTCAGCTAGGTTAACGAAGCCTTCTGAACAACTTAAGGCGATCGGTCATCCCATTAAAGGAGATTTATTTATATGTTCCATTACTCCATTTTTTGCCCAGTAAATTTGACCAAGTGGTACAAACAATCCTAAGATGGCCAGATGAAAAGTTTATTTTTAAGGACAGTTCACTAGAAGTTGTCACTGAGGAAAAAATGCTAAAATTAAGAGATACAGTTAAAAGTATAATGGGAAGAAATATTCAATGTACAATGAGGAGTTCAGAACATTACTTCCATTAAGGAATTCTCTAGAAAGTTTTTTAAAAAGAATATAACCTGTTTTAAATGTGAACATAAGGGTCACATGCAGAATACAACGTAGGGTTAAATTACCTAATAGGTCCTTATCACCAACAGCTTCCTCCACATGACCAAAGCACTAATCATTCCTGGAGTTCAAGAAAAGGGGGGAAAAAATTGCACCGTACACAAACTTTCCATAGCGAAAAAACACAGTGTGATAATTATCTATGTGCTCATTATGTTGCAGAACTGACGCTTTAATTGTGCTGATGCAGATGGCTGTTGGGTCTTAGACATGGCTGCATCCCATCACTTTTGTTGGGAAATAAATCTCTTTAGTACTTATACACCAGTTATCGATGAAAAATTACAAGTTGCCGTCGATGGCTTATTGTTTCCAGTCGAAGGCAAAGGAATTGTTGAGATGGGGTTCAATAAAGGGAGAGTTTACAAGTTTGGAGACAGACTCTATTCACCAAAGTTGGGGAAAATTTTGATTTCAGGGATGAAAATGATATTAATGGGGCAATGAATGAGTGTAAGCATGGCCGTATTAAAGTCATAGGAAAGGATATGTTTCAAGCTAAGCTTATAGACGGTATTTATTATGTTTTTCCCATAATTGAGAAACAGAACAAGCATGTGAAGTTTGAAACATCTTCGTAACGAAGTGATAACTTGGATGCATAAGAGATTTAACCACATTAATTCAAACATTCTGGTTAATACCAGTAGGAAAAATTGTGTTACAGGTCTACCTGTACTAGAACAACAAAAGGAATTCTGCTGTGAAGCCTGTCAATTAAATGAACAGTGACAAGTCTCCTTTAAAGCTTTGGGTTTTACACAGGCAAAAGCACCATTGGAGTGAGTTTTTATCAGTGTATGGGGCCCGATTAGCACCGAGGGTAGATGTAGTAAGAGATATTTCCTCTCTATTATTGATGATTATTTTCGAAATGGGCTAATTAATCCATTTCAGGACAAAAAGCAGGAGTTAACCAAGGCTTCTTAATCGTAATTTGTAAAGGTGGCTCTCGCTGTATGTTTCATTATGACTTCAACTCTCACTCGGCAGCTACGAACTGTGTAATTTTGTGACTGGCTGAGTGGGAGAGGAAGTTGCATGTATATGTTAAATTTTATGCGATGTCTGCTGCTGGATATAAGAGAATTGTTGGATTTTTTTTTGTACTTGTGCATTTTTTCCGGCACGTAGACAGACATAGGAGAATATGTTTTTATTTTGAGATTTTAAATAAATCTACATTTTCGTTTTTAAATAGCTTGTCATTTTTTATAATCACTATCAGAACCCTGCTCTGCTCAAGTACCAGTAATCAGTTGTTCATATCAATACCGGTAACAAATAGCAAGGTGGAAAACTCAAGCCAGCAGTAGCAACAGCGGCATGCTCTCCTGCTGAGCAGCCAGTGAATTGCCGCCAGTTCTGATTATTTGTACATGACAGAAACTCGGGACTAGGGGTCTTAGTAGGTAGTGATGCTGATATCTCCTTGATTCCTGTGACTTCAACATCAAATGGTTCCTGTAAGTACAAACTTTTTGCTGCAAATGGAACTAAGATTCCTACATATGGAATTAAAGTGCTTACACTTGATTTGGGACTAAAACGCCCCATTTCAGTGGCCATTTATAGTAGCCAAGTCAGCAAAGGTATATTGGGAGCTGATTTTTTAAGCAAGTTCGAATTACTAATCGATATCCATAAGCATTGATTAATTGATGGCATCACCCAATTATCTGTCAACAGTGAAGTAATCTCTTGCAATGAAAACCTTCAAATTAGTATGTTGAATGATGCCTCGAAATTTTCAGCCATCCTACGCCTGTACCCAGAAATAGTAAAACCGAACTTATCTAACAAGGGAGCCAAGCATGGCGTGAAACATTACATCACAACAAAAGGACAACCAGTGTACTCAAGAGCACGACAGTTAGACCCACATAAACTAAAGGTTGCTAAAGAAGAGTCTCAGTATATGATCAATATGATATCATTCAACCATCGAAGTCACAATGGGCTAGTCCATTACACTTGGTAAGCAAGAAAGATGGGACTTTCAGACCATGTGGGCAGGGACGACAGAAGACTAAATGAGCAGACTGTCCCAGATTGGTATCCTATCCCTAGAATAGAAGACTGCAATTTAATATTGGGTGGTAAAGTTATTTTCTCAAAACTTGATTTATTGAAAGCATATTACCAGATACCAATTTCTGAAGAGGACAAACCAAAAACTGCCATTATCGCCCCATTTGGTTTGTATGAGTTCGATGTCATGAGTTTTGGACTCATGCCCCAGTCACGTTCCAAAGATTAAAAAATGAAGTGTTTAGGGGACTTGAATTTTTATTTCCATACTTGGACGATGTTTTAATAGCTTCCTCATCAGAAGAAGAACATATAGAACATTTAAAGCTGGTTTTCGCCAGATTACAAAAATATGGCCTTTGCATAAATGTGTCCAAGTCTGTGTTTGGCGTAGACCAAGTAGAATTCTTGGGATACCTCATCAGTTAAGAAGGGTCAAGACCACTGCCCTCTAAAGTGCAAGTAATTTTAGATTACAAAATGCCTACAACACTTCACGATCTGCATACCTTTCTTGGAATGGTGAATTTTTACTGACAATATTTAAAGGATGCTGCTAACACACAAGCAGCTCTTCATGAAATGCTAAAAGGAGCGAAAAAAAGGGATCGGCAAAAAGTTCATTGGACTAAAGAAACCATAGAACAGTTTGAAAAGTGTAAAAAGGACTTAGCCAATGCTGCACTCTTGTGTTCTGCCAAACCTGAACTCCCACTACCTTAGTGCACAGATACCTCAGATTGGGCCATAGGTGCTGTAATTCAACAGTATGAAGAAGAAAGCTGGAAGCCCCTTGCATTTTATTCTAAGAAACTCAATGACACCCAGAGGGCATACAGCACTTATGATAGAGAGTTGCTTGGAATTTACCTTTCAGCAAAGAATTTTAAACACCTACTGGAAGCACAAGATTTTGTTATCTTCACAGATCATAAAGTGCTGACATTTGCATTTAAGCAAAAAAATGAAAAATCCTGTCCTAGGCAGTTACGTCAGCTACAGTACATATCTCAGTTCACTACAAACATCCAACATGTAAGTGGCAAAGATAATGTTGTGGCAGATACCTTATCTAGAATTGAAGATATTGCTGTCATCGACTATGAACAAATAGCAGATGATCAAACGAATGATGATGAATTGAAAGAACTGTGCAACAACCAGACCTCTCTAATATTAAAGCCCTATACCCTATCATCTGGAAAGTCTTTATGGTATGATGCCTCACAACAGAAGATTCGACCATATATACCTAAGACATGCTGTAAGAAAATTTTAATCATATACATGGTTTAGCATACCCAGGGATAAGAGCAACAGTGAAGCAGATGACTGCCAGATTCATTTGGCCAGATATTAAAAAACAGGTGCGAGAATGGGCACAAGTTTATCTAAATTACCAAAAGGTTAAGATCACCAGACATACCAAGTCAAAATTTGGTGCCTACCAAGAGCCAGATGAGCGATTTCGTGTTGTGCACATTGATCTCATTGGCCCAATGCCACCCTCAGATGGTAAAGTGTATTGTTTAACGTGCATCGATAGGTTCACCTGCTAGATGGAAGTGACTTATCAGATGTTTCTGCAGAAATTATCAGTAGAGCATTCTAATTGGATAAGTAGATTTGGTGTGCCAGGCAGTATAATAACAGATCAAAGATGACAATTCGAGTCACTTTTGTTACAAGTCAAAATTAGGCCTATAGCATAACAGGTACTGCCATATTAATCCTCAATACATTGTAACTACCTGTAAGAATAATGTGGTAAAGGGTATGCCTGTATTAACTAAAGCCGATTTAAAGTGTGAACCATGTGTTTGGCAAAGACAAAGAGGACTTCTTTTAAACCGATCGTAAAATTAGGTAAAGTAGGCCTTTGGAGCTTCTTCATATGGATCTTTGTGGACCTTTAGTAAGTCAATCACTAGGAGGGTATAATTATTTTTTAACTATAATGGATGACTTTTCTCATAAAGTAACTGTTTATCCTGTAAAGAAAAAAACTGAAGTCTTTGAATGTTTCACGCGATACCAGGCAGAACATTTTTTAAATTGAAAGATTGTGAATATCCGAACTGATAATGGGATAGAATTCTTTCACCAAGCATTTAGCCAGTTTCTTGAAAAACAATGAATTAGAGTGGAAAGGACAAATACCTATTCACCTGAGCAGAATGGGGCTAGCAAACGTTTTAATTATACAGCCCTAAACGTTGTTAAAGCCATGTTAGCAACAAGCTCTTTAAGCCAAAAATTTTGGGCAGAAGCACTTTTTTGTTTTACCTATGTTTGGAACAGAATCTGCCTCCATGTTAGGAATTGGACCCCTTTTGAATTATGAGAATAGAAAGCCCTTTATGAAGCATCTTAGAACATTTGGTTCAGCTGCTTTTGTTGGAATCCCAAAGCAGAAATGTAGTAAGCTTCAAATGAGAACGCATAAAAGAATCCTTGTTACGCTATGAAAACAAAAGGGTATCAGATCTTTCTTCCAGATGAACAGAAAGTGATAGAAACTATTAATGTTAAAATTATGAAAGGAGATTTTAGAAGTGGAGCAGTGCTAGACCCTGTTCAGCCTGAACATGCAACATATAGGTATGAGTCGGACCCTAGTCCAAATATAATTCCGGAATCTGAGGATGAAATCATGGGCGAACTGGGTGAAAACTCAGAATGTAAAGTGGCTTCCAAAGCTGACGGGGAGGAATATGAACCACCAGCTCCCAAAGATGACAAGACGTACTGAAACTAGGAAGGATAAATCCTGAAATGACATCTATTATAGAATGATTGGATCTAAAAGGTGGCATAACACATTAAAGTTTATTCAAAAATTTTCTCAAGATAGGAAAATTGACTTGATCCCTCCATGTTTAATTTCAATGGAAAAATGCGTATTCAGGCATAGTTCCAAGATCGACTGAGAGTAGCAGTCATGTAAACTCCTGACTAGCAGTTGAAATTCCTAAAAGCTACAGGGAAGCCGTGAAATCTACACAGTCCAAAAACTAGCAACAGGCAATGAACAAGGAGATTGAAATTATCATCAATCGCGGTATGTGGAAACTAGTTCCTAAACCTGAGAACAGAAAGGTGATCAGATGTCGATGGGTATACGAAGTTAAATGAAATGAGGAAGGCGAGATTGTTAAGTATAAAGCTCCTTTAGTAGCACAAGGCTTTCGACAACGAAAGGGTATCGATTACAATGAAGTTTTTAGCCCTGTTGTCAATTTTACTATAATGATTATTTTTCTCAGTTTTAGTTTCTAAGTACAAGTGGTACCACTGCCAGTCAGACGTAAAATCGGCTTACCTATATGCTTCTTTAAATGAAACATTTTACATAAACCAACCCCCATGTATAAAAATTCCGAAAAACTCCATTACGTTTGTCGCCTAGAGAAGGCATACGTTCTCCACCAAAGTGATAGAGAATGGTTTGGGAAAATGCATGACAGCCTTGCAGATTTGAAACTCCCAAAATTAGAATGGGCCAATTGTATGCATGTACTTGGATCTGAAGTTTTACCACTTTTATACATAGATGACATTGTGATATTCAGAAGAAATAAATCAGTGCTAAACAAAACAATAAGAAAATTAGGCGAAAAATTTTATTCAAAAATTTTGGGTAAGACTTGTAAACTATTAGGGGTTAGTTTTGAGGAGGTAGAAAACCACTTGCATATCCACCAAACTGAATATATTAATATGATATTATACAAGAGAATTCAAGAATACAAGATTCCAAAGGTATATTTATCTATCACCCCAGGTATTATCTTGTCAAAAGACCAGCATCCTAAGAATGAGGATGAAAAACAAGAAATGGAGAGATATCTATATAGGCACTTGATCAGGTGTTTATCACTTCTGGCAAGCCGTGTACCAGCCCGATATCAGCTTTGCAGTTAATATATTCTCACAGTTTCAGTCTAATCCTGGAATAGTACATTGGAATCTTCTATTGAAAATTTTAGGCTATGTTTATAGTATCGAATGGCAACAAAAAAGGAAGAACGATTTTTGTTTTTGTTTTGAGATTACAGTTTTGAGTTGTTCTTTGAATCCTATGTATAATGTTCGTGTTTTTTTAGTGTTTCGTCAGAACGTGTTAAATAAATGTTTTATTTGTAGCAGACGACTTCTTTAAATTGTGTTCTGATGAATATATTCTTCATTTCATATTATATTTCATATTTAATATTATATAATAATACTCTTCCCTTAAGTTTGGAACTTAATATGGCATCCTTGCCGGGATGTATGTTTAGAATATGATTTGAGAAGAAGCTTTTGATTAGAATATAAGAATTTTGATACGAATACATTTTTGAACATTTATGAATAAAATTATGATTACATTTGTCTTTGAATATATGATAGAATATTATTTAGGATCTGTTAACATGGCAGAAGAAACACTAAATCTTTTGAAAAATATGAGGAAAATATAACAGCAGTCACCAAACACCTCACAAAATTAGAGAGCTTTTTATCAGCTGATGAAGTGATGGTCGAGGAAACTGTAGAAATTTTAAATGATAGATTTAAATTTTTTTAAATTACTGACAATAGGATTGAATTATTATTGAAACCAGATGAATTAGAGTGAGAATTTGAAGCCGCTGAAAAGTTTGCTGAGAATGTAGTACTGTTATCTCGAGCAAAAAATAGATACGAGATTTGAATAAAAATTATTGAATACCAACATCCAAAAACAAAAGTAGCTCCGGACAAAATCTGACGATGAGACAAATACCAAACTTGAACATCATATGCATGTTAAATTACCAAAACTAAACATAACTAAATTTCATGGTAATGTCAATAATTGATTATCATTTTGGAACATTTGAATCGGCTATCCACAATAACACTAAACGAAAGTTGATAAATTCAATTACTTGAAAGCACATTTGTGTGTTACCGTGTTAAATACAATATAAAGTTTACTTATTTCAGACACTGCCTATGATTCTGCAATAGATTGCTTAAAGAAAGATTCGGGGAAAAAAATTTTTTTGATTCATAACCATGTGAGTAATATTTTAAATATAAAAACCTTTGAAAAATTCTACCGATGTAAATGTTTTGAAAATTCTATAACAAAATTTTGACTGAGTTTCGAAGCCTTGAGAACTTAGGTACTGAAATTGAAAATATTTTCAGTGCTTTGTGTACTACGTTATTGAAACCAATACCACATGATTTGTTGATAGAACTAAATAAAACAGAAAATGAAAAGGGTTATTATGAAATAAAAAAGCTTATGCATTTTCTCTCTATGTGCTTTAAGTAAGAGAAAAAGCCATCGTCGTATCAAATTCTATAAGTGATTGTGGTTTTTGAAAAGATTCATATGGCTCAACTTCAAACCCAAAAATTTATAAATTTTCAAATGATAAAACAAAGAATTCTTAGTCTGTGAAGGACTTAGTGACAACAATTATGAAAGAAAAATCTGTGAACATCAAATGCCCATTTTGTGATTCATCACTACATGCAGGTTCAGAATGTACTGAAGCACATAATTTGTTGCTTCAATCACGCAAAGATTTACTTCTAAAAAAGAGGGTTTGTTTCAAGTGAAAACACATATCAAAATTTTGTAAAAGGAATATAATCTGTGAAAATTGTCAGAGAAAACATACAATATTAATGTGTTTCAAATCTGAACAAGAATATGACAAATCACCTAAAACCGAAACTACTGAAAATACACTCAAAACTAATCATTGTTTACAGAATGAGATGTATTTACAAACTCTAATAACCCGCATCAGCAACAACAATAAAGAAAATTTTGTACGTGTTATTTTAGACACAGCTTTGTCTAAATCATATGTATCAAGTTTTGAGCCAAGAAATTGAAATTCAAAAATGTCGGCAAAATAAAAGTGACTCATGGCTCTTTGGAAGAACTGAAGCAACGGTGAATCATAATTGTTATTCTATTAATTTAAAGGAGTTAAATGAAAATAAGGGAATTGAAATCGATGTCATGGAACAAGAAAAAAGTTACGCAACAGTACATAAGGTAAAACATATTGACTGTATTAAGGAATTAAAAGATAAAAAGATTTTTTTAGCGACATATGTTATGAAAGTAGAAATTGTTTATATGAACATGACTCTAATGAGATTCATGTTTTGATGGGAGCAAATATCAGGAGAAAATTATTCACAGGGACAATGGAACATCTTTCTTGGGGTTTAGTCACTATACAAACTATTTTGGGTTGGACTGTAATGAGAAAAATCAATAAAGGTGAAACAGATAGTTCTCTCATTGTGTGTAAATAAATCAAAGATTACTGATTTGTGGACTTTGGATTCTTTGAACATAACTGATCCTGCAGGAAAGCAATCGAAGGACAAATTCAAAAATTAGATATGAAACATTTTAACGAAACAGTATGTCAGGAAAATGATTGGAAGTATAAAGTTTGCCTTCCCTGGATAAATGGGCATCCAGATCTTTTAGATAACAAAGAATTAGCTGAAAAGCAATTTGAAAATAATGTTAAATCTCTGAAATCTTCTGGTTTGGAGAAAGATTATGAACAGATTTTCAATGAATGGGAAAAAGAGGAGATAATAGAGAAAAAGAAAATTGCAGAAAATTTATCTCAGAATGCAAATTTCATTTTTTCTCTTTTGTATATGGTATTCTATGTGCTATGAGTCATAATAAAATCTTAAAAGGTCTCTCAGTGTTACAGTTCTTGACTTTCTCTGCTAGATTAATAAAATAAGATAAAGAAATGTTTTTAACATTTACAATTCTGACATGCCAGCAAGTCAGTGGCAGTGAATGTGTTAATAGGCAATTAATATATTTTATTAATTTTAGCCATTAAGGGTAATTTTCAATAGATTTTTATCATTTTTCAATAATATCACTGTATAATTCACTTAATTGTTAATAGTTAATTTTTGAAATCTATCATTTTTTTACTCAATAGTGTAGATATAACACAACATACAATAAACCAAACCAAAACTTTGTTCCCTTGAAGTTTGTTTTAACAGGACATTTAACAAGTTCAACATTAACAAGTTTGGTAGCCACTGCTACATTCATACAAGGGGGAGAAAAGGTAGAAGACAGGAATGGTCTGAGAGCAAGAGTCTGAATATACCAAAAGCAAAGCTAACATTACTAGCACAGCTGTATCTTTAGGGTCCCTGACACATAAATTTGGCAACATATACTCCTCTAGATCAACACACCTGCTTCTTAAAGGGAAATAAAATCCCCATGTGTTCAAATCCTAATATTGAAAAACTCTTCCCCGATCTCATTATGGTCAGCCACCACATTACCAGTACCCAAACTAAGAAGTGCACAAGCAAATATTAATTATTTATCCTTGGTAGCATTTTCATGCCCTATGTGAAGAAAATGTATACAATCAAGCCTTTAATATCTCTAAAGTGAATTACATGTAAAAAGATTTTATGTATAGATTATATCCCTGATTATCTGTGATAAAGTACTGAAGTGCCATGGCAATAATCAAGGAAAGTTCACTAAAAATAGTGAAATTATAAAAGAAGGCATGGAGATACTAAAAAGTTGCTTTCCTTCACCACTGAGAAAACAAACTAAGTACTGTCCTTGTTTTAATCTTGAGGTGTGATGGATCCTCTACCTCAGATCCTCAAACTAGAAGTTGTGGCACCCTGGTATAGACTCATGACACTTGGGTGCCACGAGTGCATGCTAAGGGTGCACAGAATTTACTCAAGTGTATAAAAAGCTGTGAGAGGGCACTGTTTTCTATTGAAAGTATACTAATTTTCCTGTAACATAGAGCTGCCACTGAACCCTTGCTTGCAACATTTTAACGTACATAAGGCACACTTATTAAAGGCATACCTTATAATACTGGGTATCATTTTTATGTTTAATAAATGTTAATTTGTTTGTGTTGTAAAGTGGAAATATTTTCTTGAACACACTAATGCTCTTCTACCAAAGGTTCTGAATCCGTGTCTTTGCCTCATTGCAACTTCTATTATAAAGAGTGCTGAAACGAAAAAGTATAAGAATCATTCGTTAATAACATACCAGTTAGATAGTTAGTTTAGAAAACTACAGGCTCCTATTTTGCTGCACAAGGGCTAGTGAGATCAAAACCTACTGCTTAAAACCAATATGAACAGGTGCAAACATTTACACCATCAACAGAATTAGATGCCAAAAACTGCAATACAAAGAGTAGTGCCCTATCCATTCAACCATCGTTGGGGCCTATAACATGCCAAAATATTACTGATCTATTATACAAAATATACTTACATCTTAGTTTATCTGTTATTTTTCCTGAACAAATGATGGCAAGAGCTATTTTTACTGAGAAGACTCTTACCTTCCCAATATCTTCACTAAAGAAAGAAAAAAGAAACAGAATGAGAAATTTTACACTTTTACAAAAAAACAATGAAATGCCATTAAAAAAAGTCAACAGCTGATAGCTATACATAAAGTTTTTAAAGATACAAAAGTTTTACCTGTAGTATTATTTGAGTAAATTATTGAGATATAAATAATCTAGCATCTGCAATATTTTATTTGTTTCCCGATACACCTTATCATTATGAATGCAGAAACAATAATACAACTTGAAGTAATAATTATTGATAAGATTGAGACATATGTAATAATGATCAGATCTGCTTTTGCTAAATTATGGGGTTGGAAAAAAATAATCAAAATATTTTTTTTAACAGGATTCTTTTTCATTTTAATTAAAGTTGTGTATTATAAGTAAGGCCAAATTTATTACTATCATGCAATTTGCCAGGACTGAAATTGAAACATTGACACGAGGTATTTCTCTCTTCCCCCCCCCTTCCCCTCTTTCTTTCTCTCTCTCTCTCTCTCTCTCTCTCTCTCTCTCTCTCTCTCTATATATATATATATATATATATATATATATATATATATATATATATATATAAGATTGTCTGTGGATCTGTCTTTCCATTATAGAATAATAGGCTGTTTCACCAAACAGGACCCAATTGGAACAGTTAATGTTTAGAACCTGGCAGAAGCCATCAAAAACTGGAATAAAAAATTTGGGGGGAAAAAAAGGAGAAAAAAAATAGAAAGTCAATTAACTAAAAAATTAATGTTTTGATTTACTTAATGCAAAAAAAAGTACCTAAATATGAAATACAAGAATCTAAATAACTTTTTATCAATAAACAAGTACCCAAGTTTCATATTAAAAAAATTATTTAAAACAGATTCAAATCAGATGCTTCTTCAATGTGCCTAATTAGAAATTAAATTCACCTATACAGTTGAACTATATTATATTAAACTTCGAGAAAGCATATTGTTTGTTTGTTTGTTGTACCTGAACCTTTTATGAAAAATGTTAGATATCAAAAAATTATATAGCATCTTAAATAAAATTTACAAACATAAGATTTATAAAAATATTATCTTTAATGATTTTAATTGACTAAAACCACAATTGGTTAGAATGACCAAAAATGAAAACAAATGCAAAAATAATTTTGTTGTAAAGCAACAAGTTGCTTACTATTTTAATACTGAATTAATCTGTAATTTTCTACTGACATGATGCCAGTATCAAGATAGTTTATGAAATTTCTTTGTCTAATATAACAAAAACATTTTCTTTCCTAGATTGGGTGGACAACATAGTATTAATATCATACTCTTTGTTTTTAAATCGAGAAACATTTATTTAAATCTGTTTTCATAACGGCAGAAAAGCTTTATTAAAAATGAAGAAAAAGAATTAGTGAACGGCTAAAAGAAAGGATCATTCTACCTCATTTTTAAGATTCTATTATTTATTGATTTTATACCTATTTTGTATATTTGGCAACACCTTTTACATTACTTATACTTGTGCATGTAATGTATAGATTAGATGGCACTGTCAGAGCATTCTGGCGTGTGTGATTTCTGTTCTATTGTTTCAGTATATAAAGTTTTTTGCAGCATGTAAATAGTTATGTATATAGCCTTACACAACCTCTGATTTAATAAACAGAATTGGCGATGAGGTAAAATTTTGATAACTAAACATGGATGCTGCTCAATTTCAAGCCCTTCTACAGGCAATTACGATAAGTATTGAATGTTTTGCAGCATTAATTACAAATCAAAATGTGGAATCGAAAGGAAAGTCTGGTGCTGAAGACTCAGGTACTGTGACATTTTTCAGCAATTTTGAACAATTTGATTCATCTAAAGAAACCTTTATTCAGTAGAAAGAACGATTTGAAAATTATTTAAAAATTAAAAATGTATTCAACGACTTGTGTTCAAAAATGGTCCTGAACTGTATCAGTTCTCAGCATTACAATTTATTATGCTCTTTAATTTCTCCCAAATCTACAAATGATTCAAAGTATTATGATATCATATCTGTCTTAGGAAAGCATTTATGTCCGAAACCGAATGTTATTATCAAACATAGATTTTTATCCCATTTTCAAAGCAAAAAGGAAAGCATTTCAGACTACATTGTTGCTCTACGTAAATTTACTTCTATGTATGATTTCACTTGAGAATGTCAAAATTTAGTTTCAGATTTGTTTTTACGAGCTCAATTTATTCTTGGGTTAAAGAATAAAAACATTCGAGAGCAACTTCTATTAATTTGTGATTTAACATTCAATGAGGCTGTGAATCAATCATTGGCTTATGAAGCTTCAAAATTAAATAATCAAGAATTATCGAAAACCTTTCTTAATAAAACCCTACAAGATGTACACAGAGTTTCAAGATCCAGAAGTAAATATAATTCGAGAAATAATTCTAATTTTAGACAGAACCATTTTTCTGATAAACAACATCATTCACTTTCAAAATCTTGATATTCTAAATTGAATTTTCATGACCTTGGTATTCAAAATA
The DNA here is from genome assembly GCA_032207245.1 of Pardosa pseudoannulata. Lineage (NCBI taxonomy): Eukaryota > Metazoa > Arthropoda > Arachnida > Araneae > Lycosidae > Pardosa > Pardosa pseudoannulata. The sequence continues at coordinate 94,022,434 of CM063507.1, read as the reverse complement.
TATGCCTACGGTGCACATGAGGAAATTGTTTGTCTTGTGCCTGTTGATTTGTTACATTTTTCAAATCGACAGCAACGACTTGCGTAACTCGAGGCTCTTTGTAAAGCCTATATAGTTCAAAATTAAATCTGGTTCGGAAGAACCCCTGATCGTTTACAGGTCCGAACATAGCTCTTAGAACTTTTCTTTCAAAGGTATCTAGGGCACGCTAGGTATCCAGGTTTAATACCCAAGTTTCGCTGGCATATAGTAGCACAGGAAGTATAAGAGTCTTGTAAAGTCTCTGTTTGGTTATTCGACTGATAAGTTTGGATCTTAACTGTTTTTTCAGTCCGTAAACTACTCTCAACCAAAATCAAAAAAAAAAAAAATGATAAAAGAAATAAATAAAAATGTTTTCATAAATATCTTTCATAGAACATGAATAAAACAAATACTTTAATCAATTTAAAGTGCATACTTACGGATCATAGGTTGCCAGTAGCCAATTACACAAGACAGCACTACTATGTTCAACATCAATCTGTTGTGATAATTGTAACCTTTTATTCAATTGATAATAGATTGAATTAATCAGGGTTTCTAATCTAGTAATGGTTAATTCCAAACGAGAATCTAAAGCATTTAATCCATTCTCTCGAAATGCTTCGATGATATTCCAGATATCAAGTAAATGCACTAAAAAGATATAAAACATATTAGAATTGGTACAGGAAATAAAAGTTTCTATTAATAGTTTTTATTAAAATACTTTTTATAATAGTTTTTATTAAAATTTAATTTTAATTTGTAAGAACTTTCTTAAGTAATTATAATATTTGAAAGGCTTTTCCTAAATGTGTTTTGATCAAATGTAAGACATAATAAATGATTTTTTAAATTAGATTATACATTAGTTAGACAGATTTTTTAAAATATGCTTACAAATACTCTCTTGGTAATGTCATTGAAAAAGATTGAAATATTATTTTATTTTTAATTCTTCATTTTAACCTAGATTGCACAGTATGTGCATTTTGTATGCAGGTGTAAAACTAAAGTTAAAATTTTCATCCTGGTTTATAAGTAAACTTATTACATTAATACAAACATAACTTATCTTAATTTACTACTATAAAAAACTTTAAAATTATCAAAATTAGTCAGGGTATTTTCTTTCCCATTTAGTTAGTACACAAATCAAAACACTAATGTATCTTGAGGTAAAACAGTATTAAATACTTTTTATTAACAGAAAGTAATACAATATCTAAAAGTGCACATAATTATAGCTTCACGCATTTTAAGATTAGCTATAGCTGAAGGCAAAGAGCCCACCCTTCATTGGAGATGCAACAAATGTGGTTTGGACAAACACTTATTGTTTGATACATATTGACGTTTCCCTAACCCCTAACATGCAGTGGTTGTGTCCAGCCCATCCCTTCCTTTATTTTATTTGTACTGTAACTGGAGTGAGCGTTCAGATCCTGTCTACACAGGCCTAATTGCTATCAATGTATCCCATGAGAACGCTTTGTTAGAGCCAATTGGTTAGAACCATTATATTTTTGCTAATTAAAGTTTTTGTTAAGTTTTTATCTTATAGTCCACTTTTACACTTTTAAAGCTAATTTTTTTTAATGCTTCACTGTTGAATATAATTTTGCAATTAAAATAAACTTAATTTTACACTAAAAATGTAACACGCTTATTAAATCTTTGTGTAGTTAAATTCTTTTAGATTTATTATTATTATTATTATTATTTTCTGTATTATAATTATACTATGACACAATGTTTATAATTACATAATCAAATATTTGTACTTCATATTATTGATATAGTAATATTATCAAGGAAAGCAATTTAATTGCTTCTTAAACACTATTTAGATATCTTTTAAACAAACTGTATATGTTTGCATTTTAATATAAAATGTTCAAATGTTTGTTTCAATAGATATGACAATAAATTTGCAACAAGAAAACATTCTTAATTATGTAGCATTATTAAATACACTTATGTATTATGTAACTTAAATTCAGTAAATGTTAGACTTCCTTATTTAAAGCAGTTAAATGCAACTCTGTAATTTCTTCATAAATATAATTAAAAGAATGTTTTTAAAAAATAATTTTATTAGCTGGAATTTACTTAGCCATCTAATAAAACTCAGCCACAGATATTCAGCCAAACATCAGTTCAGTATTCAGCCAGATTGAATATTTGGCAAGAGGGCCAAATAGTTAATAGCGGTCGAATATTCATTTCATCCCTCCAATATGTAACAGGTCAAAAAAGCCCCAAAACTTACATTTCAGATATTAAATTATAGTAAAAAGATTAATTTTTATTCAATTTGTATCTATATACATATCATGATTTTAACCCTTTCGCAACGAGTTTTTTTTTTTTTTTACAAAAGAACAATTTTGGTAGCATAAACAATGAGTAGGGCACACTAGAAAGCGTTAGTGCCATCTATGTTCTGTGGATGAAAATAAGTTAAAAAATATTCGCAGGACTGGTGGGAAAATCACCCATTAGACAGAGAAGCGTTTCTGTCCCAAAAGAATTTTTTGAAATTTGCTTGGGACGTATGTGTCCCGTTAGGTGCGAAAGGATTAAAAAAGGAGTTAATTTACTTACATATTGAATAAGAAATTAAAAGCAGTAAACTTATCAATACACAAATATTAAATTTTGTAGAAGTCTGTTTTAAACAACTGATAAATCATTGGTGAAACTTAATGACAGATGGTTATGCAATAATTTTTTCAAAGGTTTAAAAAATTCTTGTACAAATTTCTATTTATCAATGATAACCATGGATTTGGATGCATACAACATACATCTACTTTTCTACAAACAGATCTATATATAAACACCTATAAAAAAAAAGCATTTTTGAGACACATACTATTGGTTTTTTTCTGTATAAATCGGAGTTTTGAAGCAGTTCGATAAGTAGCAAACTTGATGACATCATAATTCTGAGACTCTGTAAAATACCTCACAATTATTCAAGTACAAAATTAAAATTAAACTAATTTGTGAAATGTAACAACAAACATGTACAACCTTTATAGAATAGTAAATAAACTCTAATGACTAAATAAATATGTACAAAATGTAACAATATATACTGCTAATAATAAAACAATGTGTGCACACACACATACACACATATATATATATATATATATATATATACACATACATATATACACACATATATATATACAAAAAGATAAAAACAAAAAAAGAAAGAACAGGCTGCTAATCTAACAGTTAATTCTATAATTTTCTTAACAAAACTATATAATGCTTAATGAAAATATCAGGCTGTATGACCATGTAAAGATAAAAGTTAAAAAAAATCTCCCAATTAAATTTTACATCATAAACAGGCATGAAATAAAGCCTTAAATGACAAAATGTTAATCTCTTTCCCAAAATCATTTAATATATGTACAAAAACTGATGACATAAAAGGGTAATTGATTTGAATAAAACTATTGACTTATAATAAATTGTATTTTACTTTGAACAATGTTTTCATGTAATTACACGTAATTTGAGAAGAGTGTCATTCGATAAGCTAACATTGATAGAAAGATAAGTATATGAATTTTCTAGATTAGTGTTTTAAAACCTGTAAGTCAATGAATATATATCTTAGGTATATCCTAATATCCATTATTTATAATATTATTATGATGCCATTATTTATAATATTAAAAAATTAAATAAGGCCAGAATAACAGTAAATGCTTCTGAAATAGTCTACTAAATAAGTATTCTAATAGTAGTTTTTAATTTACATATTCAAAATTGTTAAGTGATATTTGTTTTTTAAGATGCATTTTTTTAAACAATTTTTTTGGGGGGAAATAATGCTCTTCGGCCTAAAATAGGATTAGTCATTAAATCGGGAAAACCGAGGTTACAAGAATTTAGCATGCCTGACCATATGAACCACATAGGGATTATATCCAATCTGTTCTAACAATTATTAGGTTTTAAGCTTTATTCAAAGGAGAATATTACTGTAAATGCTACATCAGTTGTCTGTTACAGAGGTTATTGAGAATTACTGTTTAAAGGATTCTGAATAGCTACAATACCCATGCCAACACTGGGACTCAAATTCATAGACTCTGATACTGCAATATGCTTAGGAGAGTGAACAACTGTAAAATACAGTAATCTATATTTCTTTCCTAAGATAAGCAGCATTTCAACAACAGCAAAACATTCCTAAAAATCTAAGAGCAAAACTGCATTTATGCCATTTTTTTCTCCTTATTTATAATGATGCCATTACATAGTTACTACAGGGCCGTAACCAGAAATTATTTTCGGAGGGGGACCAAGGGAGAAAGACATCTTTATTTGTGAATGATACTTCAATTGACGAAAAAGAAAGCACTGCATTTCTGGAATACAGTGCTGTATTTCCGGCCAGCTGCCCAGCAAGACTTTAATGATCTGAGCGTTTTTTTCTAAGAGAATAACTGTCCATGTTCATAAACAGCTAGGCAGATAGCACATACACACACAAACATGGGGCATTGTCTATCTACAAAATGGTCTTTCTAAGTTTCGGGGAGGGGGGGGGACCAGTCTCCCAAATCTCTCCCTCTGCCTACGGCCTTGAGTTACTACCAGTATAAAATTGATTGAACCCAAAAAACAAAATAGACCTGTCAGAATCTTCATTTATTGATTGAAAAAGAGTAAAAAATATTTATTACTCATTTCAGCAAGAAGGTAATGATAATCAGCTCTTGTTCCCTGAATGTGAACACTCTTTTCCTTTAGGTGGTTGCGATCCATCATTGCTAAAGAAGTCTAGAATAACAAAAATATTACAAAACAGTACTAAAAATAATAAAAATTTATTTTACAAATTTACAAACAATATAAATGCATACAGATAAATTATTTACAAAGTTATGATAAATACAAACCAAAACAGATTAATGTTGAAACATGAAAGTGATAAAATTAGAATTACACAAACTGATATCTTAAATTTATTCAAAAGAAAACTATTTAATGAGTGTGTGTTTGTTGAAGATATAATAGTTAATATTTTTAACTACACAATTAAATCACAACATGGTGCATACTATTATTGTAGAATAGCTACAGATGTCTATGCTAATGATAATCCATAAATAGCTCAGACTTTTTAAATGGGTGAATTAATATAACAGCATGTGTTCCAAGAGAATGTGAAAATTACATTAATAAATATTTAATAACCTGAGGACTGTTTCAATTCATCTTATTTTAAGAGGTGTTACTTTAATAACATTATTGAATAAATAAAGGTTCAAACTGTTTCGGTATTAAATGAGAATAAGAACTAATATTGTTTATAATACATGAAACTGACAGACTTTGACAAAAACTAAGTGAATGTAAACTATATATTCTACATATCCATAGTTCACATAAGCATTTTTCCTTGAAATCCTCTAAGTATTAGCTTTATCACGTACTCTCCTTTAAACTTAATGACACTTCATAAAAGGACACTGCTAAATTAGCTTCAACAGGCGATTTTAAATAGCTAAAATTTTTAAAAAGTGGCTTCTGAATGAATAATGTTTACAGTATCAGACAGATATACTAAGTTGTTTTAAACTTCTGAACACTCGGCTTTCCTACAATAAAAATTAACGATGTTTATTAGGATAGCCGAAAAAAAATCATGATTCTTTCCCTTTGAAATACCAACACGACAGCACATAGAACAAATTAACGTATCACTTTTTTTTTGTCTACATCGCATTTCGACAAGAGCGAATATCTATGATCAAGTGCAGCTCCTACTACTGTTTACACTACATATGACGAATAGATGTTGTTAAAGTTTTATTAATTCTTAATATTCATAGTTAGCTACAGAAGCTTATTAAATATTAACTCTAAATGCACCACTAAAATCGCCCTAAAAATAAAAATTTTAAAGCTAAATGTATGGTTATAAGAAAGAAATTCTGCAGGTCATAAGTTTTGTTTCTGAACATAGTCGATATTATTTATAAATTAATATTTAAATAAAAAAATACACCACTCATATTACTCACAGATAAAAACTGTTTAAAACCATAGAATAATAACCAATATATTTTATTGTATTTTGCAATTAGAGCTCTTAACCTGACAGAATGTCATTGCAGTTTCTCGTTTTCGTTTCGCTTTCTCCTTTTTTTTATGTTTCATTTCGTTCGATTGCAGGAAATTTTGTTCGATCAAAGTTATTTAAACCATGTACCCAAGTCGAATGCAACATGATAAGGATGGAAATAAAGTGTTAAAAAAATAAATTTAAAAAAGCCCCCTCCTTTTTTTAAAAGTTTTTAGGTGTATTTTCAATTATGGTTTGGAGCGTTACGGTCCAAGACCGTTTTTGTTACACGAAGTATAAAGGCCCCTCCACACTGCAAGCCATCACCGTGTGGAAGAGGTATGGCTTACAGAAGTCGACGATAGCAGACTATGGGGCTTACTCTGGACGTTGCGGTTCGTTTCGCACCTTCGTTTGTGACGTCACTTTGACGTCAGCTTGATCATTTGCTCACATAATGTCCTCAGGCTGACATCAAAATGACGTCACAACGAAGGTGCGAAACGAACCGCAAGTATCCAGAGTAAGGGCCTATAAAAGGGTCTTTTGAGGAGGATGGCTTAGGAAATGGTTTTTCTCCAAAGATCAAAGACAACCATCATGCGATACCTAAATATACAGTAGATTCTATGGATGCATCCAAGCGCTCATTTACTGGCCCAGTGTGTGAATGCATCCCTTTGAACCATCGTTCAAGGTCCCCATCAGGACCAGTACTGGATGGAGTACCATAGTGTGGAGGCTACATAAAAAATTTGGTTGATTACAAATGAAAAATTTCTTAAGGTAATATTAACGTCATACTTAATTAAAACATAAAACTTTATTTAATTAATATTTTAAATGTACAAAAAGATAAGAAAGAAAGTAACACTTAATTTCAGAGGCGTAACTTGGTAGATTCAAATGAGGTGGCAAAAGTTTTCAATTATGAATATTCGATAATCCTAAAATGGTATTGTTTTAACCCCTTTTTAACTATTATTTTTATTATTGCTTATTTAGTTATAATGACAAAATCTTAGTAAACCTGTAAAATCGAAGCAAAACACAAAACATAACTGTTCCTTTCGTTTATTCTCCCGAAAAATGTTTTCTCCCACTATGCTTGGAAATATATCCGTCGTGATCGAAGGGAAGTCCGATTAAGCAGCAAATATCTTATAAACCAACTAACTAAAATTAAGTTAAGCAAGTTTTTTTTTTTTCAATTAAAACATAAATCGATTTCTTCCAAAGATATAAACATAATTTATTTTCTTGAATGCATAATACTACATATCAATCTCAAATAGTTTGTCTACTTTACTTTCTTGATCTTTCTCCTCTTCAATCAAACACACGTTATCATTAAAATGTAAGTTTTGTTTTACTTTCCAAATGGGTTTAAATATCAGAGTGTCATTTACCAATGGAACACTAATATTAAGATTGCAGTATATTTTAAAGTTCTTGCATATTATAAAACTAATAATTAGGATTAATCGAAATTGTAACATAGATTAAACTTTAAAATTTCTGAGCACATTTGGGGATTGGGTTTTACTTGATTTTGGAGCGCTACGGTCTACTGTTTTGCTCACGAGGGTTAATAAGATCGGGACATACTCCTTAAAATCGATTCTGAACGGCTATGAACATTCATGCCATCATCGGGATTCGAACCTACGAACTCTAGTACCTAAAAGCAGCACTCTACCAATCGGTCATCGTTCGTCTGCACATTTAAGGATACTCTGGTATTTATAGTATCTGATCTAACGATGCTCATTTGAGACAGTAAAATTGTTCCTAAATTCTGACATAACAGCCCCCCTCCTATTGTTGGAATAATTGCCCCTATTTGGGAGAGAAGATAAATTTATTGTTTTGAGGCACCTTTCGATACAACTAGAGCCACTTCTGGTAATCATCAAATGCCAAAAATGGTTGTTTAAATCGGATCTAATGATGCTCTTTCGAATTACACTAAAATTGTCCTCAAATTCCAACATGTGAGGGGGGGGGGGAATTTTTAAATTTTAGTTTTTTTTAGACAGTTTCTACTTTTACTGACAAAAATAATTTTTAGAACAAAAACAACGTAAGGTGATGATTCATTATGCGATTAAATGAAATAATGCAGATTAAATAGTAGAAAAAATAGAAAATGACAAAATACGACCCTTTTTATCATGGAAATTTAAGAAATCCATAAATTTTTTAAAAGCTTCTTTTATGGGATCTAGATTAAAATTATAGATTAAGAGCCGAATTTTTAAAGATCTCTCCAATTGAAGTAGTTTTTAAAAACTTTTGATGACCTTTTAATTCCCTTTTTTTAATATATAATACTTGTACGCATATGTGGATACACAAACATTGAAACAAAACATAAAATCCCCCCAAAAATATTTAAAAATACTTACCAATTCACTTAATGTTTACCCTTTCAGCTGAAGTCATTAATGTGCTTTAATCAAACATATCTAATCGTATCAAATGTATCTAATTTAAAAATCTGAAGTTGTCGAGGACTGCCAATATCTTTTTTTGAAGCGCATCTACTCTATCTCCTAAACCTCCTTTAAACTAGTCCTATTATTAAGTCTGTCCTTAAAATTTTATTGTATCGTTCCTAGACCGATAATGAAGTACAACTACTAGGTAGCCTGGTAGTGACCCTCACCTTGCTAAAAACTATAGACCAATTAGCCTCCTTTCCTCTCTAAGTAAACTGACCGAACACATTATATGCACCAGACTTAACTCTTTCCTCAACACACATAACATCATTAACAATACTCAATTCGGCTTCAGAGCACAACATTCTACTACACATCAGTTGCTGCGGGTTTCCGAATTCATCCATGATGGATTTGAAAACCGTATGCACACTGGTGCTGTCTTTTTTGATATCGAGAAGGCTTTTGACAAAGTATGGCATAGCGGCCTCATTTACAAACTAATTAAAAACAAACTGCCTGCTGCCATGATTCATTTGCTACACTCTTACCTTCTCGATCGGTCTTTTTCAGTCCGCCACACACAATACTTATCCACACACAGGCCCATCAGTACTGGGGTCCCTCAAGGATCCAAGCTTGGCCCAATTTTATTTAATATTTATATTAGTGACATTCCTCATCAACACAACACGACACTGTGACATTCCTCATCAACACAACACGACATTAGCCATGTTTGCGGACGACGCGGCGATTCTTGCTAAGAATAATAATGTTAAATACATGCACAAATACCTTCAGCGTCACGTTAATATATTAGATCGTTGGTTTGAGAGGTGGAGAATTATTGTACTCACCCTTTGTAAATAGAATATTCAGAGTGGAAAAAAATATATATATGGGCAACGTTTATATCCTATAATTGCATATCTTGTTTACTTTTATTCTGCGCTGTGTTGTCTATGTTCTTTTCTCTTTTCCTTCCTCGCTCCTCTTTCCTTTTCTATATATATTATCCAAATATCAGCCAAAGGATTAGTTGTAATGTTGATCACATATATATGTCCAATACTGGGGATAAAGGGCCCTCGGCCCTAGGCGCCCCAAAATGTTCTTTCCAGTGTCCAACTACTAGGTAGGGTGGAATATTTCTATGAATTCTCTATACTTAAGACTTAAATCAAGCCTTTTCTGTTTAACATGACTTTTATTTAATGGAAAAGTCTGCTTATGCTACTTAATATATATGTATGGGAATGACGTACAACATAGAACTTATTATATTAAACACTTATTATAGACTTATTATAACTTATTACAGACAACTTGTGATATTCACTGTTACAAAGGAAAGTTAGAGCTGAATAAGAGATGCAATAAGTTTGTGATTTGCGATGGGTAATGAAATCGAAAAGATTTCGATTTGTTTTTATCATTGTTTTGATTGGACTAACAGTTGTGTGATTTCGTACATGAAAGAAATAAGTTTCATTTAACTTGGTTTTTTTTTTGTAATATTTTCGACCATGAATCAACAAGGTATGAATGTCTATTTTATTGAATATTGTAGAATGATTAAGGTAAAATAAATGTGTATGTTACTTTTTCGTAAATTATTTAAAAAATTCGAAGTATATCAATATTTCTCTGTAAGACAGTTATATTTCTATAATTATTGTCTATGACTTCTTGAGTGAATTCGAAGGAACTTATATTGTTGTCTGATACTGCAATTTTTTTTTAGACTTTTAAAATTTATTTTGTTGTATCCTATATAAATTTTGATTTTAAGTATTAATATTGAAACATTTTTAACATTTATTTAACATTTTTAACATTTGAAACATTTATTAGTATGATCTATATTTTTGCATGAATCTTAAAGCGTGATTATGAAAGGATGTTATTAATTTTATGTAAAGTGGTTTTAATCTTATTTCTACTGGACGACTAGCGATATAAATGTTCACTTAATTGGAAATTCTTAAAATTGTTCATTTACTTTGCAAACTAAAAACGGGGTAAAGAATCAAATTAACTTTTATCAGTTGAAATAGATGAATGTAAGTTTCTTTCAAATTAAATTTTAGTAAAGTAGTTATATGTGAAAATTGGTTATATATATATAACTTAAGTTTTATGAGAATCATATTCTTAGATACTTTGAATTTAATATATGTTTCTGTAAATAAATGATTGTCTATAATAAGCACCAGAAATTAAAAAATTTTGGAAAAATAATTGCGTAGATCAGGGGTTTCTATTTTTTTTTTATACTTTAGAGCACATTCTAGAATACCAAATAGGGTGGCAAGTACATTTATATTTTTAAGGTCACTTTGTTGGGGGTTATAATATGTACTATAGGGTTCCCACGGTCCTTAAAAGTCCTTAAGAACTCATTAATTTTAGCTTTCATTTTTAAGGGCCCTTAAAAATACTTAATTTTTATCAAAGGTCCTAAAAAACTCCTTAATTTTGAAATTGGAACTATCAATTTCTTTCATGGAAAGATATAAGAGAAAAAGTAGCTGAGTTGCAGAACTTGAGCAAAAAAATTTCTGCTACAAAAAAAAAAAAAAAAAAAAAAAAAAAAATCTGTTGAACTTTTAAAATGAAATTATTTATGTATGTGAATTTGCACTATTGGAAATTTCTTTGTAAATTTTGTAAATAGTAAATAAATATTTGTTAAAGTTCATAACATTCTTTTACATTTTCTAGCAAAAAGTGCAGTATTAATAATAAAGAAAATCCTCAAATACATATATTATCAGTATATTACTGTAGTAATTCAAAATTCCTTTCCTAGATATCCTTAAAAATTATGAAATACTTTTAGTTTATTAGTATTTTTTATGGTCATGAGCAAGAAAACTTATTTTACAAATAAATAATCTTTCACATACTGAAAAGGTTTAAAGTATAAAGTCAGCTGTCCTTTTCAAATAGCTAACAGTCAAGCAGATTTTAACTAAACGAAGCATGGAGGGTGGGGGTTTCGTAGATATTTCAGTTACTTATGGAAGTTTAATTTTCTTTGGATTGAATGTAATAGAAAAGTATAAAACTTTCTTCTTTCCCAGGCAACGTTGGGTATAATCAGCTAGTATATTAAAACATATATCAGTCATTTTTAAACCCTCAGAAAGTACTGTTTATTATATTGTATTTTATTCACAATTTGTTTTTAGCTTGATCGCTCAAAAAACTGTTGATGTACATTTTCAAAATTAGTTTTTGTCAAATAGATTTATCTTACATTAATTTTTATACATTTTTAAAAACTTAATTCTGAAATATTGTTGAGCATTTCTTGAACATGCCTTGTCTGATTTATAATCATTAAAATATGTTCCTCAGGAAATAGGGTTTATGTTGTTATGCTGTGTATTTCAAGTAGGTTCTTATAAAAAATACTTTGGTCCTTAGAAAGTCCTTAAAAAGTCCTTAATTTTTCTTCTGGAAAAAGAGTGGAAACCCTGTACTAGTACACATTTATAAGAAAAATATTCGAAAAACGGAATTTTAAGGTATAAATATTGTGAATTGTATTCTTATGCAAAATAAATAATTAGTGTATTGACACATCAACCTAAATGAAGCCACAGAGTACAAAAAAGAATTAGAAAGTAATACAAACAAAAATATACAAGTTCTTTACGTAAAATTCATTAATATAAAAATGCTGTCTGGGAAAAAGGGTAAAAGACTGACTTTTAAGCCTAGTTGAAATGATAATCATATAATTTCCTTCAAACAAACACACTTTTATTTCTTGAAATATAAAAATTTGCGTTATTGAAAACTTAAATCGAATTTTATAAGGATTTGAACAATAGTGGGCACATATAAAACCACTGGTGGGTGCCAAGGTGTCTGCGGGTATAGGATTTGGAACCAATGGCATAGATAGACTTTCAAAATATATCTAGTTTATAGTAGAAATATGATCAGTATTATGAGTATTTATAATTTTATACAAACATCTGTCTTGTTTAATTTATTAATATATATATATATATGTATGTATGTATATATATATATATATATATAATTTATATATATACTATATATATATATATATAAATATATATTATATATTATATATATATATATATATATATATATATATATATATATATATATAATATATATATATATATAAATATATATATATATATATATATATATATATATATATATATATATATGTATATATATATATATATAATATATAAATATATATATATATATATATATATATATATATATATATAAATATATATATATATATATATATATATATATATATATATATATGTATATATATATATATATATATATATATATATATATATATATATATATATATATATATGTATATATATATATATATATATATATATATATATATATATATATATATGTATATATATGTATATATATATATATATATATATATGTATATATATATTTATGTATATATATATTATGTATATATATATATTATATGTATATATATTTATGTATATATATATATATGTATATATATATATATGTATATATATATATATATATGTATATATATTTATGTATATATATATGTATATATATGTATGTATATATATATATATATGTATGTATGTATATATATATATATATATACATATATACATATATATGTCAACAAATGTGCGTTGTGATACATGGGTGTTATATCACTTGATACAGACAAGAAATGAATGACACAACAGATATTAATTTTTATTATTATTGTTCTGAAAATTGCTCATAAATGTATTTTTTTTTTTAGAAAATCGGCCTGAACTTTATGAAGAAGTAAAGTTGTATCGAACTGCTAGAGAGAGAGAAAAGTAAGTTTTAAATTTTAATTGTATCTTTTTATATTAGTTTTTTAGGATTATCAAACTCTACATTCTTAAAGTATAGTTTTAATTAGAAATTTTCTTTATGAAGTGATTTTAATTATGTCTGTATCATTAAATTTTTTAAAGAAATTTTAAAGATGAGCAAAATATTTGTATGTGTTGATCATTATTAAGTCTTTATATAATCTGTTAATATATATTATCATAACCAATCTGTTATTACATAGTATATAATCTGTATTATTGTATATAAAGTTTTTCATTGTGTGTAGAAAATAAGTTGTGTATGCAATTTTTACGATATTTAAATTTTTATAAAATCTGTAATAAAAATACAAAAAATTTTAAGTCTAATGTGTAAAATTTAATTTTTTATATTAATATAAATGTAGTTTAAAAAAAATTTTTTTATTTACAATCAAACTTCTCCGAGCGGCCACCCTTCTAAATGGCCAATTTTTCATGGAACGGATTTTTCGACTCATAGACCTAATGGTAAAATAACCTGTATCAGGGTCCACCCGACCCCCTCTAAACGGCCTTCGAGTGGGATTGCCCCTTTCATTTTTCGGGAAATTCTACTCACTCCATGCTTTAATTTTGCACGGAAAAACTCAAGGTCAGGTTTATGGTCGGATATAGGACAAAGGAATAACTTGAGAAGTCCATTCCCGCGGTCACCCCCTTTCTAAGAAAGATTAAATCTGTTATCTCTTTTGTATTCTCCCCACACCCTTCAGATAGGGAATCCCTATTGCACCATCCATAGGAACTGAGGGAGGAACTGGACAATCAAGCGTTGAACTTGTCCTAGGGCCTTTGTTTGGAATTCTAATCTGTAAAGTTAAGGTAGAATTGCACCTCTTTCAGCAAAAATGTCATGCACGCCAGTTTCATTTTATTAGTTGGTCAGTGATCTGAGTTGCAATGATGTTGAAATGCATTTTTCTAAATCTCAAGCAGAGCATTGAAGTTCTGAGTGAATATGAGAAGGGCAAATCAACAAGAAAGTTAGTTGAATTATTTAACTGCAGAAGAACGGAAATTCACAAAGTCATTAAAGAAAAAAAATTTGATTTGAAGGAGTATACAGAACAAACAGAAACAAATTGTAGCCTTTAAAAAAAAATGTAAAAGAAGTATGAAATAAAGTACTATTTTCTCTTTAAATAAGTTTTAAATTTCATTTACATAAGAAATATATCTCAGACCTGTTTATATTACGTATTATAGTAATTATCTTATAATAGTAAATAAAACCCTTCAGTGTGGCCAACCCCTCTAAGCGGCCAAATATTATCGATACGGAGGGGTGGCTGCTCAGAGAGGTTTCACTGTACATTTTTGTAAATAGTGTATTGATTATATAAATTATATATACAAGTTTTATGTGTATATAACATACAGAAATGAAAGCTACCATTAATGTTATAATAACCATGCAATGTAAACCTTTTTTGTTTTGTTAAATTCACAAATTTTCTGTTTTACAAATTTATAAGAAATTTCAATATAATTTCACTAATATTTTTATTTTAGGTATGATAATATGGCTGATTTATACTCTGTCATAAACACTTTACAGTGTTTGGAGAAAGCATATATTAAAGACTGTGTTACAGCAAAAGAGTAAGCTTTAAACTAAAAATAATTATATTTGTTAATTAACTTATTAAAATGTTAATGTTATTAAGTTATTAATTTATAAATTGTTATTAATGTTTATTAGTTTAAATCTCTAAGAGACAATATTTTGGTCATTTTGTACATTTAAAATTTTTTTGATTAATAAAAATTTTTGTTGAAATTTTTTTCTTTTTGTCTTACACTTTTCTTAAAAATATATAAAATGGTAATTACCTTTTTAATACCAATTATTTTTTTACTAGAATCTAGTAAAGGTGCTAGAATATTCATATACAGTCAAACCTGTCTATCTCGAAACCTGCTTATCTCGAAAACCTGTCTATGTCGAATTTTTTCAATTTCCCTACATTTTCAATAAAAATTTAACGTATTTTCCAAACCTATCTCAAATTATTTTTTCCCGAACCTGTCTATCTCGAATTTTCGTAAGAAACACAACATTCCAGTTTAGAGCTTTATTGTGTTGACAACCGCACAAGTTCCCATTTTCAGGAAATACACTTCTAGTTTTCTCTCTGAGGGTTATTTGGTCAGTGACTGGGTTGGAATTGTACTAAAATCGGGTTCTCTGCCCTGGAATAATAAGGGATCGGGGTTGAGGAGGGGGGAATAGGAGGCGGGAGAAATTTCTTTTTGGAAATAGAACTGGTTCTCAGTCACAGCCTAATGACTAAAGTATCATCTCGCAACTTGCTGTCTCAATTTTAGAGCTAAAAATGGCAGGTGTTAAAAGAAAATTGAATGTTTTAACCATAAAAAAAAAATGGAAATTTTGTCATTTTTGAAGGAAAACCCTTCTATGAAGTAACACGTAGTTGCTGCTAAATTTGGAATTCCACCTAGTACTATTTTACTATTATGAAAAATAAAGATTTCGTACAAAAGAACTTCAAAAACCGCTGCAAAATAATGAAAAAGAGTCGTGCATGTAAGTGAAACTAAAAATACTTCAAATATTTAATCTTTTGTATTTCGTAAAGAAATTTTCTTAGTCTATTTTCATAAAACCTGTGTATCTCGAAACCTGTTTATCTCAAATTTTTTTTTTACTCCCAAGAGATTCGAGATAGACAGGTTTGACTGTATATCCATAAACATTAACGATTGTTTTATTTTAGGATCTGTGTAAATTTATCATAATCTAACAGTATTTATACTTGTCCTAAATATTTTCTTTTTTATTAAATTCATTTAAATTATTTGCTATGCACATAATCAAATATGGGTTCCAATTGCTGTTAGCTCTCGATATCTTGACTATGTTTATCTTAAATCTCCGCTTATTTAAAAAAATTTTCAAAATCTTGAATTTACCTGAAATTAATAGATTTTTTTATTTATGCCATCTTGAAATTCACTCTGTATATTTTTTATCTAAGATCTGCTCCTAGATTACTTTTCTTTATTCTTATAAAACAAATGTCCCTTGAGAATTTTATGAATTGTTGCTTGTTGAAGATAAATTAGGCCAAAAAACTAATCAGCTGCAAAGTTATACAGCTGTTGTTTAATTTTTCAAAACTTTTGGTATTAATCAAATATTTGAAAATATCTCAGATACTGTGTACATATATTTGATATAATGTGATTTTGATATGTATAAGTTAGAGCTTAATTCTGTTTTCTAAATATATTCTATAGATGTGTTGATTCGTGTTATGATACAAAGGGGTGGCTACATCAAGTGGAATCATAAAGTGGGTGGCATAATCATTGAAATGAAAGTACTTATTAAAGAGGCAACATTTTGAAGAATTGTATCATACTGAGAAAATCTACTGCACTGTCTTGTATAGTTTATTAAAGTTTATAGAGATATTCTCACCCATCATAAGAAAGCCACATGATTCAGATTGGCTCTGCTTAAACTCAATTCTTTATGTAAATAAATATTTGGTATCCATAAGAATTTAAATAGTTATATTTTATTTTACTTAATTATTTGTTATGACAGCCTTATCAACTGGAGAGGACCATTTAGGTAGGCTTCTTTTTTCTAGTACCTGAATTTGCAGGTTCATGTGTTCAAATTGTTTGACCATTGTGGTCAAACATTTTGGGATGTTTGCAGCCATTCAAAATCAGGTTTAAGCTGTTGGTTCCTACCTAAATATACTTCTAGTTGTAACAAAATAATCAAACTGTTCCAAGCCAAAACCAAGAAAAAAGAAAAAAAAAAGTTAATAAAGTAAATATAAAAAGCAAGTTATTGGATCGAAATTTATATTTAAAAATTTCTGAAAAATATTGGATGGTATATGGTATAAACTCTATAAATACCAAATTAATTAAAAAAAAATAGAATTAGATACTCTCAAAATTGTATAAAATTTCCTTATATCATTACAGATTTTTTTTTTTTGCAAAAATTTGAAATCGCGAAAATATTCTGTTAATAGTCTGCAATAGTTCTTGTTTAGAGGCTTGTTACTTGACTTGCAACTTGACTACTTGTAAACGCATGCATTCAAGCTGTATATGAGTCAAGTAAACCAAGAAAAACTTCACTTGCGTGGAGTTACTTGACTTGATCGTCTACTTGACTCGTGTAAACGTGGTGTTAGAACATATTCTATGAGAGTAGTCAAAATTGTAGTTCTTTTTAAGCCTAGTAAAAGTAGTAGTTCTTTACAATATATATATATATATATCGAAGTGTGTGCATGTACACTAATAAATGAGTGTAATGATACAGGTATTTAATTTTTCTTATTTGAATGAGTATGAACCATATAAGTTTCTATTATTTCAAAATAAATCTCTAACATTCTTATTTTTTGTAATTTTTAGAAGCATTTTTCCTTTTTTTTTTTTTTTTTAAATTTTGCTCCTTTTTTTAACCTTGCTTTGGGGTCTGAATGTTTTTTTTCATATAGATTATCAGTAGCAATTCAGTATTCTTCATTTAATGTAACTCAAGAGCATTATGTACAAAATATAACGTTTTAACTGATATAACTGATGATGAATTTAATATTGTCTCAGTTCATATGATCCATTTTTATTTATCTTAGTTTAAATCTGTTGTAACTGATATTAATTTTAATTCTATTTTTTCAAGGTATACTGCAGCCTGTTCTAAGCTACTTGTACAGTATAAAGCAGCTTTTAAACAAGTACAGGGTGAAGAGTTTCCTAATGTAGAGGTGTTCATGAAAAAGTTTAGAGTAAGTATTAATATGTATGTATGTTTGATTTCAAAACATCCTCTATCAATGTCTTTTTTCCTTTCTTACTATTTATACTAGTGTTAAATTATCTGATAAAATTGATGTTCTACCCGCATATTATCTTTTTTATTTTATTTTTTCTCTGTAAATTGCTAGTGGCAACAAACGATTTTTTTTTTTTAGTAAAACATGGTTGTTCTTTCATATGCAAGAAAAAATGGCTCTTGAGTTGCTTTTGTGTTTTGATGTTAATATTTTTTACGCCATAAATTCTTATATGTGACATTTTCTGCGTTTTAAAGATCTTGCATACGTAAATATAATAAAAGGCGTTTTATATTAAAAGTGCTTTTGTTTTTTGAGCAATTAATTAACATCATTGATAACATACTTCTAAACTACTTCAGTATCATATTTCTGATTTTGAAACCCAAACGGGACAACTAGAGCTCTGTGTATACTCAGTATTTGAACTTAATACTGACTGAACATTGAGTAGTTAGGATTTAATATTTTTAAGCATTAAAGAAATTTATAACTGATCTGTTAAAGTTTATTACTCAATGTATTAAAACATGGCTACTTAAAATATGTAAAAGATAGACAAAAATCCTGAAAGTAAAATTAATTAAGATTTAAGTTAAAATATAGTCCTCTATTTATACAAGTTAAGATAAATCATTTTTAAAAGTAGAAAAAATATTTTTAAAAGAATAATAGCTTACAGAAAATACAATGAAGTTAATATAATACAATGACATTAAAAATAAATGCTATTTAAAAATATTTTTATTTTTAAAATTATTATATTGTAAGTTATAGTGTCAAAACACCAGCCACTCTATTTTTTTTTTTTTAGACACATTTCTTTTGTTGTAACAAATCACCCTTCCATTATAAAATATGTGCATGTAACACAACAAAATTAATTCGCTGGTCACATAAGAAAATTTAGCTTCTATTATTTTTAATTGCCAGGCTTACTAGCAATGAATGAGCCTAATTATATTGCAATCATGGCTCCATTGAACTAAGAGTGAAGTCTGTGGTGGAACTTTACCTTTATTCTGGACTAGGAAAGGACATGTTTCTCTGACAAGAGCAGAGTAGTTAAGGATACATGAAAACACTTTACTATTTTAAAGTTAATTGCACAGCAAGAGATAATGTGGAGATATTTTCAAGAGAAAGCAGTTTAGTCAGCGATATTAATATCAGGAGGAAACTTAGATAATTAGAAAAATGAACCATTTTATTGAGTCAGCAGGTAAATATGGCAAGTGGACAAAAAATTAGCATTTATTTCAAAGTTAGCTTTGGGAGACTACTTTGAAAGAATTTAAACAATGAACACTCCTTTTTTAATTTTGAGATTTTGTAACTCGAAAAATAAGAATGAGAAGGAGAATTCTAAGAGATATTTTAAGTGTAATAATTTTGATATATTACATGCACATTTTTTTAAAATTGAGAAAAGTTTTATATTTTTTCCACCATACAAATGAAAGATCATTTCTATTCAATAATTCTTCTGTTATAAAACCTCTCTCTTTTTCTGCAACTACAGCGTATTTATGTTCTGTTTTTGGTGTAACATCATGTTTTTCTATGTGTTTTTTCATTAAAGCATTGCCAAAAATTAGATGCATTTTTTCTGGTGCTACTTTTTTTTTTAGATCATTTATTTGCATTAGCAATAACACCACTAAAATTTTTTCCACTTTAAATTTTCCTTTTCTTTGGTGGATTAAATTCAGGTTTATAATCTACATACATCTCTTGTGCAGCTTTACTTTTACTAAATAATTTTTAACTTTACATTTATATTTTGTAAAAAATGCTAGTTTGGAAAAAATATTTTTAAAAGAATAATAGCTTACAGAAAATACAATGAAGTTAATATAATACAATGAAATTAAAAATAAATGCTGTTTAAAAATATTTTTATTTTTAAAATTATTATATTGTAAGTTATAGTGTCAAAATACCAGCTACTCTTTTTTTTTTTTTTTTTTTTTTTTGAGACAGAAGAGCATTTCTTTTGTTGTAACAAATCACCCTTCCATTACAAAATATGTGAATGTAACACAGCAAAATTAATTAGCCGGTCACATAAGAAAATTTAGCTTCTATTATTTTTAATTGCCAGGCTTACTAGCAATGAATGAGCCTAATTATATTGCAATCATGGCTCCATTGAACTAAGAGTGAAGCCCGTGGTGGAACTTTATCTTTATTCGGGACTAGGAAAAGACATGTTTCTCTGACAAGAGCAGAGCAATTAAGGATACAGGAAAACACTTTCCTATTATAAAGTCAGCATCAAGTAAGTTAAAAGCGAGAGATAATGTGGAGATATTTCCAAAAGAAAGCAGTTTAATCAGCGATATTAACATCAGGAGGAAACTTAGATAATTAGAAAAGTGAACCATTTTATTGAGACAGCAGGAAAATATGGCAAGTGGAAAAAAAATTAGCATTTATTTCAAAGTTTTGGGAGACTAGTTTGAAAAAATTTAAGCAGTGAACACTCCTTTTTTAGTTTTGAGATTTTGTAACTTGAAAAATAAGTATGAGAGGATGAGAAAATGAGAATTTTAAAGAGATATTTTAAGTGTAATAATTTTGATATATTACATGCACATAATTTTTTTTTTTTTTGCAATTTTGTTAAAATTGAGAAAAATTTTATATTTTTTTCCACCATACAAATGAAAGATCATTTCTATTCAATAATTCTTCTGTTATAAAACCTCTCTCTTTTTCTGCAACTACAGCGTATTTATGTTCTGTTTTTGGTGTAACATCATGTTTTTCTATGTGTTTTTTCATTAAAGCATTGCCAAAAATTAGATGCATTTTTTCTGGTGCTACTTTTTTTTTTTAGATCATTTATTTGCATTAGCAATAACACCACTAAAATTTTTTCCACTTTAAATTTTCCTTTTCTTTGGTGGATTAAATTCAGGTTTATAATCTACATACATCTCTTGTGCAGCTTTACTTTTACTAAATAATTTTTAACTTTACATTTATATTTTGTAAAAAATGCTAGTTTGGTCAGTGTGAAGATGACCCTCCCCCCTTCTTCAGAACACTAATAACCAAAATCAGCTGAGCTGAGTCCCACCTGCTTAACCAGACTACAATAGCGCGGTAATGCAGTGTCTGGGAAGTTGACACTTTGGTTGAATAGGCTTCATGCCCTGATTGGTCATAGTAATGATTCTAGAGCATCACCTTGAGAATTCCAGAAAGGGACAGCTAGCGAATGAGAATTTGACTAATTAACTAGCTGTAACCTTAGCTGGAGTTTTCAGGTAGCTTTAACCCTTTAATGGACGGTGGTTTCGGAGCAAAACCACCTGTTAAATTCTTTCTCTGCTTTTGAAAGACATAGGATGGACTTTTAGGTTTTTTATATTTATGACATTTCCAACTCACAACAGAGAATATATAAGAGCTCTATACTTCATTTGAAATATACGTGGTTAAACTTACTTTACCTGGAAAAGTCAGTAATATTTTTTTTTTTTACTTATAAACCCAAAGTCTGTCCAAACAACATTTTTAAATTGTTTATGTTTGGTACGGTCTACTGTTTTTCAACACAAGGGTGAATAAGACCGAGATCTACAGCTTCAGGCCGATTCCGAATTGCTACGAACATCCATACCTGCAGTGGGATTTTAACCCATAAATTTGGGTACCTAAAAGCAGTGCTGTACTGTATGGCCATCATTCGGCTGTAAATTGGTTAGTTTATCCTACCCTTTTAGATAATAATCATTGTTCCCGCAGCATAATTAAACCTTTAAAAAACCATTTTCACTCCATACAAGGGGCTGGATTTTGCATTTTAAAACCACCCCTCAAATTTTACCCCCCTCAAAAATGTAAAAAAAATTATGCATTTACATTTATAAAGTTCATAGATACCATTTATCAACTAATTTCATTAAATCCCAAAGAATTTATAATAGTGATCTTTAAAGGGTTAATCGTAGCTGAACAGGAAGTCGTTGGCAGGACTGTAACTGCATCCCAGGTGTAAAAAGCCTAGAATTTTGTGACATTTTTTTTTACGTAGATGTGTTGACCTTGTGGAGGCTTTCTCGACTTTTGACTGGAGCCAGCATTTTAGCCATTATGTTCGAAAGACTCGTAAAGTCCGCCCATATAAGAAATGGCAGGGTCTCGGAAACCAAATGAGGGATAGATTGGGTTTGGGTTGCACCTAAGAAAAGCCTCCCCATCATGTGAGAATATTTAATTCTCTTTTACGACTGTGATCATCATGGATATGTTATCCAAGCAACAATCTTTTACATTTTGAATGTTTTTGGATATTAGAATCCCTTTGTATATAGCAATCAGAAAATAAAAATGATTTCCAATTCCTTTGTATATAGCATCCAGAAAATAAAAATGATTTCCAATTCTGTTAAGTCTGTGATCCTTCTTCATGCTACTTCTTCACAAGAACATTGAAGGCATTACACTATTAATAGATTAATGAATCTTTTACAATTTCATATTGGTTAATTGTTCTTTTATGACTTAATTTTTATTATTTTCTTCATATATTTTTTTAAAAGTTATTCTAATTTTACAGTTTTAAAAATTTTCATATTTTAAAAATTGCCTTTAATGTGAAAAGTTAATTGCATTGCAAGTTGAAATAAAATTTGATTATATGCAAAATTTTTCATGTGCACATTAGTAGAACTTTTTGAAACCAATTACTTAGTAATTGCTACTCTGCTCTGCCAAAGCACTACTAAGTACAGCATAAATGTATACATTGTTCTTACATATTAAACTGGAATTTAATTTTAGTGAATCATTTATCAGTATGAGTAACTAAAATAAGAGTTTGAAGTTTGTATTCTTTTTAATGAGCTCATCAATTATTTAAAATAATTTTTAGCTTGATTGCCCTGCTGCAATACAACGCATAAAAGAAGATCGCCCCATTACAATAAAAGATGACAAAGGAAATACCAGTAAATGTATTGCTGATATTGTTTCAGTAAGTTTTTTTTTTCTTGTAAGTTTTCATTAGAAATGTTATTACTTTTGATTCTGTTCATAATATCAAACGGATTTGTAAATTTTCTCGTATTTTTATTGGGATAGGAAGTTTTACTGTCAATAGGTATTAATGATTCTTGATATAAACCAGCTATATCTAGGCAAATAAAACATTGATCCATATACATGAATCAATGTTGATAAATACATACAAAAACAAAATACATATATAAATCATACGAAAATGTATTTAATTACAAGTTATATTGACTGAATGAATTTTCAATTTATATAAGTTATTAAAATTAAAATAATTTTTTTTAATATTGTTTATTTAATAATAATGATTCGTATTAATGTTTGAAAAATAAATTTCTATTTAATAAAATAAGAATTTCTTTAAGTAATAGCTTGCAAACTTTTGATGTATCCTAATTATGAGTAGTAATTTGAGTGAATCACCAATGATTATACTTACTGAATTTTTAAAAAAATGAGAAAGAAATGTTACCCTTTTAACCTCATGTGTTAATGTCTAAGACACATATTCCTCCTCTTTGACATGTATTATTCAGCTCCTTTCTGATAAGGATAACTGAATAAAATAATTTCTTGTAAAGGATATGACTTAGTCATGTACTGAGTCAGTATTTGTTTATAGTGAATTCCTAGAAAACTGGGAGATATACAGGAATGTTTGTGTGTCGAATTATTTCCCAGAAAGACACTTTTTTTTTGTGTCACATTTCTAAGTGGCCTCAACTACATTCTAGAAGATATGATGTGATAATCACTCGTCTTCGTGTGGGTCATTGCCGACTCACACGTGCACATCTCTTGCTTGGTGTGGCACCTCCACAGTGTGCATATCATAAGATTACTTATACAGTCGCACATATCTTAACTTCTCGTATATGTTTTGAATCTTTGTACATAAAATTCTTTGGAAATTCGTCTCCTAATCTTAATTCAATCATTGGGAAATTGCCGCATCCAGACTTATTCCCTTTTTTTCTGCCGTATTGGCTTGTTCTTCGAAATCTAATTTGTATTTGTTTTTCTAACTTTTGATGTTCAATTTTGTAATATTTGATTCTTAATCTTTTGTTTCTTAATCTTTTATTTCTTTTCAGTTTTATTTTGTTTTAATTTGTTTTAAATTCGGCTTGATTGCCTTATTTCAATTTTTTTAATATTAATTTTTAAATTCATAAATTTCATTTTTATGCTGTACGTTTTTCAATTTTTTAGTTTCTGTTTTACATTTATAATCATTCATTTTTAATGAAACTTTGCTGATTATCGGGTTGATTTTTTTTGTCTTTATAAATTTTCTACCTATTTGTTTGTTTTTAAATGTTTTTATTTTGGTTTTGGGCATCTTTCTTTTTTTAATGTTTCATCAAAATTGGTTTTCTCAAAATTGTTTCAAAATTGTGTTGTTCTTTTGGGTTTTTCATCTTCTTTGGTGCAGTTTGTCCCATTAGCGCCACTAAATTTCAACCAACCAACCAATCAACACATTTTTTTATGCTAAATCTTTAATTCAACAATACCAACACAATCGCCAAGAGAAGCTTGTGAGTCAATTTTTGTGGTTTCTGTAATCATGTTAAATAACTTTTACTGTATGGAAATGAGACATAGACAATTACAAAACAATAGCATGATAAAATAAATACCTTCCAGACAAAATATCCGAGGAAAATTCTTAAAATTTACTGGCCAAACAAAATAACAAATGCAGAATTATATAGAAAAACTGGTTCTAGCCCATTAATGCCGAGCGATGGCCGATTGGTTAGGGTGCTGGCCTTTGGTACCAGAGTTCGTGGGTTCGAATCCCACTGTTGCATGGATGTTCGTAGCCGTTCTTAATCGGCTTTAAGCTGTAGGTCCGGGTCTCATTAGCCCTCGTGTTGCAAAAAGTAGACCGTAGCACTCCAAACCAAACCAAACCAATCTAGCCTGTTAACAAATGACATTACCAAAAAAAAAAGATGGCTTGGGATAGATCATGTGCTCCATAAGGAATCCAGTGACAAATGAGTTGATTTCTGATGGAATGAGAAAGATGAGCCATCAAGTTACCTTGGAGGCAAATGGCCATACAAGAGAGACCAACTAGAGCTGAGTTGGATTATAGCATGAGATGCTGCTGTCGACAGGAGGGGGTGGATAACAAGAATTGTGGCTTCATTCATCTATCAGGTGTAATGAATCACAAGACAAGGCAAATCCTGTTTCAGGGTTTTTAGGTATTTCTAAAATTTAAAAACATTGCCACATAGTCTGCTGGTGATGAGATAAAAATTTGATGAAGTAAAGAAACAAAAGTATGTAGAAAATTTCAAATGGAAGTTACATTTATTACAATCCTATATATTTTGAAAAAAAAAAAAAAAATCCCGGAAATTGTATTTATAAAAACCATAATTCTTTTTTATATGTTTATATTATGTATCTTTAATTAAAATAATTGTTTACTGTTGAAGTTTAACAATAAAGTGTGCCACATTATTTTAAATCATAAACACATCAAAAAGCTTTCAAGATTTCTGTCAAATCCTGCAAACAACCTTGAAAATCCAATTCACTCTTTTCAATTTAACTTTTTGAAGTATTGCATTTTAAGTACTTTTTTTCATAAATGAGTATACACTGTCACGTATAGCTCATGCTGCATTTATTTAATTATTCAGAAATTTTAAACTCAGACTGCTAAGTAAGTCAACTGCTAGGTTGATCATAACTTCACATTATGACCAACCTAGCAGACTCTGTACAGTGTGCAAGCTGAGCTCAGTTTGTTTCACGAGGAAGCAACACGCTATGAATGATGTCAAATCATTTATTTCTTTATAAATCATATTGAGAGGGTATATATGTATGTGCCTCAACATAAAGAGCAAAAATCTGTTAAATGAGCATACTCATACAACATAATGAGCATACACCTGTTAAATGAGTTATTTAAAGGGTTGATCATATGGTAGTGCAGTGATATCACTATTATAATTTAATCTAATCTATATAGTTATGTTCTGAGTTATTAAACTGTTAATATTTTGGTGTTGTTGAAAATTTATTCAGCGCATGTTAATAAATATATTAATGAAATTTTTTATAGTTTTTGTATCAGAATCAATTTTAAGAAAATTTATTTGTTTTTGAAGAAGCATTTTATGAAAATAAAATTTTCTTTTCTAGCTTTTCATCACTATTCTTGATAAATTGAGACTGGAATTGAAATCAATGGATGAGGTAAAGTCATATTATTTTTTAAAGTTTATCCCATACTATTTTATATCAATAAGTTTTAATTTCAGTAATTTTTTCTTTGTTCCATTTTATATAGCTTCAGCCTGATTTGCGTGAACTTCATGATACAATGTGTCGGCTTACTTTAGTGCCTGCCGATTTTGAAGGAAAGCAAAAAGTTTATGAATGGTTAGTTAAATGCTCATAATTAAAGATATTTTATTATATTTAAACATAACTATGAATGTGTAAAATTATAGTAGTCAATAAAGTTATTAACAACTATTATTACAATACTCATTATTAGTAATTTTTTTGTATATAAAATTATATATTTAAGTTTATGTACAAAGTTTAAAATATGTAAAACTGTTCATATGTCTGTAATAATTGATGTCAGAAATTGTAAATCTTCTAAAATTTAAGGTACAGGATAATCTTATAATATTTAAAGCTTAGCACAAAGAGTAATAAAGAAATTTGATTTTATAGAAAGTTATAATTTGTTTTACACAAAATGAACTTGTAACTTTAAAAATGTGAGCCACAAATTTATATAGCTTATTAGTATACAAGTATAATGATTTTTATATCAATTACAATTATAGGGGAATGTATTTATTAAAAGCAGTTACCATACAGTTAGTTATTAAAGAATATACTATTGAATTCTTTTTCTAAATTTGAAAAAGCAGTTTTGTAATATATTTTAAGATATACAGACAAATGGGCATTTTTATTCATGTAAAGTTCTGCAGTTTTTTCCTTTAAACCTTTCTATTAATTTATTATCATCATGGAAATATGAAGATTAATTAAAAAAGTTAAAAGATTTTACTTGTTTACATAATATTGGAAAAGTATTGTAATAATCCAAAAATTTGACCTTAATATTCTGATTATACTTCACATTAACTTCCCCGAACTGAAAATTATCATTTTTAGAATTATGTCTGTATGTGAACATGGTAATTTAAGTACGTTTTGACTTAGGGAAACCAAATTTTGAATGTGTACATTATGGAAAAATTGTAGTTTTCTGTTAATTTTTGTTTATTTCTGGTAACTTAAAGTAGCATGTAAACTGCCATTTATGGTTACTGAATATCTACTTCCAGTTACTGTCCAGTTTACAATGCTGGGATTTAAATTCATATAATAACATATTAGCATGGGCTAATGATTATGTGATAGTGTTCATATGCTTTCTAAAAGTAAGAACAAGAACATGACTAATTAGAATATGTACTATTCTTTGCTATAAGTTTGAGTCAATGAGACATTACTTCTGATTTTTAAAATTTCCAGGGTTCCCACGATCCTTAAAAGTCCTTAAGAACTCCTTAATTTTAACTTTCATTTTTAAGCGCCCTTAAAAGTACTTAATTTTTGTCAAAGGTCCTTAAAAGCTCCTTAATTTTTAACTTCGAATGCAATCAATTTTTCCATTGATGCAATCCACTTTTTTCACTTCCTATCAGTTTTAGCCGTATTCTCCTAATGTTCTAGTTTTGTAAGTTCGTAGTTATATTTGCACAAAACCGGTTCTAAGAATGCCAGTTCAGGTGATAAGTACTGTTCGAAGAATATATATATATCAAGAATGTATAAAATATTTGTCTATGTTCATAACATTCTTTTACATTTTCTAGCCAAAAGTGCAATATTAATAGTAAAGAAAATCTTCAAATACATATATGTTTCCAATGTATTACTGTAGTAATTCAGAATTCCTTTCCTTGATATCCTTAAAAAATTATGAAAATACTTTTAGTTTATTAGTACTTTTTATGGTCACGAGCTAGAAAACTTTTTTGACAAATAATATTTCACATACTGAAAAGGTGTAAACAATAAAGTCAGCTGCTCTTTCCTAATAACTAACAGTCATGCAGATTTTAATTAAAGGAAGCATGTAGGATGGGGAATTTGTAGATATTTCAGTTACTTATGGAAGTTTAATTTTCTTTGCATTGAGTGTGATAGAAAAGTCTAAAACTTTCTTCTTTCCCAGGCAGTGTCGGGTATAATCATCCAGTATATATATACATACATACATATATATATATATATATATATATATATATATATATATATATATATATATATGAGTCATTTTTAAATCTGAGAAAGTACTGTTTATAATATTGTATTTTAATTTCACCTTACTTTTAGTTTGATCACTAAAAACTTTTTTCAAAATTAGTTTTTGTCGAATAGATTTATCTTATATTAATTTTTAGGCATTTTTAAAAACTCAATTCTAAAATATTCTAGGGCATTTATTGAACATGTCTTGTCTTGTTTATAATCATTAAAATATGTTCCTCAGGAAATAGGGTTTATATCATTATGCTGTGTATTTCAAGTAGGTCCTCAGAAAGTCCTTAATTTTTGTTCTGGAAAAAGAGTGGAAACCCTGATTTCATACATGATTTTTATTATGTGAATTAAAAAATGGAGTTTTTAAATCAAAATTTATTTTATGGCAGTTAATATATTTATTAATTTTTAGACAGGATTTTTTACAGCTATAAAGTATATTAGCATATCCTGTAGTTTTGTTTTACATATGTTTATAAAATCCAATGAAATGTGTTTTATAAATTTATTTCTTATTTTACAGGTTACAGACCATGTCTCGAATGGCTGCGTCTGATGAATTGACTGAAAGTCAAGTCAGACAGTTAATATTTGATTTGGAGTCAGCGTACAGTGGCTTTAATCGTTTACTGCACGAATCTTAGACTGTGTCAGCCAATCTTATTATTATTATTTTTTAATGTACTCTTTAATTTTTCTAGAGAATGTAATTTGAGTTTAATATAAGCTGTATATAATTGTTATTTATGGTATGTGTTATGTGGTCTAATAAATGTTGATATTGTTTTCTTTTAAATTTTTTTCTAATTTAAATGGAGGTTTTTTTTTTTTTTTTTTTAAATAAAATCACAGATACATTGTAAGATTTGAATATAAATGCAAGTAAAAATATTTAAAGTGAAAAATTCATCTTGAAATGAGCCTAGATAATTTTTTATTTGGGTGTTCTGTATAGTCTCAGTATGTGAGTTTGATAATATTTTATATGAATTCAGTAAACTTCAGATAAAAGCAATATTAGTAAAATAGAGAAGAAAACATAATTAAACATGACTTGGATTTTCTAACACTTCAATGGAAAATGAAAAGTAAATGAAACATTCAATTTTTATGGTAAACAATATTGAGTGTATTATGTGTATTCAAATTCAAAGATATATACATGCTTTCCGCGCACCTGAAAAGTCAGGGAAAGTCATGGAAAATCAGGGATTTAGACAATGGATTCATTTTGTCATGGAAAGTCTTGATTTTTCAAGTAAAATGAGTCAAAGTCATGAATCCGCTAAACTACCGATTAAAAAAATGCATTGAATTGTTTAATTCTGTTTTTACTTGTCATTTGGCTGAAGTTACTGAGTTTGGTATTTATGTATTATCCTATTGACCCTATTGCCAAGTAAAATTTGTTCACCAAGGAAACTCAAAGCAAAAAAGCTTAATGGTAAATTGTAGATTAAAATTTTATTAATATAATAATAATTATTTTTTAATAAAAATTAGTTAAGATTTTTGCACAAAATATGAGTTTATCTCTAGGGATATTGTATATAAACATTATAGGGTTATATTTGGCTATTATTCATGGTCACCCGGATAATACCAAAGTACCCTGAATTCAAATTGGAAACATTTTGATTGAAAAATTGCTGTATGATTAAACTTAGGTATGTAGATACAACAATTTATTTTTATGTATGTGAGTTTATTAACACTTATAAAGTAAGTTTATAGTTTTTTTATGATAAAATTCCTGTAATTTCTCTAAAAGCATATATTTTATTTGTATATACATCAGAAGTTTTATTCATATATACTTTAACGAAAGCTTTTTAAAGTCATGGAAAATGATCTGCTAAATCAAGGAAAGTCATGAAAAGTCATGGATTTGAAAAATTTTATTTTGGCAGATACCCTGTATAAAAGTATTTAGAGAAAATTAGACTAAAAATGTTTGTCAATAGAAATTAGTATTTAAGGCAATAACTACAAACTCAAGAGTTTGTAGTTATTTTTAAATACAAATTTCCTCCTTCTATGAAATGTTTCTGGCAATAGATTTAAAATCTACAAATAAAAATTGAAAGAAAAGTTTTCAAATCATCACCACTTACTCTGCTTGTATGTGACAATATAAGGTATATTTAATTTAGTTACACTTAAAAAATCAAATATCTATAGTTTGTTTATTATTTGGCTATACTTTGAAACTGTATGACCAGTTCCTACTAATTTCCAAAACAAAATTCTGGAGGAACAAAAATTAAAAAAAAAAAAAATTAATTAGTGATAACCAAAAAGAAAGGAGAAAGTAATATGATTGTTATCAAGAATTTTGATTTTTCAAAGTATATTATTATTAGTATGTTAAATTTTACTACCTTTAAATGAATGAAACATTATTCAGCATCTTTTTGATAATATGACAATTAGATTAAAAATATTAATATTTTATTGAATATTTTAAATTAATTTGTATATGTCTGTTTATATTGTCTTTTTAAATTTTTTTAAGAATCAATCAAGTATCAAATGTAATTGGTTATACAGGTTGCTTTTGACATTGATTTTACTTTAAAAAAATTTATTTATTCTAACCCAAGTTATATAAAAAGGCTATAAACTTTTTATCTTTAAAACCATCCATCCCCCTCTTTTTTCTCAGAATGACAATCAGAAATTTATTAATTTTTTCAAAAGTATAAACTGGAATTGATACAGTACAACTTCTAAATCTGGACTTCTCAAATCCGAAACAATTATGTATATGTAATATATTAAAATTATTTCACTTTAACATCTCTTTAAAAATCTCCTCTCTCTCATTCTAATTCCTTAAAATCTATTTTCTCAGCCACAAAACATTTTAATCAGTGGAGTGCCCTTGACATAAAATTTCTCCAACACATTTTCCAAAACTTTCTGTGCAATAGATGTAAATTTTTGGTCCATTCAACACATTTTCCAGCAGTTGCCATCAAATGGCTCAGTTTTTCCCCTGATCTAAAAGATAAATGTGCCGACTAAGTTTTTTGACCCTTGAGAGAATTTCATCTGTCTCACTCTGGGGCAAACCTCTGTTCCAGCAAAATGTTTTTCCTTTCATTCTCTTGTCTGCCGTTGACTGGCTAAGATATCTTTTTAGCAGCTCCTCAATAAAGATTTAAGTTTTCAAAATTGTGCCTTTCTTCAATGTGTCCCGACTGCAACATTATTCATTAGTCTAGCTGCGTAGGCTTCTCCTTACCCAGGCAAGTAAAAATAATAGGGGCAATAATCAAATGTAACTGGCCATTTTAAAATTTCTGAATTACATATATAGTTTTTGTTTTGCCAATAGGTTGTACTACTGATGATTACCTGTACATGCATGAGAGTAATCAATAGAGGCTTTGCAATAGGCGTATCAAAGGGGTCATGATATCCACCTTTTGATTTCTGAGATTATGACCTCTTGACCATCTTTTGAACATGGTTATATCTTTTTGTGTTTTGCTTTGTATCTTTGTCAGCTGCAGCTAGCAAAAAGATAAAACATATTTCTCTATTGAAAAATGTAGATATAAAAACAATTTTTTAAGAAAACTGTTGAACCATGTAAATGAGGGCAAAAACATTTTATTAAGGAATTTAACATGAAGGATGCACTGTGGACCATTATAAACGTTTAGACCAGTGTAAATTATGGAAGAAAAAAAAAATGTTTAGCATAGTTTTGCTATTGTTGCTGTTGATAGTAGAAATAATTTTCTGGGTTTTCAAATACAGGGTATCTGCCAAAATAAAATTTTTCAAACCAATGACTTTCATGACTTAGAAGATCATTTTCCATGACTTTAAAAAGCTTTCGTTAAAGTATATATGAATAAAACTTCTGATGTACATACAAATAAAATATATGCTTTTAGAGAAATTACAGGAATTTTATCAGAAAACAAACTATAAACTTACTTTATAAGTATTAATAAACTCACATATATAAAAATAAATTGTTGTATCTACATACCTAAGTTTAATCATATAGCAATTTTTCAATCAAAATTTTTCCAATTTGAATTCAGGGTACTTTGGTCTTATCCAGGTGACCATGAATAATAGCCAAATATAACCCTATAATGTTTATATACAATATCCCTAGAGATAAACTTATATTTTGTGCAAAAATCTTAACTAATTTTTATTAAAAAATTATTATTATATTAATAAAATTTTAATCTACAATTTAAGAAAAAAGCAGAATAATACACATTTACCCACCCATTAAGCTTTCTTGCTTTGAGTTTCCTTGGTGAACAAATTTTACTTGGCAATATGGTCAATAGGATAATACATAAATACCAAACTCAGTAACTTCAGCCAAATGACAAGTAAAAATAGAATTAAACAAAATTAATCCATTGGCTAAATCCATAATTTTCCATGACTTTCCAGGAGCGCGGAAACCATGCAAATATCTCAAAAATAATGTGAAAGGCAAGAATTATTAGAATTTGATAAAAGAAAAATATTTAACTCAATAATTCAGACATACACAAGGTCTTAAAAATTGATTAGTAATGTACTAAATCATGGGTTTCCTGAGTGATTCTGAAGTTGATACTATTGTAAAGAACAAAAGTGAATGATAGTGATGATAATGAAAGCAGGTTAGAATGTGCTGAAAATGAAAAAGTATCAACAGAATGCATGACAGGATCATTAAATAATGTGATATCAAACTTGGGACAATGGAGTTTCGTATTGAAACTTGAAGTTATGGCAGTGTACTGAATTTGTGAAAAAATCATTTCTAATAATCCTGAACTAAGGCAACAGACATTAAACGAAATGCTAAAATTTGAATGTAAATATATAATGCATTAATATTTATTTAATAATTAAACCAGTTTATATGTTGTTTTCATACATGTATATTTTAATTTTAGTTTAATATTTGAGTTTATTAAAAAAAACTTTCTAATATACTAAAAATTGATTTATCCAAATTGTTTCCAGATTTAAGAGGTTATTACTATATTAATATGTGAGCTATACTTTGGTGAATGATTGTTTATAATTGAAAGAGTAGTTATTTTTTACAAATTATGTCATTAAATGCTTTTACATTATAAAGAATAGCAGTTTTTATTATATATAATTCTCTTTTGAAGACTTCAAATAGTTTAGAACAATTCTAAAGTTTAGCACACACTATTTAAGAAAGAATATAAAATTCTTGTGTAATAAAAATAAGTGTGGGGTTATTCATGCAATATACCTTTTAGGATTCAAAATATTTACTGTGTCTAGAAAACCTGCACATGGTTTAAACAGCTCATGATAAAAAAATAAGTAAAACAACTCCAGTAGTGTTTCAGTAATTGTGTCAAGGTTCAACCTCTTAAAATTTTAAAATCATGTTTGGTGTATATTTATCATGTTTTTGCTACTAATGTCTATGAGCACTGTTAATGACAGTGGTGCATTTTGTAGAAAAGCACATTTACAATGAAAATAGAAATGCAGATAGAATTATTCAATTATAAATTATTTGAATACCAGTCACACAGCCCTAATAAGCAAAATTTGTTTCTTTCTCATCACTCAAAATCTGTGACATTAAATTTTACTGTAAATCTTCCAGTATGTGCATTTGTACAACTTTTACTGCAAATATAATATTTCATACATATTTTCTTGTACAACACCGAAACTTTTAAAACCATTGCTCATTTCTATTCTTTGATCCATTGCCTGCCCTTAGGATGAAATGGTTTTATTTGAAATTCTTTCCTTAATCCATGAATTATTAGTCCACTTTCGTGATGCTAATATCTACTCTTGTACTGTCAGAAATAATATATTTGAAGGCTTTATGCTGAGCTATAACTTTATTTTATCTAATCACAAATAAATATTTTGTAGATTTCTGCAATTTGGCTCTCAGAACTAGTAAAAAGGGAAGTCTTAGGAATAAAAATTAAGTTTGATTGCAAAAGGATTTCTGGATATCAGTCTTGATGAGGACAAACTAAGAGCAGGCAGCAATAAACCAAAAACCTTTTGGAATTAATAACCTTATAAAAAGTAGGATTGATACACTGGACAGTGAATAGTACATATTCTGTTTTACAAATTAAGAGGAAATGGTTTTGAGTCCTCTTATATAATCTCATGAACTGTGCTGAAATGAATTCACAAATTTTGCATGTTAGTTAATTTTGCTAATAATTAATCATATTGAAGAATTCTCTTGAAATACTGAAATCTCTTGAAAAACCAAATGATAAAAAAGCTAAAAATCAATCATTACAACATATAACATTTCTAATTTTTAATTATGTTATACTTGGAATTGAAACAAAACAAAACAAAAAAATCTTAAGTAGTTGAATAAGGAACTTGTAAGCATTAACAGTGTACCTGCTAAGAACATTCTCTTTTAAAAATTTATTTTCTCAAATGTAGGTTTGGTTTGGTAGAGCCCTATTAAATTTGTTTAACCCTTTAATGCCTAGCGTCTCATTTTAGATACCACTAAAAAATAGCTTGTAAAATTTTTATGTTATATCACAAGGAGTTTTCCTTTTGAGAGTAGGTAGAGATCAATATTATAAATGATCTAAAACATTTTCAAAGAATTTCTGTTACCTATAAATTTTTCATTTGGATCGACACTTTGTTATTTTCCGAACAGCACAAATAAATTTACTTTTTTCAATAGGTACATAGACTGAAACCACGACAAATTGTTTTATGTATTATAAAACACCATTTTACAGTACTTATTTTACATGTAATACCAAAAAAATTTTTTTCACAGAGTTTTTGTTTTTCCCTAAATGGCATCGTAGGATATTTAAACTGATAGTTGATCACTGGTATGACATGTTGTTGTATTCAAAGTTGATTAAACTTCATGTTTATTTTATTCTGTGCAGTCCATAATAACTTAGGTTTAAGATATTCATCGATATGTCATCGGCAAAAATGACTCGGGCTTTAAAGAGTTAACACAAGCAAGTGTAAGGGCAGTGGCAATGGAAATCAGAAAAGTATTTTTTAATACTATACAGTCTAAAAAATTTCTATTCTTTATCTTGTCATATTTCATTTTACTACTAATTAATTGTACCTTCTTTAATATTAACATTTTAGGAGATTTTTTATTTTTCTGTACATTTCTCAAACTATTTTTGCCACGGTATCCAATTTAAGTACCACTGAAATAGAGGATATGTGCACTTCGAGACAAGTAGAAGGACATCATTTAGTACAATTCCACAGTGATGAGGAAGAAAAACTTAATTTTAAAGTAATTTCATGCTATTTTTATTAGACAGTTTTATACTAGCTTATCTAGATTACTGCCATGCTACCTTGTTTGCAATTCACGATGCTAAACTATGCAGACAATATTTTTACTTACATGCCAATGAAAATAGATTCAACTCTGCTTTTTCATAAATTTAAACAATATAAACACAAAAAAAATTTAAAACTAATAATTTTGACAATCCATTGATTCCTTCCAGCTTATACAGAAATACATTTTTTAGAAGGTTAAATGATTGCTATAGATGTAGTACTGCTAATTTGGCACAATGAAATTGCAAGTAAAGGTCATTCTAAATATATTTTTCAATTTTTGTGATTTTCCACATTTTAAAATTTCTGACAGTTTGTTTTTTGCCACTAATAATTTTTTGTTATTTTCTGCTGCTTTTTTTAAAAAATAAGTTTTGTTTATTTTTGGCTAATTTAGCAACTTTTTATTGCCAACGGCTAAAAATATCATGCATAATAAAATCAATTAAGTATTAATGCATTTTAGATTAAAAATGTATTGAAGAAAAAATAACTTAAAATAGCACATTCAAGAAATTCTTTTGATAATGAATCAGAGGCAAAAATAAAGATAAATTGATTTAAGGCAAATGATTCCATAATTATTTATTTCTACAAGGACTTATAAACAACATTAGAAAACCTTTGATTAAACAAGATAATTCACAAGCATTCATTAATTTTAGCAATAGTATATTAAATATATTGACAGGTAATAATGCTCAATTCTTGATTCAATTCAGTTAAGTTAAATTTTACTATAAGAACTTTTCTAGATATATATAATTGTAGATATTAAATAAGAAAAGGTTTCTTAATCTTTTCCATACATTTTATAAAATTGTAGTTTTATGAAAATAAAATACAGCAGAGAAATACAATTCATTAAAAGATGAAAGAATGTATATGTCTTATAAAACTCAATCTAACATAAAAAAAGTTAAGGAGATTATAGTAAAAATTTTATAATAAATATGAATAACATGACAAAGTTATACAACCCATATATTTGACTGACTTAATAAGAGTCTATTAGTAGTTTTTAAACCTCTCTCTATTTTAACAAACAAAATTTAACATAATAGAAAGTGGCAATATAGTTGATATAATTAATTTTAAATTTATGAAACAATGTAAAACTTATAAATATAGGAAGTGTGACTTAATTAAACAAGGCACAATATATACACAACAATCAAAAGTCACACAAGGGCAAAAGGAAATAATTGAAATTTTATGCATGCATTTTCTGATTACAAGAGATAAGGTTTTTAAAAGCCAAACATTTCTCACTAAAGATTCATAAACAATAAAATGAGACAGTGAAACTGTGCGATACAATTTATAAAACAAAATTAGAAATGGGGTAAACAAACTTTACCCGCAAAAAGTTCCGATATTACAGTTATCCACAATGCTAAAACGAAAAATATGTAAGACAATCCAACTTGATGGCTACTTGGTAACTGGTATGCTTCTCCTCCAATTTCTTCCATCGTGAAACCCATGGGGAAAATCACGGCGGCAAGACAAAACAAAACCATAGCAGAAAATCCAACCCATCTAGCGTAAGGTATAACCTGGCTGTTCCAGTGAGCTAGCATAAGTAAACCCACAGTCGTTGACACGCATATGCAACCAGTGATTATGCATATTAAAGATAGCATCCATTCGGGTTGTAAGTTTGGAGAAAAGCATAATTGTTGTCGACCATATATAGTCATACAATTTCGCAAAAGTCCAAGTCGAGTATGTCCTCCGACATCAGAAACAATCCAATCAGGTAAAGTTAAACTAATAATAGCAAAAACATTTGCTGTAAGGAATAGAGCCCCAGAGATCATCACTAATCTCTCCATTGCTTACATCTTGAAATAATATTGTAAACCAAGGTTCTACATTAAATAAATTTCTGTAATTTTTTATGTAGAAATCAATTACAGAAGTTATTTAATTCAATATTTACAAAATATTAGCTAGTAATGTTGTGTTTACCACAGAGATTGGAAGTTGAAGTATTTAATATTTTTAAGTCTTGCAGTTAAAAAAAAAAAAAACAGAACAAAACTAAACTTAAATGAAAAAATTATAATTGCTGTTTTAGTTATCAGTTTCAAAAATAAATAAAATGAATATGAAAAGAAATAAATTTATTAATCTTTTGTATATATAATATACCTACGCATTTATTTTAAACTTGAAGAATATATTGAACGAAGAGTACAGATAATTTTATTAATGAAAAAATTGAGCCATAATAAATTTTACGACAATCACATTACAACTTTTTACAAATAGAAAAAAATATTATTATAAAACCTTGGGAGGGCATCAATAGAATATAGACCTCGTTATGGCCGGTTAGATCATTGAGAATTTTGTCTGCTATGAAGATAGTATAGTTTGGTCCTGTTATGGAAAAATTGTTATGAAGTGTCGACTAGTTTTCACCTAAAAATGTTACATACCTACTTCTTTGTTTGTTTTTCAGGTTTTTAAATCTGACAAATAGTTTGGTATTGTACGCTATGGGTCATTTAACAAAGTTCATCTCATATATTTCTTTAGTAATAAATTAAATTGCTTGAAGAACATATTTAAATCTTTGATAAGTAAGTGAAAAAATGTTTTTTCTACGTCTTTTGTGTTTAAATTTTCTCTTAATGTCTCCATACTTATTGCGAATATGAAATTTTGCATTTTAGACACAAACTTACTGCTATTTTTTGCGTCTACTACTTATAACCCCATTATATTTCATTCATTTCCTTTTAATTAATACTTTTTAGATAAAAATAATGGGTCAAAAGAATGGCAGGAAAGATGTAAGGATACTTTTGGTCGGAGAACGTGAGTAACTCATTATTATTTGAGTGTTATTATTTGTGTTTATATTTTTGTTGATTATTATGTTTAATAATATTATTATATTATTATGTTGATTTGATATTGGAAATCAAAATATATTAGATTATTTTAAAATTTTCCACATTTGAAAAATTTATTTTCTGCATAATTCGGTATATTTAGATTCATCTAGCAATATCATTCTACTAATAAATAAAAGCAAACAGTATATAGAATATACAAGTTAAGTTTAAATATTCTATAATCACACTTTTTATGCTCTTTGGTTATGTTTGTTTACTATCTGCATATAAAAGCTTCTGGCATATTTTATTTATGTAATAGTAGTTTATTAGTTTTAAATGTCAGATTGTTAATATACTATTGAAATTGCTCTCTGGGATTGCTACACTTGCTAATTGGAAATTTATCTATATGATGTAAAATCTGTCTTATAACAAACTTGTTTTCTGTAATTACTAGTTTTCTTAGCATTTTAATCATTTTTGAGTTTTAATGTTAATATTTTTTTTGTAATCAATAGTTTTCGTGATTAAATTGGTTTTAACAATGTTTGGTTTTTATCTTGCTAGGTGTTTTTAAGACAGATTGTGAATCATGCTAATTTGATCTGAATTTTTATTAAGATTGATTAAAAAAGCCTAAATTGAAAATTTAACAAGGACATTTAAATTAATTTTATTATATGTTTTTCATTTATGCATATTTTTTTTTTAATTTAGTACTTTTTTTTTAATAAATAGTTCTTACTCTTCGACATTTATTTTCTAAAAGTTTAGACTCATTTTGTATAAACTAAATTTGTTTGTATTTTAGTTAAAGATTTTATTAGACAAATGGAAAACATTTAAATATTGCATTTTAGGAAGATAAGATGACAAAGTGATAGAAACTTGACTTATTTTGTGCAGACAAATGAAAACAACTCATAAAATGCATCTATCACTGCTTATTTTGTTAATAATTAATTTTTTAGCTTTTATTTCTGTCTTGATCTATAAATTTACCAATTAATATTAATTGGTAATTGATTTATAAAGATTAAAACATATTGTATTGTTGAGTGAAATCATTGATACATTTGGCAAAAATTTTACCTATATAAATCATAGTAGAAATTCCCTCGGGTTATTTTCCTGATAAATATACCTAAGAATTTAGTATTTTTAATCTGTTTGGTAATTTAGGTTATTTTTTCTTTTATATTTCTAATATTTAGAAAATATTTTGTCATAGTTATATGTCTCCAGAAAAGTACTATATGACATTCTTTGTTTGTTTGTTTATATTTGAATTTTATTTCTAGGTAAAACTATGCAAATCGTTAAAGTTTTTAACTATGCAGTATTCTTCTACAATTCTCTTATAAGACTATTTAATTGCTGGTTGTTTAGATGTTTCTTACTTTTAATTTAAATTTTTTCTTTTGATCTATCATTCATTTACTATGTTAATTCTAATACAGTTTACAGTTGATATCTTGAAATTATTTTAACAATGGATGATAGATTTTTAATGTAATACTAACTATCGAATATCATTGCATTAACAGATTTAGGATTTTTAATATTTTAATATAGTACATAATTTTATAATATAATACATTTTTTATAAAGCTTTTATTCTTTATCATATAGGGATTATCTGTATCTTTCTAAGTATTTATTAAAAAATTTTAAGTCATTACATGAAAATTAAAGAAATTTTTTTTTTATATATCTAGCTGGAGTAGGTAAAACCTCACTGATATTATCCTTAGTTAGTGAAGAATTTCCTGAAGATGTGCCTCCTCGGGCTGAAGAAATTACTATACCAGCTGATGTTACCCCAGAGAAAGTACCTACAAACATAGTAGATTATTCTGGTAAAGTACTTCACTATTAAATATGTCTTTTTAAATCAAATTTTACTACTCAACTTTTCAAAACACTATCCTTTTATATAGCATATGAGTATTATGTGACTATGGAATAATTATAGATATATCCTGGCAAATTAACAGCAATGAGTCAAAAAGTTCTAAGCCTTTCTTCCTTTTAAACAGTTTATTAAGATTTTAAGTTTGAAAATTGAACAAAAGTTTTGTTTTATTTATTGCTTTCTGAAATGACCTTTACTGACTGCTGTTGTAGGTCATATTTTTATGTGAACTATTATATTTAGAAATGAAATTCCTTTTTTAAAGATTACTATCTGAAAATTCTTTTAGAGATCTTTATTTTTAAAAGAAAGTTAATAAAAATGATATATAATTAAAATTGAAGTACTTGATTTGCTTATCTTTGAAAAATCTGTAAAATCTGTAAGTCCTTGTTATATATATTTTTTAATTTTTATTAAAAAGATTGCATCTAAATTATGTTAATTTTTTTTTACTATTCCATGACCTATTTAAAATATTAGCTATTTTATTTCTGGTATTTTAAGAAATATTTTTTTGTTAAAAATTAATTAGATATGCTTTTCTACCCAATGACCAAAAACAATACTAAATAGGCCTTAGTAAATTGTAATTGAAGAAAAAATAGAGTATGAAATAAGTTTGAGATATTCTTAATTAGAAAAAAGGCTTAAAAAATGTCCCACATATAATTGAGGCCAACTCTTAAATCCATATACGAAGTACAGATCTAAATTGCATTAATTTTCTTAGTGAAATGAAATAAAGCCAATAACTTAAGAATCTAATTAAGCAAAATTTGATAGAAGCCTTTTGACTTTCTGTAGATTAACAATTTAAAAAATTGAGTGATTTGTGATTTTAAAATATTTATTAAATATATTTCTGTAATTAAATTTTATATTTTGTTTTTGATTTTATTTAATCATAAAATTAGTGATAAATATAGTTCTGTAATGTTCATATCTCTTGTAAGGCTAATATATATATTTTTTATACGAATCCCCTTTTTTTAAATTTGTGCATGTGCGATAAGACAAAATATGCTTAACTGTCAGCCTTTGTGTTAGGTTCTCCTATGCAATAAAACATTAATTTAGTATTTTCTCAAATGAAAAGGCTCCTAGAGATTAGAAATCAATATATCTGTTTGAACTGTTCAAAGCATTCTATTTTTGTGAAATTTTTATTGATGAAATATTTGATTTAATATAATATAATATTTTGTGACACGTAGTTAAACTATTATTTAACATTTGATATATATCTGAGCTAAATAACACTTGATGTTTATCTGTTCTAAAATTTTTAATTTCTAAATAATAAATCTTAATACTTGGGTAAAAAGCAATATAGAATAGTATGCCGTAGCTTGCTGCTCTATAGGTTGAGCTGGCAACCAGGGTTGGAAAAAAATTATGATTTTTTTAAAAAAATCAAAAAAATCAGATTTATTTGATTTAAATCAGATTTTTTCGATTTAAATCAGATTTATTTGATTTTTTTTCTGAATTCTAATTTTAATTATTGTTGTGTTTTTATATTTTTTGCAATATACATGGAATAGTTTGTTATAAGTAACAACTTATCTATCTAGCATATTCTATACACTGATTACCTAAAATTAAATACATAAATTTTAATCTAAATACATTTCATTATTTTGTAATTGGATGGTGCAAACTAAATAAGATGTAAATTTAAAGAACAAATTAAATATTCATTTAATGCAAACTATTAAAATAAATTCACAATTATTTCAATACTTTTTAAGCACGAATTATATATTTAACTGTTTCAATAAAAACACTAGTTTCGATGTTTATCCACTCCTAATTGGTTACGAAGGTTAGAATGAAAAATACCAAAAGAAAACTGTCTTTCCATTCTAGCAGATAATATGGCAGCTGTTGTTATTTGGTAGACAAACTGGATTTCAAGTTCTGTAATACTCTCTTCACCCTCCATTACAAAAAATGAATTCCACTAGTCATAACTAGTCGTACCTACCCCTACTACATACTTTCTGATAACAACCCCTAAATTCTTAGAAAACATACTATCTATTTACACTTATTTACTTATTGGTATTTCTGTGCTGATTCCCAATTCTCCTGTCTTTTGAATTAGGTTTTAAGAGAAGTGAAAAAAAATGATTTAAATTAATGATTTTTAAAAAAAAAATCAACTGATTTAAATCATGATTTAAATCAACTGATTTAAATCATGCCAACCCTGCTGGCAACTATTTGCAATGACTTGTGAGTGGTGGTACTATGGTCCAGGATTGCACCTGCCACCTCTCTAAATTTCCTGACTTTCCATTTGGCGACATGTACTGCTTGGAAATGCAGCAATCATAGTTTCTCTGTTACAATTATAGTATATCTTTCAGCCCGCAGGGTTCATGCCATCCTTACTAATTAAAACACCAAGGGCATGATGTCAGCTTGAGTATCTATCTTTATTCCAAATTCTTACTTCCTGGTTGCATCTCTGATTCTCTTGTTGCATCCACACAATGTAGAGCTGTCCAGTACTTGTGATCTGCCAGCTATTGCTGGGACAATCTCAGAGGGCTAAAGGCTGAATGATTAGGGTGTTGGCCTTTGGAACCGGAGTTCGTGGGTTCGAATCCCACTTTGGCATGGATGTTCGTAGCCATTCAGAATAGGCTTCAAGCAGTAGGTCTCAGTCTCATTAGCCCTCGTGTTGCAAAACCTAGACCTAGCGCTCCAAACCCATACCAAACCCATGATCCCAGATTGGTGCATGAATGAATGCCATATCTGTACTGTTGTAATGTTATTGAACACATTATTTTTGTTTGTTATTTACATAATTGTTAATTTATTTCTTAGCATTTTATCTATTTTGAGGGCTTTATATTTCTTATATTCCTAAACCATATAAAATCTGGATTTAAGGATTTCTAATTTGTAGAGGCTCAAAGACCACATTGAAAACCTTATTTAGAAAATGGCTTTACAGTTCAAATGATGGTGGTTCAGCATTTTTAAAAACTGTTCGAAACACAATCAAACGTAGAAACAAATTATTCTGATTCATGGGATGCATCTACCAGATGCGGGATGACTTTGGCCAAAAAAAGACTAGAAGCTTGATATAGAACATATATTTATTCCACTTTAAACTCCACAGTTCAATACACGAAAAACAAATACATCCGTCATCATTGAAATCACAAGCAGTTCTGATTTTATTAGTCAGTTTGCAGACTGACGTCGTACCCAACACCGACTGCCGGCATCAACATTTTGCTTCGATTCACAACAAAAAGAAAACTTTAATGGACTAAGGACACA
Source organism: Pardosa pseudoannulata (assembly GCA_032207245.1). NCBI lineage: Eukaryota > Metazoa > Arthropoda > Arachnida > Araneae > Lycosidae > Pardosa > Pardosa pseudoannulata. The sequence continues at coordinate 93,978,336 of CM063507.1, read as the reverse complement.
GTGTATTGTTAGGCTGCCTGCTTCAAACAAACATAACAAAAACTTACAATGTTTTTTACCTTGGTACAGGTATTAGCACTCTCTGGCCTCGGAAGCAATTATTCTGCACCTTATTCATGATTGCTGGTAATTTGTACTTTCATAGTTGGCCATTTTTTGTAAAATTATGTAACTAGGATGGAGGTACTAATATAAAATAATATGTATAAATTAATTAAACAAAGGTTGAGTCATTTAAGTTGCCTAAAACAGTTGGTAACCCCTGTGTTTTAAAATACATTTCTGGGGTTCATGACTAATTATATACTTTTAATTTACTTAAGTATAAACATGTAAAAGCAGGAAATCAAAATAGAAAAATAGCTTTCTTAAACTTTAAGTAAAATAATGAAAGCTCATGTAATATTAATTATTTTACAATTGCTTAAAAAAAAAAAAAACTATTATACCTCAAAAAATAAAATTTTGAAGATAATCACTCAATGCTGTCAGTTTATTTAAATTAATATTGACAAGTAGCTAGGAAAAAAGAAATTAAATTTAATAATGTAATCAAAATAGAACTTAAGTGATAATTTAATGGGTATATTGGGAATCAACCAATGAACCAATGTTGGGCATCAACCAATGAACAGATGTCCATCTCCAACTCTGTTTATGTTAATATTAGATTTAAAAAATATGAATCTGCATGTCAAGTTCTTTACTGATTTTTCATAAATTTTACTAGAGAAAAACAGTATGGAGCTATTATTTTTCTTTTCCAACGCCTTTGCCAGGTTGGAAATCCTTGTTATATATACATATAATTTTTATTTTGATTTATAAGTAAAAATTTACTTTTTAAACTAGTTTATTAACTTTATATTAAAATATAAAATTTGTTTTTCTTATAGCTCAGGAGCAAGGAGAAGACTCTCTAATAATGGAAATTCATAAAGTAATTATAATCCATTTGTGTTAGACATCTTGTTTGTATTGTAATACACATACATAAATAATTAAAGACTAGGAATCAATAATTCTGACATAAAAAATACAGTTTTAAAAATTAGTGTTTTTCTTTCTGGATTTTCAGTATTATTCTCCAAGATATTTTTAATGTGGAATATATTTATTTTAATTTGAATGTGTGTTTAAAATCTGTCACAATTTGCTGTATGCAAAGGAATAGTTATAGCATGTTGAAACTACTATTATAGGAACTACCTGAAAGAATGAAATAATTTCTGGGTGCATTTTTACAAAATTTGTCGTTAATATAATTTTTTTTAAACTGTAATATGTTAAAACCCTTTCCACCAAGAAATATTTTTCAAATCATTAAATAGTATTTTTAGATTTCTATTCATTTTCAATTAAGCAATCAGGAAACATTTTAGGATAATTATTTTTTATTCTGCTTGGCTGTTCACTACTAGTATGGATGTTTGTAGTCATTTAGAGTCAACTTTAACTTTAAGCAGTAGGTTTTGGACTCATTAGCCCATGATTAGGAAAACAGTAGATCGTGCAATCTCAACCAATCAATATTATGCTATTGATAAGTCATTAAGATAATTTTATATTTTTCCTAATATTTATTCCTTTTATTTTAGGCTAATGTGATTTGTATAGTGTACGCTGTAGATGATGATGAAACAATTGATAAGGTATAATTATTTTATTCTTTACACAAAAATCTTTTTAAAGTTGTAGTTTTGTTATTTCACAAATCTTTATTCTCCAAAAACAAATTTCAGATACAATTAAAAAAATTATTTTACAGCTTATTGCTTGTGATTTTTAAACAATTAAATAGAAATTAATTTAAATTGTTTAATTCTTTTCACTTTAGTTTGCGTGAACTTTGAGATAATTTTTATCAAGATTATTTATTTACAAATGCTGTTATACTACTGCATTATAAAGGAGCTTATATAGAGTTCTGTGTATTCTTCTAAACACACAATTTATGTATTTGGCTAAAGCAATTTCTTCATAACTGTTTAATGCATAAATATTTGTAAATAATTACTGAAATCAGAAGGCTATATTCAACTTTAATCCCATTAGGCTTTTTTTTTTTTTTTTTTTTTTTTTAAGCATTTTAAAAAATTTGTATTTCTTACAATGGATTTGTACACTTCTTCAGATCTCATGCATAGCTGCTGTGTTAAGGGAAAAAAATTATAAGACTTTTAAACCTCTTGTTTTTGATTTATAGACAAGTTTATCTTTTTTGCAGGTGGCAATTAAGACAATTCGATTTTCTCATTTTTTTTTACTTAAAATTTCCAATTTTTTTTGTATTCTTGCCAAAGCAGCTATTTAGAGTTGAAGGCAGTAGATCCACTAGAAGAGCATGGTACTTATCTGGAAGATCCTATTCAAACTTGCTTGTGTTTGCAGATCTATACCATAGCATTGAAAACATCCATTTAGTGGAATCTATTGATGTTATTCTATAACCATTGCAATGCTGGCTGGAAAAACATAAAGCCCTCCACACTATGGTCCACTGTAAGCCATTACCACCGTCTGGAGAGGGTATGGCTTATCATGGTTGATGGTGGCAGATGATAAAATAGTCTTGGAGGGTGATGGCTTCGGAGGCAGTTTTTCTCCAAAAATCAAAGGCAGCCAGATGCGCAACTAAAGTGCGTATGGTCGAATCTAAGCACTCGGCTCTACAGGTCAATTAACCAGTTGGCTATGGTCAATAAGGTAACCCTAGTTTGGGTTCCTGGTGACTGCGGTATTTTTGGCAACGAGGTTGCCGATAATCTCGCTAAGTATGGTTCTGAGTTGCCCTTCATTGAGCCAGAACATGTACTTGGTTTTCCTCATAATCTAGTGAGAAGAACCGTAAGGGACCTCCTAATGGGGGAGACTTATAAGGCCTGGCTGGATTCTGGCAATCAAAGGCAAGCCAAGGAGCTTAACCAGGGTTATCCCTGGATGAGGGCTAATGAGCTACTTAAGTTCAGTAGAAAAGAGCTAAGGGTGGCCATTGGCCTGTTGACTGGCCATTTCTGCCTTAATAGGCACCTCAAAATTATTGGCATTATGGATAGCCCGGTATGTAGGGGATGCCATATGGCAGAGGAGAGTTCATCACATGTTTTGTGTGAATGTGACTACTACTGCACCGAGAGATTTGAATTCCTTGGGTATCACTTCTTTAAGCCGTGGGAGTTGATTAACTTCCCAGTTAAATTGCTGCTGAAATTTATCTCAGCTATTGGTCTCTCTGAGATCTAATGGTTAATATTTCTTAACCTTGTGCTGGAACTCTTTGCTCCAGTGAATGAGGTTTTTTTCAGTACAATAGGCCTTGGGCTGCAGTGCTGGTGCCCTTGTGGGCTGCCCCACCCTAATTCTAATTCTAAAAAGCACTTGGCTCATTTAGTGGCCCAGCGTGTGGATGCCACCCATGAACCATCGATCAAGGTCACCATCAGGAAGTGGTGAACAATTGGCCATAGTGTGGAGGCTACATAAGAAGCACAATATACCACTACTTACCATGTACAACCCTTTGTTAGTTATACTGAAGTGTCGTATGCATTTCTTTAATATTTTTATGCAAAATGCTAGGAGGTAAATGTATTTTTAACAAAATAGTTAGATGAATTGAACTCAAGGTGGCCAACCTCTCAACTAGGAATTTCAGCAAATCAGGAAAAGTTGGGGAAGTTGATCCCCAAATTGGGAAATTTACAATTTGTTTGATTCCTCTCTAATGCAAATTTAAATACCCATAAAGCAGATTTTGCCAGCCATTAAAATTTATTTACAAAATTTGTCCAAATGTACTATAAAACAGGATCTTTCATGTTTTTACAGTAACAAACATCTAGGGCAGGGGTTAGCAGACTGAGGCACTTGGCTTTTTGCATATGCATTTGCAGCTCTTTAGACTTCTGCCTCTATATATTGTATAAATAGCTCTGGTACCTTTGCTATCTTGTTTCATTGTCAAATTGATTTGGCTCATCTTGCTCAAAAGTCTGCCTACTCTGCGATCTAAGGGAGAGTGCAAAACTAACTCCATAGCCTGTCATATCGTGGACTATTTGAAATATGTTCTGTCATACGCATAGAGCAGGGATGGGCAAACTTCTTCAGTTGCGGGCCAAAAATCGAAAGAAAATAAGTTTGATGGGCCAAGATAAATTTTTCTAAAATTTTAAAAACAATATACAAGTATTACGGATTAAACATGTTAATGAGATAAATGAAATTGCGTTTTTATTTTTAAAAGTTCTTTATACTGAGGTTCGAAGGGAGATGGACTGATTTTAAGGAATGAGGCTAAATGCTCATCTGTCAGTCTACTTCTGAAATTATTCTTTCTAATGCTGAAAATTGAAAACACTTGTTCAAATATAAGAAGCAAATATATCGCTGATCTTCTGGGCATGAGATAATAAATTTGGGCTATAATATTTAAACAAAGTGGAAAAGGGGATGGATATATAATGTATAAATATATATTTCTTTTAATTTGCCTCGTACCTTCACCTTAAAATTCTATCTGCAGGCCAGATAAAACCTTCCGGCAGGCCGGATTTGACCCACGGGCTGTAGTTTGCCCATCCCTGGCATAGAGGGTACATGACAGGAAAATTTGTTCATTAAATTGTTTACTTTTAGACATTATTTAAATTACTATTTGAAAAGCTATAATTGAGAAAGTAGCTTTTTAATTATTATATTTTTATTTTTTAATAAATAAATTCACAATAGAAAAATAGCAATTTGGACTTTGTAAATGTACTCCTGAGAGATATCATTTTTCATTATGTCAAACATCTGCATTATGATTTCCAAAATTGAGTATCTTATAAACTATGTGTTATGTAGTATTAGAAATTTAGGTTACATGATTTAATTTGATGTCTCAGTTTTGATCTGACAAATTTTTCAACCATTTTTATTTTACTGTACATTACTGTGTATAAATAAAAGTTAATTGAAAGAAATGTTTTATTTATGTTTCCTTCCTCAGTTGTGGTTTTATTTTTTCTGGAATTTTACTATTCATAGAAAGTTTTTTACTTATAACCATTTTTATATAATCTAAGATTCTCACATCAGGAGACACATAAAAACAATATTTTAAGTATTTAGATTATTTATTTTTTTCAATAGATTACTTCATATTGGCTACCCTTCATACAAGAGCAGTTAGGTGAAAACCATCAGATTCCTATTGTTCTTGTTGGAAATAAAGTGGACCTTGTGGAATACAGTTCTTTAGAGGTAAAGGCATTGCATTTTGATTTCATTTACTGTAGTAGATTCTATGCTGTTGTAAAGGATCTTAAAATTGAATGACGCCGAACGATGGCCGACTGGTTAGGGTGCTGGCCTTCGGTACCGGAGTTTGTGGGTTCGAATCCCACAGTGGCATGGATGTTTGTAGCCGTTTGGAATCGACTTTAAGCTGTAGGTCCCGGTGTCATTAGCCCTTGTATTGCAAAAAGTAGACCGTAGCACTCCAAACCAAACCAAATTAAACCTAAAATTGAATGACATACTGATCATCATAGAATTTCATGTAAATTAGTTGCAAAATTACTATTGGTTTTCATGCTTATTTTGTAAGGAAATGTGATTGCTTGCAATCTTGATGTTTTTTATTTCTTGATCAGTAACATCATCTTTGTACTTAGCAAATTATTTAGAACTAGCCTATAGCCCGTCATATGATGGAATCAGTAAATTTTTCATTTTCTAGAATTGTACTCTATGAGTACTTTTAGAAGTACTCTATGAGGCAGGTAAAAAAATAGTTTGTTTTTTGGCTGAAAATCATCAGGTACACAGTAAAGATTCAATCCATGTGATCCAAGTGGCAACTAATTTTACACAGCACCCAGACATTTATTATACACAGTACATTTACAGGTACATTTTACAAAAAAAAAAAAAAATCCCTCCACTCATCGCAGACCATTCTCTCCACTTCCTTGTTGCCAACCGCCTACCTGATATTTTATGAGAGATTGGCACATAGTCATTCTCGTTGCCAACGGATTCATAAAACTTAACAGAGTTCTGTTATATTATATATTTGACGTGGACTAGTGGTAAAGGCGTGGAAGACGCATTTCATTTCATACTCGTTGCCTCATTTCCGGCTTTCACAATTTCATCCACGCTCAATAATTTGTTTATCTTTATACTCCTCTAAAGTCTCTCGATACTGTGAATCCAGTTTAGAATCACGTTGAATTCATTTAGAAGCATAATTCAAAGTTTTCTTCGCTACGTCAAAATTATCCTTAAGTTCTTCAGTTTTTTTTGGAACAGTTATTAATGGAAGTAAAGGAATGAAACTATCACCTTGGTAGGCATGGGCCTGGATTGCATGGGCCCAGCCCTCTAATCCAGAGATTTCTTTCAATAAACAAAAATGAAGGCGAGCAGAAAAATTAACAGCTAAAAGGTGAAAGGACAAAAAAATAGACAAGAAGAAAGTTTAAGGATAGAAAATATGAAATGTTTATATGGCCTGGGACATCCGTACAAAATACATGAATTTAAAATAAAATAATAAAATCATAAAAAGTTGAAAAAATAGTAAAAATGTATTTTAAAAATAATAAAGTAACTTTAGGAATAAGAACTTAGAAAAAAAAAATAAAAATTAATTAGACATTTAGAAAAATTCTGCAGCATCAAGGCATCAAGGACAGAACCTTCAACCCGAGAAGTACGACAACCTAGCTTTAATATTTTCAGTGATTATTTGGTGGTATATATGAATGATATCCAAAATGATAAATTTAATCTCCTGCTCTTAACAGGGGAGAATAAGGCTTGAAATAATGCCATTAAATGTTCAAAAAGTGGTGATAGGGTGGATTTCGAACTCGCTGTGAATTTTGCTAACCCTAAGTCATAAAAAATCCAATATGGATTCCTGTATCCATTCCAGGTACAACCGCTTCATAAATTCACGGACAGACAACTTAGGCTATTATATAGGGGATGTCCATTCTTCCACTAATAAACATATATTGTTTCTTTTTAAGTAATATTTTCAGGTTAAATTTCAGCTATATGCAGAAAATTCCTTAGGTCCGAATCAAATCAAATGTGTATCTCTTGTATCTCACCTTCCATCTGCAAACTTGTGGCAATAAACAAGTTTCAGGTTTGGTTTGATTTGGAGTGCTACACTTTACCTTTGCAACATAAGTTCTAATTAATAAGAATTGAGGTAGAAAGAATTTGAGTTAAAATGAAAAGATTTAACAAAAAGGGTTGAATTTGAGTATTTTCCATGTAATGAAATTGATTTATCCAAAATTTAAAGAGTGTGCATATTTTTTGAAATGTAAGAATTTTGTACATAATGAAATTGGTTTATAAAATATGCAAATTTCACACTAATAACTTTTGTAATGCAAGAAAAGAAGAAAAAAATGAGTTTCTTATGTTCTCGTGCTGCAGGCAATTTTAGTTTCATCTTTTACACTTTAGTTTTACATTTATTAATGATATTTGCATATATAGGTAAATTTCTTTACATTTTTAATGATGGCCAGTATATTAATATATTTTATAAAGGAATTTGTTTGCTGCTAATAAGAGGAACCTAACATTGTTTTTCTTCTAGATTATTCTTCCAATAATGAATGAGTATGCTGAAATTGAATCATGCGTGGAGGTAAGTTTTTCTCAATACTCATTACTTTTATTATTTAAATAAATTTTATGTTTAATGCAAATATTGTTTCTGTATAAAATGTTTTAGCTTCAATTATCAACTTTAATTAACTATTTTTAAAACCAAATTTTTCTTTTTATTACTTTAGTTATGAATCAAACTTAATTATTTAGTTTAATTTTTTTACTTATGTTCTGTTTGAGTACAAAGCATCAGTTATTAGATATATTTATGTTTTTGATCATTTATTGAATTCTTTACACTTAAAAAATATTTAGTTCTTTGCTCCATTTAAAATTGATTTTTGTCGCACATAAAAAGAAACATGAAATGTTAAAATATAGGAAAATTGCAGATATTATGTCTACCTATAACATATGCAGTTGCTGTAAATTGTTTCTTTATTAAAGTCTAAAAATAATTATACGTTTTCAGTTTTGCATATCAGAAAGTATACAAAATATTTGTTTTAGTTTGAATTATTGTGTACAAATAGTTTTTGATGGGGTACAATCAATTTATTTTATTATTGAGATATGCTTATTTTCATAGATCACCAAAATCTTATATTGGGTTAATTGCAATAAGTTTTATGACCAGTCATATTGTAATATTACAAACTGTGGAAAGTAAGAAGGTTTAGATTGTGAAACTAATATTTATTTTTGTAAAATCTTCCTATGTAGTTGATTTATATAGTAAAACCTCAATACAACAACAGTCTGATGACCCAATAAAATTATTATTGAGGGATGTATTATTATTTGCAGCAGGGTTAGTTTATTTAAATTACTGGGTTTTAAAAATCCTTTGATTTAAATCAAGCATACATTTTTCACTATCTGGAAATTTTGTTTAGCATGATTTTTTGTATTGCATGAAAAAGGGTACCAGCAGCCTTAGAAGGTACAATAACTCAAACCTTTGCATTTGGGAAAAAAAGGCTTAAATACTTCTCTTTTAGTAATTAAATTTCTTGCCTAAGCAGGTTCCACTCAGGATGTCATCAAATACATAAATTTTCCCTTTTTTTAGTTTCTATGTTCATTTAAATACTAGTGCTTTGATTTGATAAATAAATAGTTTCTTATATTTGTATACAATAAAAAAAAATATGTGACCTGTTTGTAAGAGTTGTTGAGGGATGATTAAAAAAACTTATTTTATGCAATACATAATTTTGTCAGATATATATTTATTATATTATTGTTAATATATTTGTCATAGATTAATAATGCAGCACACATTAAGAAAATAATAAGGATAAGGAAAACTCATAATTTATTGAATCTTAACATAAATAACTTCATTGTAATGTTTAATTTGTAAAAAAGTTTTAAAAAGTTTAAAAAATCTAATTGAAATTCATAAATCTGATTTAAGTAAAAAAAAAAAAAATCATATATACTTAATCAAGGTTTTTATCAAAGCTGCTATCAAGGTACAATATAATTTTAAAGATTTAAATTATGGCTAGTTAGATATATATATTGTAATTTTCAGTCATGATAATCAAATTAAACACCAACTTTTTTGTGTTGGTGTTTAATTAACCACAAAATATTATTTTAGATGGATTTGTGTATTTGATATTGTTGTAGCAATGTTTTTCTGTTATTGCTTTAATAAAATTGCTTACTTTCATTTAAACAAATATCAGATATTGAACAACCGTTATTAAAACAAGCTCTGATTATTTTGCTTTTTTATTACAATTATGAAAATTATAAGATTTCTTCTTGTATATGATTGGAGCAGATACTGTGGGCTCTTATGAGAGAGTTCTATAAAAGTGAATCCTTTCTAGCTTAAAACACTAAAAAAAAAAAAAAAACTTATTTACACAAAAGGAAAAAAAAAAAAAGTCAGAATTTAATTTAGATCATCTATAGAAAGCAAGTACCTGAATGGTAATGGCAATTCCATTCATCAACGATCCAACATTATTCTCAAGCATTACCTCTGGGGGTGGCAAGCCAAGTATTGGTCTTCTGCTTCTAAATTACGAAGATCCAAGGGGGGGGGTAATGTTACTCGCATCTGTAGCATACCTTAAGCTACACGATGCTTCCCGGGTGGTGCTGAATCAGTAACAGTTTTGAAGCCTTTTTAAAGCATTAGGATAATGTCTGTATCACCTGCTGTGTTGGAAAAAAAAGTCCAACATCTTAAGAAAACGTAAAAAGCTGACCCCCCTCTCTTCCCCACATATGTAAATAAATGGCCTTTTGTAAATGTTTTGCTAAAATACTGGATTATAACAGTGATTAATGTCACCTATGAATCATTTTTAAATGTTGTAAAGAAAATGCTGTTTGTTGACTGCTCACCAACACAGCAATTATTAAAGAATTGAAAAACAAAAATTTTGATTCATCTAATGGAGAAAACAAAGACAACTTGTAGTCAAATACTTGTAGTACCAATTTGATCAGAAACTTTAATTACAAAAATAATATGAGAGGTTCTGTTTTCATTTTGTAAGTGAACTTTGAAGATTTTATATATTGTGTAATGCAAAAAGAAAAAAAAAAAAAAGAAAAAAAAATTACAATATTTTTTAAAATAAGAAATGTTTTGTTTTTAGAAATTTTTTTCAGTTTTACTTGAACCTATTTGGCAGGGTAAATAGTATATTATATATTTTTGATGAAATTGGATTGTTAGAAACTTCAATTTGACAAGTTTGACTGTTTATAGCATATGCGAAGAAAGTGCAGTCTTAATGATTTTCTGGTGAGGCCTTAATAAAGCTAGCTCATGTATTATTTAATATTTAATTATATTATAGGGTATGAGAATTTTGAAATTAATAGAATTATATTGCTGCTGTGTTTGTTTCTTTATAACTTAATATTTTTTATAATCTAATAAATTTAGTAAAAATATACTTCTACTTTATTATTTTTATTTGAAGTAGTATTTAAATATGAAAAATACATAAATATTATATATATAACTAGCGTGCTGCAAAATTAAACTGGCATTTTGGTTGGTTTTTCATTAATATCTTTCAAACTAATTGTAATATCAGAACGCAGATGGGCAAAATTACTTCCCTGGATCATTCTATGTCTTGGTCGAATGGTAGAGCGGTGCTCTTCGGAATCGGAGTTCGCAAGTTCGAATCCTGCTGCAGGCATGGATGTTTGTAGCTGTTTGGAATTGGCTTTAAACTGTAGGTCCTGGTCTCACTAGCCCTTGTGTGTAAAACAGTAGACTGTAGCCCTTCAAACCAAAACCAAAATCATTCTGTGTCTTTTGGTAGCTTTGATGCCCTTCTGCTTCTAGCGGTACACTAGGAGATAGACTCACATACATACAAACATAGATGATTACAATCAGATTTTAATATATATAAGATTTTATAGTTAAATTTTTATGTTAAATAACAAATAATTTAATATGTTTTGTATTTGTATTATTTCTGTATAATGCAATAAGTCAATAAAATTATACAATTTTAATACTTTTACAAAAATTGCATATGTAGTTTCTATTAGTATTTACTATGAAAAAATAGATGCGGGCAATCTTGTTAAGAGATGACAACGGCAAATGATGACAATAACACATATATTTTAAGAAAAAACGGCATTACACAACACAAAATAAAAATACATTTTCTTCTCATACATTATTCAAAAACAACCATTTTCGGTTCTGACAACTACTGCCATTCCCTAACAGAGAAACTTACCTCTCATGGAGATTGAGCGTGACGCAACAACTTATATATACAGATTAACTAATGTGGCCTCTAATGGTAAAAAGATTGCCTAATTCTAGCTATAAGTTTCTTTGAGACAAACAAAAGCCAAATAGCTAATATTCTCTGACCTGAGTTCCCAGGCTCCTCAAGTGCTTCCAGATGGCAAGTTTTGTGATATTAATAGCTGTCTCTTTAATGCTAGATCCAATTAACTTATGTGGGCCCAAATTTTATGACCTTCTGTGTTGTGTCATTTGAACGCACCAGAGATGAAGCCCAGGTACACAAGGGGTAAATATATATGACAGGACTACCTAAATGGTCTAACTCAGGGCTGTCCAACTGCAAAAAACCCACAGGCCAGAATTCCGGCCACTAATCACCTGGCAGGCCGCAGTTTGAAAAGTTGAACAATAACCTCTTACCTCTTATACAATAACAATTAATAGTTGAATTATTAATTCGTCACCACCTGTGTAAGGTTTTTTCGCTTTGGCAAACTCAAGTGAAATTTCATACGAAGCATGCAAAGCATTGTACTGATCAGATTTTACTTGAATGGACATCCCAGTTTGTTTTGCAGTTTTGATTTCAGTTCTAAAACTATCAGAGATCTTACTTCTCCTTGATGTTTACTGTGGCTCCCTTCGTGAAGATTTGAGTAATGCCTTTTGACATTATATTCTTTACACACAGCCACAATTTGCATACAAATCAATCACTGGAGTTTGTCTTTTCCATTCGTGATGAAATACTGGCTTTCCCAGCGGTCCTGGAACACTCTATTCTCACTGTCTATCTTCCGTTTCTTACTCATTGTTGGAAAATGAAATATTCCCAATCAACAATAAAATTAGTCTTCATAGGTTTTGCAAAAAATATAGCTACGGTACAAGAGAGGTTTACTTCATATCCAAAATTTGCAAGCTTATCTAAGGATTGACGAACGCAAGCTCTCAATTTCTTTTTTGAAAACAAAGGCAAAACGGCAGTGAAGTCGGTCTTTATTTTTAACCAATTGCGGGCAGGTTTTGCTTATCTCAAATGTTTCTCTCTTCCCTCCCTGTCTCCCCCGCCTGATATTGCCAATGCGAGGCAATACTATTTCTAGGAATTTGTTTGAACACCAGCGTGCAGGGTAGGACTGCTTGACCTTGACCTATGGATGTCCTGTACCTTTTTCTCCCAATACAATGAAAGGAGTGAAAGAGCGATCAAGAGGAAACTTTGGGGATCTCGGTTTGACCAAGAATGGTAGACTCAAATGCTTCTAGATACTATAAAATTTCAATAAAAGGATTATACTGAATAAGAAGTTGGCGTGCCGCACAATATGTGTTGGCGGCCCGCGGGCCACAAGTTGGACAGTCCTGGTCTAACTTAAAGATTTCTATATTGTGTCAGAGAATCAGATTCAGTTTATGGAATCCTATGAAGTCCAAAATCAACATTTCAGAATTTTTTACTAGTATAGCCCCAAACAATAGGCCAAAAGTTCATGAGTCATCCAAACTTTGTTTAATAAAATAAATTATAAAAGTAATAATGTTTCTGTTAATTTATACTGTGCATTGACTCTTAAATCAACACACTTCTTTTTAAATGTTTTCAATGGATTTTCTTAGGTCTTTGTAAATGTTATAACTTTATAATTTTAACAAAAACTGTTACTAACAAAAAATTTCATTTTTGTAGTGTTCAGCAAAGACACTAAAGAATATATCTGAATTATTTTATTATGCTCAAAAGGCCGTGCTCCATCCCACAATACCATTATATGTGACAGAAACTAGGGATGTAAGTTATGTTTAATTTTAATCCCTTCTTAAATTAGAATTTTGAAATAGTTTTTCATATGTTATTTTATGCACCTACTTCTTATTTTTAAAGAAAATTTCTTAATATATTAAGTACTTGCTATATTTGCATTTAAGAATTACCATTTTAGATATTTTGAAATAACTTATGTTGATTGGGTATTTTTAACTGATTTTTTATTTTTTAGCTGACTGAAAAATGTAAAAAAGCTTTAACAAGGATATTTAAGGTATTTTAATTTTTCTTGTATTTATAAATGTTAGCATTATGTATTGATTATAATATTGAGAAAAGCAATAAAATTGTTACTGTATTTTAAATATGCATTTTTTTTCCTCCCTTAGATCTGTGATTATGATAATGATGAAGTTCTGAGTGACTATGAATTAAATCAATTTCAAGTATTGTTTTTATATTAATTTTTAATCTTTGTATTTTCAAATTTATGTAAAAGTTATGTTTTAAATTCTTATATTTTTTTTCTTTTAAAACTTAGAGACGATGTTTTAACACACCATTACAACCTCATGCATTAGAAGATGTGAAAAATTTAGTACGGAAAAATGTTGATGATGGTATAAGAAATGATGGACTTACTTTAAAAGGTTAATAGCTTTTATATTATATCTTCACACTATGCTAGCACCCAGGATTGAATGATTCTTTTGTATACTGTATAAAAAGCATGTCAAAAATTGCATGCAACGCTTTGAATAATTTTTACTTCTTCCTATAAATTACCCGATATGCATGTAAAATGAAAGCAGGTATTCATGGAAGAAATTTAAAGTGGAAAAATATTACTCAGTAGAAGTGTTATTCATCTTAACATCTCTCCTATTAAACTTTTTTAATACAGCAATTTTAACAACTCGTTAACTTTATACTAGTATTTACTTTACAACAGACTTACAATTGTACTCATTAACTTTACACTAATTAGCAATTCTCAGCAAATTTTTTTCTATAGTGCTGGTAACCTGGATTTCATTCAGCTTTCGGAATGCAGGTTAAGAAATTAAGAGTTAAATTTGGAAATGCTGAAAGCGTTATCCATTTTGCCTTCATATCAACTGCATTAAAGGTGATATATATATATATATATATATAATATATATATATATTTATATATATATATATATATATTTATTTATTATATATATATATATATATTTATTTATATATATATATATATACATACATATATATATATTTATTTATATATATATTTATTTATATATATATACATATATATATATATATATATATATATATATATATATATATATATATATACATACATACATACATACATACATGCATACATGCATAATACATACACACACATTTCTATACACACACACCACACATACATACCTACCATTTGAAAGAGGTATTTATTCCACATTAAAATGATTCTTAGCTACAGGCAAATATATCAGTTAAGGTACAATGTCATTTGACTGGGTATATGGCAAAACTTTTATTACTAACAGAATTTTATTGGTGGTTATAAGCAGTAGCAGCGTCACATTTGGTTTTTATAAACTGTATAAGATTGTATAAAAAACGTATAATATTCACTTATATAGTTTTAACAGTGTTAATCTTAATATATTTAGGTTTTTTATTCTTGCACATACTATTCATTCAAAGAGGAAGACATGAAACTACATGGACTGTATTAAGGAAATTTGGTTATGATGATAATATGCAGTTGAATAAAGATTATTTATGCCCAAGGTACTTTCTTTTTAATTTTTGTACTTTAAGTTAGAAACAGTAAAATTATGTAAAGTAAACATGGATAACTTTGTTTTAAAATACTCATTTACAATTAGGTTAATTGTACCACCTGGATGTACAACTGAATTAAGTCACCAAGGGTATCATTTTTTGACTACATTATTCGAAAAATATGACCAGGTAAGCAATTTCATTCCTGTCTTGTATTGTTAATAATTGTGTATTGTATTAACTTTTATATTAGCTTGTATTAGCTTTTGTATTCTTGTATTAGCCACACTACATATGTATGTTACAGTTAATATAACAGTGTGCTTGTGTAATCTTTGATATTTAAATGATTTATCATATGAACCATAGTACATACATGTATATATTAGGTTGGGGAAAAAGAAATCCATTATTTTTTTGGCAGATGTCTGTGGTGATCGATATTTCGTGAAGTATCTATCAAACAATCTTAAATTTATACTCGTTGTCAAGGGGACATTTCACACTAAAAAAAAATTTATTGTTTTTTGTTTCATTCATTCAGTTGTGAATTACAGGGTGTTAAAAATGGAAGTCAACAAAGAGAAAATTCGGTACCTTTTACAGTTTTTCTTTGAGAAAGGCAAAAATATGAGCCAGGTGGCTGAAATTGTGAATGGTGTTTATGGTGCTGATACTGTAACAGCTAATTAAGTGCAATTTTGTTTTCGTCGATTCCGTTCAGGCATTTTTGATGTTAAAGATGCACCTTGTACAGGCAGGCCCGTCGTCAAAAATGTCTATAAAATCACAGAAATAATCAAAGTTGACCCGCATGTTAGTAGCCGTAGCATCACCCAAAAGCTAAAGATTGACCATAAAACAGTTTTAAACCATATGCGCAAAGTTAGATTCAAAAAGCTCGATGTTTGGGTGCTACACTATTAACACCAAAAACCATGATGGATCGAATTTCCGTCTGTTATGCCTTGGCCAAACAGAATGAAATCAACCCATTTCTTAAACGAATGGTGACTGGGGATGAGAAATGGGTCAAATACGACAATATTGTGAAAATCAATTACTAGAGTTTTTTGCCAATAAGGACCAAGACTTCTACGAGAGAGGTATTATGAGCTACCTTTAAAATGGCAACAAATTATACAACAAAACTGCATATTTGTCCCAAATCAGACAATCCGAAACATGTTAAATAAAGTCATTAATTTCACACAAAAATAATGGATTTCTTTTTCCCCAACCTAATATATTTCTCTCTCTCTGTATGTTTGTGTGTGTGGAATGATTCTGAGCCATTACTTTTCTTACCTTTTTTCAAATTTTCTTTATTTTATAGCATTTTTTTTCTTTAAGAATTTATAAATTCACAAAACATTAGCTGTATTAAACACCTAATTTTATGTGGTCTGTTAATACATCAGTGATACCTTTGCATTGATATAGAAATTTTGTATTCTATTTTATATATTAAATTCTTTATTAGTATTTAGAGTGATTTATCTAAACTTTTTAAGCAAGTATATTATTTTTAAAAGCAATTTTATGTTTTTAAAGGTAACTAATTCTAAGATGTTTGTTAGCAATTATTAATAAAATGTTTTTTTTATAATTCAAATACTTCGGTTTAGAATGCTTTATCATTGAATAGGATAAAGATGGATGTTTGTCTCCTGAGGAGGTTGCAGATTTGTTTAGTACTTGTCCTGTCATTGCATGGGGACCTGAAATTATAAATGTAGTACCGACTAATGAAAATGGTTGGATAACTTTACAAGGATATTTAGCACAGTGGACGTAAGTCTTGTTTAGTTTTATTGTACCAATGCTGTGTGAAGTCATAATTTTCTGTGTTTTAATAGCATTAATTTTTTGTGTAGTGTTTAGTAGGAATGAAACAGATAGTGATTTTTCTGGATAACTCCCTTGTCTAATAGATGCAGATATCCAGATAGTACCAAATATTTAATCCACATGGTTATCCGCGCACCTGGAAAGTCTGGGAAAGTCATGGAAAATCATGGATTTAGACAATGGATTAATTTTGTCATGGAAAGTCATGATTTTTCAAGCAAAATGAGTAAAAGTCATGGCAAGTCATGGATCCGCTAAACTACCGATTAAAAAAATGCATTGAATTGTTTAATTCTATTTTTACTTGTCATTTGGCTGAAGTTTCTGAGATTGGTATTTATGTATTATCCTATTGACCATATTGCCAATTAAAATTTGTTCACCAAGGAAACTCAAAGCAAGAAAGCTTAATGGGTGGGTAAATGTATATTATTCTGGTCTTTTCTTGAATTGTAGATTAAAATTTCATTAATATAATATTCATTATTTTTTAATAAAAATTAGTTAAGATTTTTGCACAAAATATAAGTTTATCTCTAGGGATATTGTATATAAACATTATAGGGTTATATTTGGCTATTATTCATAGTCACCCGGATAATACCAAAGTACTCTGAATTCAAATTGGAAACATTTTGATTGAAAGATGGCTATAGAATTAAACTTAGGTATGTAGGTACAACACTTTATTTTTATGTATGTGAGTTTATTAACACTTATAAAGTAAATTTATAGTTTTTTTATGATAAAATTCCTGTAATTTTTCTAAAATCATATATTTTATTTGTATGTACATCAGAAGTTTTATTCATATATACTTTAACAAAAGCTTTTTAAAGTCATGGAAAATGATCTGCTAAATCAGGGAAAGTCATGAAAAGTCATTGATTTGAAAAATTTTATTTTGGCAGATACCCTGAATACAGTTCTAAAATTTATTGTTACATTTCATGTCAGCTATCTGATAGTAAAATTTAAAAGAAATATTTTTTTGTCAATTTTATATATTATTCCAAAATGATAAACTACAAAATATTTCATAGATTTGGTAAAAATTTTATATACATCAATTTCATTTTCAAAGGCAGTCTATTTAAATATATATTTATTAATTATGCTACTCAGAAAAAATTTAAATATTCCTTTTTGAAAAAAAAATTTGTACTATACTGTCATGAAAGAAATATACATTATACAAAATTTATTAACATTCCTGTTGATAAGTATTTATTCAAAATGATAAAGTTAGTTCATATATTTAAAAAAAAATACTAATTTTAAGTCGCTTCTTGTTCTATTCGGAGTTAAAAACTTTAAAAGGTTCATAAGTTGATAAGATTAGTTTCTGAATGAACCAGAGGGAGCAGTTTCTTGATGTTACAGCTGAGTAGTCATTTTAAAGGCCCACCTCACTTTCAGTGGCAGAAATTTATTGAAGAGGTACTACCTAGGGCTCGATTGTTTATCAATATATTGTCAAATATTGTAATAACAATATTTAAAATTCTGCTCTACTGATATATCTCTGTCTTCTCATACTTACATGATATTGTGGGTTCTCAAAAGACATCCAGAATATTCTGCATATATATCAGTATAAAGTGATATTTCTCACAATTACTGAATTTGTGTGACATATTTATTCACACACTTCATACACCAACCAAAAAAACCTGCCTTTAAAAAATATCATGTCTCCTTCAAGGTAATTCGTTCACATATCCCGATATATTCTGATACATTATACAATGCAGTGTGGTAAAAACTGGAAGTTCATTTGTGTCCTGTTTTTGCATCTGCTACTGGCTTGTATCTATTGGGATCGATCAAAGATATTGATATTCATTGCTTGGTTGCAAAAGCCAGTGATACATGTGACATGCTGATATTTTTGGATAGCTTGATTGCATTAGTTAGTGATATGTACATGTGTTGATATATTTCAATAGCTTGCTGCTTGTTTATTCATAACTTCTGTTAAAATTCAAGTTTTATTGTTGGGAATCTATATTTAAAATTCTTCTTTATAACATCTTTATGAACTCATTGCAAGTAATGATATATGAATCATCTGATGCGTTAACTTTAATCATGGATATATTTGACTGTGACTGATAATCAAATGCTATATGCAAATTTAACAGCTATTTAAACTATTTAAAGCTGTGATTACTAAGCATCACAGTTTTTATGCTCTGTTGCTTTAACTTAAGCTCTTGCTTGATAGCCTGCCCTGCCAGCAACCTTTAGTATGACTTTGTCATGTATAATAATCTTTATTTTATATTGCCAAATGCTGCAGTAAGTGTATATTTTGTTCATATCATAATTTTAAAATAAAATTTTAGTAAAAGGTCAAGTTCTGAGTGAAATTGTTTTTAAACCACCTTTTCATTCTTTCACTGCACTGCCTTTAGACTCATATTTTAGAACTTTTTGTATGAAATTTTGTATGTTGATGAATGTCTGGATACTGTTAGTCTTTCAAAAATAGTGATATCTGTACTTTCCTTGTTTAATATGCTATCGCAATATATAAATAATATCAATATTAATTTGAGGATATATCACAGTATTACTTTTTTTAATATCATCTTGTCTCAGTGCTATTTTTTTTCACTGAGGTTTAGTTTCAAGATTTTAGCGACTAATTCTTAGAAAGGAGAGATAGCTTCTTTGGTTTTATTCCTCTCTCCCTCCTAGTTGAGAGATTGTTTATGCGTGTCCTGGAAGATTTTTTTTCCATCAATAACTACGCCTTCCTGTAAAATTTTTTCTATTTTTTAAGCATTCAGCCAATTTTGTTTGAAATTTAATATTTTCAAACTGTGATAGCTGATAAATTTATCAAAATTTGTAGAAGGACGAGACTCATTTATTTGAAAAGACATTGTGAAATAATCAGTGTATTTTTAGGAACCATTTTTATTTCATTCGCTATGTTGCACAACACAGTACAAAAACAACAACATATACAACACACACACTGAGAGTGATCACTGGCACTGTGTAAAACAAACTAGATGGCTCTCTTAGCACCACCTATCATAAAAGGAGAGGGGAGTAATTGTACCCGCTACATCCTCCCCCTACATCTCCGAAGACTGTCTCGGTGAGGTGGTGGGGTACCATTGTAGAAAGACGAGACTCATTTATTCGAAAACGCATTGTGAATTAATCAGTCTATTTTTAGGAACCATTTTTATTTCATTCACTATGTTCCACAACACAGTACAAAAACAACAACATATACAATGCACATGCTGAGAGAGATCACTGGCACTATGGAAAACAAACTAGATGGCTCTCTTAGCACCACCTATCGTAAAAGGAGAGGGGGAATAATTGTACCCGCTACATATTCCCCCTACACCTCCGAAGTCTGTCTCAGCGAGGTGGTGGGGTACCACTGTAGAAGGACGAGACTCATTTATTCGAAAAGTCATTGTGAATTAATCAGTCTATTTTTAGGAACCATTTTTATTTCATTCGCTATGTTGCACAACACTGTACAAAAACAACAATATATACAACATACACGCTGAGAGAGATCACTGGCACTGTGGAAAACAAAGTAGATGGCTCTCTTAGCACCACCTATCATAAAAGGAGAGGGGAGTTATTGTACCCACTACATCCTCCCCCTACACCTTCAAAGACTGTCTCAGCGAGGTGTTTGGGCACCACTGTAGAAGGATGAGACTCATTTATTCGAAAAGGCATTGTGAATTAATCAGTCTATTTTTAGGAACCATTTTTATTTCGTTCGCCATGTTCCACAACACAGTACAAAAACAACAATATATACAACACACACACTGAGAGAGATCACTGGAAAACAAACTAGATGGCTCTCTTAGCACCACCTATCATAAAAGGAGAGGGGATTTATTGTACCCGCTGCAAATTTAGTTTTTGATTGAAAGCAGATATTTCAACCTTATATCCAATTTGATGTCTAGATATCTGGATTTTGAGCTATAATATCTGGCTGGGTACTGATAGAGGAAATTTAATCGAATACTAGATAGCTATTGGATATCTGTTTCATCTCTAGTGTTTAGTGTGTTTTTAGGACTAAAGTTTTATTTTTCATTGTGCTGAAATGTATATTTGAACCTGTAGTCTTTCACTGCATGATAGTGGGTTCAAATATCATTTCATGGATTATTGTAGCTGTTCAGAATTATCTTTAAGCAGTATGCATCTCAGCTTTGTCTAGCAAAAAAAGTAGACAATTTTGCTTAGATCAGTAAGAGCCATAATAGAATTTTTTTTCTTAAAGACATAACTTTTATGTAATGTAGTTTGGCATATTTCATCTTTAAATTTCTCTTTTTAACCCATTCAGGACTGCACGCCTACACAATTTTCTGTTAAGCCTAATTTCATTTAAAAATTCTTAATTTCAATTTAATGTGCTGAAATTTACAGTTTTTAATTCCTGATAAATATACTGTAACAAAATTTTCATGATATTTTAAAAATAATTACAAATTTGAAAAGAAATGCTTTTAATTTTAATAAAATTTATATTTACTGTCGTAAAAAAAATTAATGTTTTAAAATGTTAACAAATTATTAGTAAGATTAGGATTTCAACAAAATTATATCATAAATTAAAGTAATTGAATAAATAAATATAACTCTAGTTATATCTGATGTTTTATATTTGTTTGCTAGTTGTTTATATTTTAAGATGTTCTTACTATTATTCATATTAATATTTTAATGTCAACTGAGTAATCAGATTCACTGTCACTTGTAGTATTAGAAAAATTACTATCTCATTTTTTCATCAATTAAAAAAAAATCTTTTTCTCACCTAAATATTGAATTCTTTTTACGACGAGGACTAAAATAAAACACAAAATATACGAAACACTCTAGAAAACTCCAAACTGCAAATGACAATTGTACTCCCACCTCTAACTATAATAAACACTAGCTCATAGCCCGTCATATGACGGGATCAGTAAAATTTTTAATTTTCCAGAATTGTAAAGAACCCTATGAGGCAGGTAAGAAAAATGGTTTATTTTTTGGCTGAGAATTACCTTTCAACAAAAATAATCGATTAAAATTATCACATATGTACTTAATCTATTATTTAAGTCAAATAAAAAAAGAAAATTATTTATGTAATATCTAAGTTTAGTGATAAAACGTGTGAAAATAATGCAGAAAATATTTAAATAATTTAAAATAAGAAATGATTAAATGAGACAGATAAAGGAATGAAGTTATAATGCTAGAAAAAAATTGTTATTTTTACCTATTTTTTATGTGATAAATTGATAAATTTAATCGCTTGCTCTTAAAATGGGGCTTGATATAATGGCATTAAATTCTCAAAAATGGGACGGGGTGGATTTCGAACGTTTTAAAGATGATAGTATGTTTCGCTGTGATACGATGCTTTTTCATACCAGTTTACTTCAGAATCGGATCTATAGTTTAGGAAACGATACAATTGACTCGCTTTGAATTTTGGAACCCCTAACTCATCAAAAATCCAATATGGATGCACTGTTCATTCCAGGTCCAACAGCTTCATAACTTCGAATACAGACAGGCAGATAACTTAGGCTGTTATTACATTATGAAGAGAAAGTTTAAGGATACACAACATGAAATGTTTATGTGGCCAGGGACATCCGTAAAGCAATACGTGAATTTAATAAAATAAAAATAATAAAAATTATAAAAAGTTGAAAAAATAGCAAAAATTTATTTTGAAAATAATACAACAACTTTCGGAATAAGAATTTAAAAGAAAAAGCAGAAAATATCAAATTTATTAGACTAAAAAAAAAAAAAAAAAAAAAAAAAATGCCTGCGTCGGGGATAGAATCATCAAACCGAGAAGTACGAAGATCAAGTGGGCAGACATTCTACCAAACGTACAACACTTGCAGGTTATGAGCAAACTAATTAGAGTATATGAAAGTTCAAGTAGAAGCAGTCCGGATATTTAAATATTACTCTCTGCCTTTGTCATCCTGTCAAGAATGAATTTCGTATAGAATAATAGGAAGGATAAGGCTTGAAATAATAGCATTAAATGCTTGTAAAAGGGGGATGGGTTGGATTTCGAACTCGCTTTCAATTTTGCTAACCCTAACTTATGAAAAATCCAAAATAGATGCCTGTATCCATTCCAGGTACAACCGCTTCAAAAATTCGCGGACAGACAACTTAGGCTATTATTATATAGGGGTCAAAATATAAACACCCAATGCTCAATAAATCACAGCTCTTTTATGGACTTGAACGTGTACTGTTTTTTGCCTATCCAAAATTCAGTAATTCAAACCAGGTCCTGAATAGGTTTAAAGTTTTTAATTAATTTTTTATGACAATAAAGTTTTTAAGAAAAAATCCTCATAACCCCGAATTTCTATTTTCCATTGTGCTTATATACACATAATTTTGCCTCAGAGTGCAATGTACTGAATCTCTGTTTTTTAGAAGTAAGATACAAATATTTGATGATACATTGAATTTTTATTGTGTTGAATGGATGTCAGAATTGTATAGCATCACTTTCTCAAGTCTGCATACTAGTATGGTTCTGTTTTTATAATTGTTTTATAAATTTTACTTAGATCAGCATGAAGACTTACAGAAATTGTTAAAAAGAGTATATATTATAAATGGAACACAATCTGTCATATTTTATTCTTTAATTTCAGTTTTTAAAATTTTCAATTATATTTTTAACACCTCTAAAGTTAAAGGTATAGTCTATGTAACTTTTTAAAAATTTTTTTGGTCACAGGTTAAAAATTATGGTTCTTAATATTTTTATACCCTCTTACTTTTCTCATTACTTTTTAAAACTAAATAAAAGTATAAAATGATTAATTTTCCTTACAAAGTTTTCTTTTTAAACCACAAATAATTTAAAATTTGTTGAGGTATCTATATCTATGTCTATATATATGGTGCTTTGAATTGATTTAAAATTTCCTTATTAGGGAACTTTAACATCTGACATATATTGGTTTTACAGATTAATAGCTGCCTTAGATGTTCATAGGTTAATGGAGTTCCTAGCATATTTAGGCTACATTTCTACTTCTGATGAAAATCAGTTATCAGCTATTATAGGTAAAGTTATTTTTAATTATATTTCCAAGGTGGCCACATATCTGGGAAAACTGGGAAATCAGGGAACTGTAAAGGTACAGCTCAAAATCTCGCAAAAATAAGGGCATTTTCCAAAATTTAAATTTCAAATATTTTAGAGCTTTAAAAATTTTTATTTATTTATTTTAAGGAAAGATCATTTTCTATTTTTGTTTTAAGATTTTTTTTTTTTTTGATATTCATCATGTATGCTAAATTATTTAGATATTTTTTTACCCGGTTCTAGTTTAAGAAAAATTTTCACTACTTTTGGGTGCATCATTCATATGTACACAAATTTAGACTATTTGGGTTTTAAATTGCAACTGTAATGTATCTACTTCAAAGAGAAAAGAAACACGCCTTTGACTTATGTGAAATTGAAAGAGTGATGAAATCATTAGATGCATCCAGGTGGAAAAAATTGTACCAATATGTACTTAAAATTATGCTTTTTACTTACACTCAAGAGCCAAAACATTATGACCACCTGTCAATCACGAGTTGGTCCACCTTTGGCATGCAACACAGCTTCAACCCACCTTGGCATGGATGCCACAAGTCCTTGGTAGATGGCTGGAGACAGATTGTTTAAGCAATGGTTATGCAAATCTGAGATATTGCGAATGGGTGGTCTTTGAACTCTGCTCTGCCATCCCAAATGTGTTCTATCAGATTGAGATCTATTGAGTTAGGCAGCCAGAAAATTAACTGGAATTCAGTATCATTTTCCTGGAACCACTCCAACACAAATTTAGCCTTGTGACACGAGGCGTTGTCCTGTTGGAACATTGCATTTCCAGCTGGAAAAAAAGATGCCATGTAAGGGTGCAACTAGTCCACAATAATGTTTAGATACCCTGTAGCATTCATGGTCTGCTCTACCACAACCACGAGTCCCAGAAATGCCTAAGAGAACCTCCCCCAAAGCATAATACTGCCATCACCGGCCTGTATATGACCTACTGTACATTGAAGGAGCAACTGTTTGCCTGGAAGATGGCGTATCCTGACACGGCCATTGGTCTGATGAAGGACAAACCGTGATTCATCTGACCAGGCAACTCTCTCCTACTGATCCATGGATCAGTCGCGATGTTCAGCAAAGGCACACGAGTGGGATGTTTGCTGAGTAGCCCCATATCCAACAGTGTCTGCTGAACAGTGTGCTTCAATACTATTCTACTTGGTCCTGCATTATATTGAGTTGCCAGCCGAGCAACTGTCTGGCTCTGGTTTTGCTTCACCATGCGAGATAGTCTCCGATGACCTTTTTCTTTGATAGCATATGGACATCCAACACCATGTCATCTACTGCTGGTTTCACTGCCATTCATCCACTTTCCATAAGTACTAACAACTGTAGATTGTGAACAACCCACGAGTTGTGCAGTTATGGAAATACTTGTTCTGAGCCTTATAGACAGTACAATCTGTCCTCTAACAAAATCGCTTAGATACGCAACCTTTCCCATTACACGCATAAGTAAGTGAAAGAATGATTCTTCAGACTCTCCAGCAGCAGTTAAATACCACTTCCACCTGATCACGTGCTTTCCACGTCATCCAGGCAAGTTCATTGCAAAATGTAGGGGTGGTCATAATGTTTTGGCTCTTGAGTGTATATAATAGCAAAAAATGATTAACCCCACTTCTATAGGGACACATCCTTTGCTAGATCAAAATTTAGTGTCCCATGACTGAAATGTCAAGGAATTTCAGAAAGATTATCAAGAGTATATCAGGGTATTTTTTCCTTGGATTTTGTGGCCACTATGATTTGCATTGTATGTTGACTTTGTAATTATAAAAATATCACATGTTTATTTAAGAGAGGTGTATATGGAGGTAATTCAACATTTTGATGTATGAGAAAAACATGTTTTTCATCTGTAATTATTATTCATTAAATCATTAATAATTTTAAAAGGGCTGTGATTATCACAAAGGCAAGCATACATATAGTTTTTATTAGTATCTTTCTTCTATTTACTTTCAATGGTTATTTCATTCAAGAATTGTACATTGGATATTTTAGGAATCTTAAATTTAATTAAATGTTGAACTATATGTAGTAAATAATCCAAATAAATGGCTTATTAACACTGTATACGCTAATTAAAATTATCTTATTTATTAAATGCCTTAATTTATTAAGATTTTTTTTTTCAAATTTTAGTTACAAGAGAAAAAAAACTTGATTTACAAAAAAGACAAACTAGTAGAAATGTCTTTCATTGTCAAGTCATTGGACCTCAAGGTGCTGGTAAAGTATGTAAAACTCATTTGACTTGGAATTACTTGAATTCAATTTTAAGTATTTATGGTATTTAAATATTTAGTGAATAAATAAATGTAGAAAATTGGTTGGTAAAGTTATGACTAACTCTGTAGCTTCCTTTAAATGCCAAACAAGAGTTAAGTGCACAACCAGACTGATGACTTTGGATGTGATTAAGCCTGTAAAGGGAACCTCACGCTGTAATATATTAAAATTTTTCTCAATTGAACAGGGTTATTAAAACCTGAACTTGGAGTAACTGAGAATGATACTCAACAATGGCAAAATAATTAAGCTGAATAGTTTGAGAATTTGTTGAGAATTAATTTTAAAAAAAAAACCCTTTTTATGCATTCAATGCATAATTTCTCATATGTAAATAATATTGCACACATTAAAAAAATAAATACGATTGTGGAAACTTAATCATTAATCATAATAAATTTAATCCTGACTTTAATAGCTTCATTTGTAATATTTAGTTTGTAAAGAAAATTAGAAAAAAAAATGATTCAAACTAAAAAAACTGATTTTTTCCCCGAGTTTTATCCAATTTTTCTCTTAACCATTTCGCGACGGGAAGAGCAAACACACGGTTTTCTCTGAGGCTGGCAGTCACTTTTGGGAGTGAGTATTGTGGGCTGGAGGGTTTTATGCTATTAAGCCTAAATTCATGAAATTAACGATGTAGCAACATGTTATTCAATAATACTGCGTAAAGTATTTAAACTGAATGCGATTTATGTTATATGTTTATAGATACTTTATTTAGTTAAGCTATTTCTTATTTAAATATACATTTTACACCTTTTTTTCATTCTTTACTTACTATTTAATGACTTTTAACGTTACAAAACTGAATACTATGTTATTTAAAATTATTTTTTTATGAAAAATTTTAAAAACAGGGATCTACACACAATTCTACGTTACAATCCTTGCAATCTTAGTAACTCATTTGCCATTTTGGAGGATTTTTCCAGGAATGTGAAAAAACAAAGCATCATCATCTTTGTCAGAAATGTCCTCTTCATCATAAGAATCACTAGATCTATTATGAACAGAAAGAACAATCTGAATATATTATAGTGTCACTATTACTACTATCCTAATCTGTTTCAGAATCAAAATCTGAAATATTTTGTGTCATTTCAGCTATTTCAAGCTAGTTAAACACTTTCGACACTTCGAAAATCTAACAATAAAAAGAGAAAAATAGATCAAGTCTGTCAGATCTAATTCTCTTTTAAAAACTGGACTGCAAACCTAAATACACAATGCTTTAGAAAAAATAAATCTCCCTTGCTTACATAAACACCACGTGTGAATTTTTAAAGAGCCGTCATAAAACATGTCATTCGGAAACATTCCTTTTCCCTGATGTTTATATAATAAAAAACCATGTGTATGTGTATCATACTACTCTCATATTGAGTGCAAGGTCAAATCTACATGTATCTAAAACCATATGGACATACAATGCCATCTTGTGTCAAAAGTTAGAGTTTTAAAAAAGTTCCAGAACACTGGCACAAATATGTGACGGTCTTAGAAAACGCTCTGGCACACTAGTGTGTCGGCCGGGAAGTGAATGCGTTTCTTGCTGGCACGTATGTGTGACAGTAGGCGCGAAAGGGTTAAGGGTATATTTTTCTATGAGTTAAGGGTTTCTATACCATTTTTATAGTTTCATCAATCCTAATTAACCCTTTAAATGGAGTACAACTGATCAATCTAAATGCAAAAATGTAGAAAAAATATAAATTTGGTGATTTTGGTAGGTTAAACATTTTCCCCTCCCTTCAAAACCATTATTTTCAGTGTATAATGTAAACATTGCTAATTTTTAATTAGGTGTCATAAAAATTAGTAGCTTCTAAAGTTAATATCTTACCATTGTTATCTATAAAACAATGTCTTTTGTCAGGAATATCTGTTTGAATCATTTATTAATGTTTTGTATTTTGTTTTGTTGTTTATCCTCGAACTCAATGTCTTACATTTTGTACTGTTATGTTTTATGCTCAGTGTGCTATGTTTTGTTTTTGTACTATAATTTAGTTGCATTTTTGTAGCAACACTTTTTTTGTAGTTAAAAAAAAAAAAAAGAACAATTTGCGAGTGATGGCCGCACGTTGCTGCTGGCATTATGATTATTAAAATAAGTTTAAAGACAAATGTTATTGTCTACGTTTATGTTTGTGTTATTGGTCCGCGTCGACAATATCAGAAAAATTAATTGCCTACAATGACTTTCATATATATATATATTTATCCTTTTTATAACTGTTCTGTTAATCACTTAAAGGCTGGAAACAAGTTAAATTGTATTTACTTAATACTTAAAACAGTACTTAAAAGAAAAATGTGTAATGTAAATTTAAATATTAGTAATTTATAGCTCTAATTCTCTTTTTTTTATGTCATATTAGCTATAATATTTTGAATAAGGAAAGGCATCTTAAGAATATTATTTAAATTATTGTAATTTATTTTATTAACTTTGGATAGTTTGAATCTTCTTAAAAGTAGTTGTTCTCTACTCTGAAAGTTGATTATGTGTGTATATATATATTTTGTAGTGTTTTCTAAGATTTTTAAAATGTGTTATGAAATTCTAAAAAAGTGTCTCCCAAAATATCAGAAAAAGTTAGGAAATGGACTTACACAATTCAGTAGACATCCTGTAAAAGAAATTTTCAAAAATGAACATAACTTTTTGTTTGTTTATATGTTTTATTGTTTATATCTAGACATCGTTCATGCAAGGCTTTCTTGGGAAAACATTACAACAGCAATCTTCCATCAGTAAAGCTCAACTTACTCAGTACACTGTTAATTCTCTACAAGTTTATGGTCAAGAAAAATATTTGCTGGTATGTATTTATAATGTTATACATATTTTCATTTTATACTATTAATAAGAAATTATGAAAAAATAAAATTTTTAAATAATATTTTTAGACTTTCTGAAGCTTCTTGTCAATTTAACACTAGATTTATGGATGTTGATCCTATACCTATTTTTATTGAAGCAAGCCAATTTGACTCATACAAGAAAATGGAAGTTTTTTGCAAAGAAAATAGTTCCAAATTAATTTAAATGAAATGTTTATTATCAAAAAATTCATGGAAAACATTTTTTACATATAAAATCTGTTTTTGGAACACGTTTTCTGCAAACATTTCTATTACATTGAGCACGATGGTTTCTACATCTGTTTCTTTTGTATGATTGTTGGACTTGACAATTCTTCCGTGTGTCAGTAGCATGAATTTCTGTCATTGGAATGGAAGTGTTCTTGACTTCTCTATATTTACTTCTTAGCTCTTCAGCCAATTGGAAAATAAAATCTTAACTGTTGCTCAGGCCTGATAGACCAATAAATTTCATGTTATGTGATTAACTGTTAAACCATTCTATGAGTCCAATTGACTCACAACCGTGAAAATAGGTAAACCCATTTGATAATGGAAAATGAAGGGGTCTGCGGGGATGAGGAATGAAAGTTTACATATATTTTATTACTTAACTAAAAACCAATGTATGTTTTTGAAAAGTGGTATTAATATTTTATATATATAGTGATAAAATTTTTAATGAGTCAAATCGGCTCGGTTCATAAATCTAGTGTTAAGTATTCACATTTTTAAAAAAAATGTTTATTAAATTTTTTCCTTTTTATATTAATATACTGCTAAATATTTTATTTATTATAATTATTATTTATTTATTTTTAAGTACCATTTTCAAACACATGCATCATTTTTGGGAGTTTGAATAGATTTTATAAATTTGTAATGTATGTACAATGTTATATTATCAGCAAAATTTATTTTTCATTTTATGTTAAAATCACAGGAATTTTCATGTAGCAAAGAATTGGTATCAATCTGAAATAAGAATTTCACACATATATTCATAATTTTTGCATAATTATATTATACAGTTGGGCGATTTATATCACCTTTTTATAAATCATGCTATAAGTTATGATTGAAATCATTGGATTTTTTTTTCAAAAGTTACATTTTAAATCAAGAATACTCTTTTTACTTTGAAAACTTTCTAGGCATATTTTTTTTTAATTTTATGAATAATTTTAATTACCAGCAGTATTAAAAGGCACAATAAATAAGTCACACCTTAGCATTTGCAAAGGAAAAATTCAGTTTGAATATCCTTCCTTTAGTAATGAAATTTCTGACTGCATATGATTATTTTCGGTATTTTCTCTTGATCTGACATTTAAATCCATAGTATTTTCATTTGTATTTGCTTTGAGTTTATTTAAATACTAGTGTTTTAAACTGATTTGACAAATAGTTTTATATTTTAAACAATGAAAAAGAATCTGAACTGTTTGTATGAGTTTAATGATGAGAAATAACAAAAATCATGTCATTAAACTATGTATTAAATGCATGAAGTGCAAATTTCATGTGTTAAATACATAATTTGTTATATGTAGACAGTATATCCAGTATAATTAAGCAAATAAATAGGATAATGAAAATTTAACCATTAATCATTATCAGTTTAAGCCAGAAATAGTTTTATTTGTAATATTTAATTTGTAAAAAATAAAAAAGATAAAAAATTAAATAAAAATAGTGATTTAAATCCAAAGGCCTGATTTATGATTTACTTTTTACAAAATCTTTGATCGCTTGAGCGTATCCCGTTAACCGGCATTTAACTGCTTCAAGCATCGCGGAACTGTAAGAATAAATGGGGTAAGTTGAGATTTCCCAACAATCCCCCCCCCCATCTTCTTACTCGCGAAGATAAAGTATCTTAAATGTCATTCCTTTAGCCTTACTTGGTGCAAAATAACTTTACAAAAATTCATAAACATCGCAACATAAATAAAACATATTATGTAATACATATTTACTTTCAATTATACCTGTAAAACATGTATACTCACATATAAATTTTCATCATTTTTAAATGCATATATTTAACATTTCGACTTTTGAGCTTTCAAAAATACTTTATACCAAGTATGAAAAATTCACTAATACTTAAAGTACAATAAACGCTACAGTTCGTTAACACACTATAAAAAAAAGTTGTATTTACAAATTGCAAATAAGTTATACATTTTGATAATACAATAATGAACACAAAAACATTAAACATACTGTATATTTAGAAACAAGTTAAATATTTAAATACAACATATTCAGTATAGATGCAATAATTCAATACAATGAGAAAATCGGTACGAGCAAAGTAAAAAGACATTGGTTGTTTACTCATACAGTACAAAAATTTGTGTCAGATTCTTTACAAATCCAAAAGTCCATAAAAAAAAGGTTTTTCCCTCATAAACCTTTAAAATAAATGTTTCTTTTAATTTGTGGGTAGGAATACATTATCGTTGAATTGTTTCAACCTAAGTTTACATGCAGCTTTAGTGAAGACATCGGCTAAATTTAATTTACTTTGAATATACCTCAACTGAAAGAGTTTTTTGTACACTAAATACCTAATAAAAAATAGACGAATATCAATATGTTTTGTCTTATAGTTTTCGATAGGTGATTTTACAAAATCTAACGAAGCCTGATAGAAATTAAGTTAATGTTGACTTGTGTTCTTAGTGATTAAGATGCTTAAAATAGCATGAGGGGTCCCAAAGTAACCCCTTGCCTTGGGGTTTCACCTAAGAATGACATGGAATAGATTATAGTATTCACTTTTGTACTTTATGTGTGAAATAAATTTTTAATTTTTTCTAGTTACATGAAGTTGACATCTTTGGCATGAACGATACACTTACACCTCCAGAATTATTTTGTGATGTGGTTTGTTTAATGTATGATGCAAGTCATTCCCGTTCATTTGAATACATTGCTAGGTTGTTTTTAGTAAGTATATATCCTTATCTTAAAATTTTAAATATTAAAATTGATTTTAAACTGTGTATGGATGCATATAAATTTAGGGCCAGGGCAGTGCATGTGTGCGTTCATGCAAGCAGTCAAATTTCTAGCATGGCTGATAGAATATCTACTACATATACATATTGATAGAGGGTAGCCAAATATATATATATTTATATATATATATATATATATATATACATACACAATAAAACATCATTTATATGTTATTTAAGGTATCCGTCTACATTTGGAGAACATTTTTCTTTAAACTTAGAAACTAGTTCCTGTTTTTACATTTTTAGATTTATTTTTTATATTATCATAGAGAATTGCACTTAAAAAATTTATTCCTGGAGAAGATTTTATAAAATTTCTAATAAATGAAGAAAATTTAGTAAATAAAATTGGGTTTTTTTCAAAAGTTCTAATTTTTTAATAAATTAAATTATTTCAGTATTTTTTGATGCAAACACATTTCTTATACACTGGACTAGTGAATCACCTAAAATCTTTGCTTAATTTACATTTGGTAAAAAATGTTGGTCCTTCAAAATCATACACATTGAATTTTTAATGAATTTTTATTACCTTTATGTCTAACTATGACTGTAACATCATTAAAAATTATTCAAATTTAAAGCTTTTAGGTCATTTACTAGTAAATACTATCAAAAGCATTCATAATAATTTTCAATAAATTTTTCAACGAACTTTTTGAGAAATCACATTTTAAGTTTCAACATTTTATTAATAAAAATATTGTTCTGAGAAAAACGCATTTGAAGTTTATAAAATTAATTTTAACTATTAAAAAATTAAAATACATGTTTAAAATTCCCCATACTTTCTTGCTGTAAAACTTTCTAATTGCCAAATCCCTAATTATTAAATATACTAGAAAAATGTTTATACTAATCTTCATGAAGATTAAAAAAGTTTTGTCCAAAAAATGCTCTTTAAAAGGCTTTAAATTCACAACTTCCAGTTCCGAAGTCTCTACTTCCGTTTTGTTTTGACAGCTGTAACTTTTCTTTAAAATGCCATAGAGACAAAACAACAACAGATTTAGAAGCCTAAAAGTTGAAATTTTACAATAAAGAAATAAAAATAAATTACGATTTTTGGCAAAAAATGACGTTTTCAATGGAGACAAATACTTTAAGGGATTAAAGTAAAACAATATATAAATTGAAACCTAGTAATCAAATTTTAATAAACAATGAGTCTAGTGTATCTCTAACCCTTTACAGCCATATGATTAAAAAATTTCTAGACTTTTTCTCCATTGCCAAAAATTATTTCTTTTACAAGTATTGCACAGTAATTAGCATATTCTGGGTTTTTTTACAATTTGTAATGAGCCACCGATCCACAGTGTAAGGCATTTTGGATGCTATGCTACAGATTTGCCTCAATTTTGATCACCCTCAGGAGGGAGGATTTTTGCTCGACTGCAAATCTCTCTTCGCCTCCATTCTGGAGAACATCCAGACACATGGATATATATTGCATATTCTCTGGGTATACAGTAGGGCTGAACAATATTAGAAATTTAATATCACAGTATATCTTTAAATTAATATTGATGTATCACAATACTAGTTTAAACTAGGCATGAATAGATATCACTATTTTTGAAGGAATAACAGAACTAGATATTCACCAAAACATCACTAGTATCCAATATTAACAGAAGATACGAATGAGCAAGCAGTAAGGTACTGAGATATATCAACACACCATGTGTCATTGGCTATATTACATTCAAGCTAATAAGATACATCAACATGTACACTTTTCACTGGTTTTTGCAATCAAGCACTGAATATCTATTTATTTAATATATCCCAATATGTACAAGCCAGTAGCAGAAGTGGAAATAAGATCACCACCAAACTTCAGTTTTTTTACCCAATTGCATCTCGTAAATGTGTTAGGATATACTATTTTTATCAAGTGCGTGGGTAGATAAAAAAAATCCATTAACTGTGATGGAGACTTGATGTTCAAACTTAGATTTTCTGACTTTTTATCAAATATGCATGTAAATACATCAAACAAATGCTCTAACTGGAAGAGATATCACTTTATATTGATATAATATGTAATATTTAGGATGTCTTTTGGCAATCCATGGTATTACGTGCAAAGGAAAAACAGTATTACTGACAGGATAAAATCAGCAGAGCAGAGATTTAAATAATATTAATGCAATACATGAAGAAGACTGTATAAGCATATATATAAGTATATTTGACTATAAACAATCCAGCCTTGGCATACAAAGATGTTTTGTGCACCTGCCAGGCTTGAACCCAGGATACTAGGTCATCTTATGTCCATATTCTGATTTTTATAATAGGTAATTCATTGTACTTGCTATT
Source organism: Pardosa pseudoannulata (assembly GCA_032207245.1). Taxonomy (NCBI): domain Eukaryota; kingdom Metazoa; phylum Arthropoda; class Arachnida; order Araneae; family Lycosidae; genus Pardosa; species Pardosa pseudoannulata. The sequence continues at coordinate 93,943,864 of CM063507.1, read as the reverse complement.
TAGATGACCTTGTAACTGTGAACAGGGGTAACAAAACCACTAATAACCAGTTCATCCATCAGGTAACAATTATGGGCATCAAAAGGTTAAAGTAATTCAAAGTTACTTTATAGTCATCTAGTTACTTTATAGACAAAGTTACTTTATAGACAAAGTTACTTTATAAGCATCAGAAAATTGGCACCACACTATTTTTTATTAATTTGGGAATTGTGTAAATTCCTGAAGTAATTATATTGGCTATAGGATTTAATTAATAATGACTGATACCAAAATTTGTATTAAAAAAGGAGGAGATGACATATAATCAAGACTTTGTATCATAGAAAAGAAAGACTTAATCAAAAAATGGCAACAAGTACATTCATACTGTGATATAATATTATATAAATGCAAATGACATAAAAATGGGAAATATATGAACAGTGCTTTATTGTGCCTTTCTTGATTTTCAAGGAACATGCAATGCAAACTGTTTCATCTCTAGCCACAGACCAGGGTAAACTGAGAAATCAAGGTATTGTCAGGGTTCTTTACAATTATGGGAAATATCAAGGTACTTTTTTAAATTTTGCAAAAGAAATTGAAGAATTTGGTAATTTTGGAAAACTTTTCCAAAATTTCACTTACTATGGGGAACAAAATATTTTTCCAGCCATCAAAAGTGTGATCACTGTATTAAAATTTAACTCTAAAATTAATAGGTTTTATTTTTTCCTTTTAGAAATATTTTAGTGACAGTAAAGTACCAGTATTAATTGTTGGGTCCAAAGCAGACATGCCAGCAGCAATTCAGGATTACTGTGTACAGCCTATGCAGTTTTGTAGTAAGCACAAATTACCACCTTTGCAGCCATTCACAGCTAATGGAAGTATCAGACGAGATGCTTATGTTAAATTAGCAACTATGGCTGCTTACCCGTAAGTATATAAATCAGGATAAATAATCTATATGAATTCTTGTATGAAAATTTCTATTAAATTATATAGTTTAGATTATGTTCTTCAAATGGTCATTGGTATATGAGACATTTTTCATATAATTTTTGCAACTTACCTATAACTGAAGTGATTCTATTTAGACTCCTGATGAATCATAACTTTTTTATTCATATCAAATTAAGGATATATGTTCTTTACATTTATCTAATTTGTTGGTAAAGATACTGTTAATCACCTTCGCAGATATATCTGATAAAGCCCAACAGTTCAGATTACTTACTTGAGGTGCTCATTATGTTATAAAACATTTTACATATCAGTTTTGTAATTTACTTATGAAAGAAACTGTGGCTTTATTTAGACTGAGGATGTTTTCCCATACCTGTATTTTTTCACCTAGATTTGGTGCTTTAGATTGTTCCTTGGTGCTTTAGATCCTAAGTTGATAGGATTTTTCGTTTAAAGCATTTCACTATCAGGGTTGTTTTTTTTTTGGGGGGGGGGGTAAATTTTAGGACTTTAATTACATAATGCATTTGAAGTTTATTGTTGAAAATTAACTGGCAAATACTACAAATTTTTTTAAACAAATGCATACTTAAATCCCATAACTAGTTACTAGTATCATCTAAGTTATTCTAAAGATGAATGTCACTGCAGTCTTTTGTAATAGGTCATGGAATTTTTACATCACTCTGTGTCATTTTCATATTTATGTGTATATTACTTAAAGTGATATTACAAATTTATATTGCAATAACTATTTCTGTGGTAGTAGTATTATAGTGACTTTTTATTAATGATTATAGATTATCTTGAGACTCAGTATTGCTAATCCAGAAGTAGAATATAATTGTACTAAATTGCCATCCTCAACTTTTCATTTAGTAATGAGATTCCCAAATCTTTCTCAGAGGTTCTGAAACTTTTTTATCACATACACCAGTTGCTGATTTTCCTCCGCTTTTCACATAGGGATTATTTGAAAACCACTCGGTATAATATATATTCTCCACTGTTCCAAAGCTGGTTTAATGTTTCAGCAAAGGCAAAACACTTTGTTGAAAGCAAATTGTGTAGAAATCAGGGTTGGCATGATTTAAATCAGTTGATTTAAATAATGATTTAAATCTTAATTTAAATCAGTTGATTTTTTAAAAAAAATCATTGATTTAAATCATTTTTTTTATAATTATATAATATGTAAAACAGGAATTAAGTGGAATCCAGTCTTGCAGAACCCTATTTTATCTCATGTACCTCCCTCCATATATACAACATATTTTCATTGCCATGGATTTTAGCAGCTTGCTGTTGGCTTCTGGGGCTTCATGTAGATCATTTTAGAAATGTATAATCTATATCATAGGTTTCCAACCTTTTCTGGACCTCCACACCCCACCTTTACAAGAAAATAAAATTTTTTTTCAAACATTTCTTCTTCTGTAATAGTTGATTATACCAAATAATAAAAATATTAAAATAATTTATATTATTTTTTTAATAAATATTAAAAATAATATTTAAATTGTGTTAACAATTTGTTAATTACATAATTTTGGTTTTTCAGAATTTTTATTTAGATTTCCTTTTTTTATAAATTATATATTAAGTTTTGGTAAATGTGATGAAAAATGCAATTAATTTTTTTGTACTCCAAACATTTCTATGAGTATTAAAAAAATTTAAAAAAATATATTTAAAAAAAATTGAATTCCGATTTTTCTCATTTAGTCACTTTTTTTTTATTGATCATTTTTTCACTTTTTTAAGTAAACAAGTGCAAAAATTATCCGACTTTTTTCATGGTTATCACAGGTGAAACTGGCTGAGTTTTGAAAAAAGAAATTAATTAATAACAAAAATATTTAATAAAGACCAAAAAATTAATGTGATGCTAATATTATTTTTTATTATTAAAATGTCATTAGTCATATTTTGCAGTTTAGTGATTTAAAAAGTCGTAAAAAGTTTTAAGTTTCCTGAAATCTACATTTTTTCAAATGTACATTTAATTCTTAAAGTATTTACGTAAATACACATTTATTTTATCTTTTTATCTCCTTTCTATTTAAGAACACAAAGTAGAAATGAATCAAAATTGCCATTAAAATGCAGTAAAAATTGTGATTATAAATTAATTATTATATGAATTCAAATTAATTTATAGATTTTTTGAATAAAAAGCAATATTGAGTTGTGTTAAACAATTTTTAATTTTTTGTATTTCGCTAAAATTTTCCTCATTTTCATTGAATCATTTTTTGAGTTAAAATATAGAAAATCTCTAAGCCATCTGTAATCAAGAGGAGAAAAAAATTGCTTTTTTTTTTTTTTTCAGTGTTTAGTCACTTTTTAGTCATTTATTCTGTATTATTTGTCACTTTTCTCACCTTTTTGAAAGTACCTCAGCAGTTGCAAGCCTGTAAATGCTATATTTTTTTTTGTTTATTGTTTTTGAAGCTTTCATGTTTATTTATTTAGATATTATTTCTATTGGTCACTTCCTTTGACTGCCTTAATACCCCATTTGCCCCTGAACTTGTGTCTGACATGGGCGAAATTCAAATTAAGCATGTACTGTAAGAACCTATGTTGGGAACCTATGATTTGTATCAGCAATTTTTTTGTAACACATACCATTAGTGGTATGCAAAAAATAGTAAATAATGGCAGACAAAAAAATTAAATCAAAAAATATCACCGAAACGTTTTTTTCCCCCTATAATTCTTAAAAATTATTTTAGTTACATTAAAGTTGTTAATATGTACAGTCAGTAATCGAAAAGCCAGCAATTGATTATTCTATTATTTTCTTTTTTTGAGTTCCCTTTTGAATTTAGCTGTTGCCATCAGTTATTTGGTTTTTTATAATTTTGTGTTTTTTATCAAAAACATTTATTAGTTATCAAAATATGACAAAATAGTATATAAAAAATTAAATCAAAAAATATCACACCCCCTATACTTAAAATATATTTTTTTTATAAAGTTTTAATATGTACATTAATAAAGCTAATCGATTATTCTATTATTTTCTTTTGTTTTTTATTAATTATTTTTTTTTTTTAATTTGTTTTTTTATCAAAAAATATATATTATAAAAATATATAAATATATAGTATATAAATATGAAAATATACACACAAATATATATATATATATGTATGTATATGTTACAGCGAGTTTATAATTCAATATGATGTGTGTTTCAATGTAATTTGTCTCATAATGTGATGTGAATACATGTTTACCTTATAGAATGTATAATGCAAATAAATAAACACACTCGCAATAACAAATTTGATGAAATACAATCCATTTTACAAAGTGGCACAATATTGAAATGCTGATCTAGATGATAGAAATAAGTATAGTTACATAATGATTTATATGTTTTACAAAACTATCTCTAACCCTTGGTATCTGTTTCATGGTATAAAGACAGCTTTAACAATTCCAAATATGATGTTTGTTAAACTTTTTGACTATTCCAACTATTTGACTTCATTGTTTAGCAAGTATATCAATAATTTTATAAGTAAATTATGTTAAAGAAACACAAACTTACTTAAATTAAAAACTGTAAAGGATTTTCTCATAGTAAAATCAGAGATAAATAGTTCTAGTCCATAATGGATATACATGGAAACATAAATAAAAATTAGTAAAACAGATTGTACAAGGATTTTGTAGTAAAAAAATGTAAAGGCATGATTGAAAAGATTGAAACTTCAAAAATAAATGTAGAGAAAACTGAAGAAGGAAATGTTGATTACCATTAAGAGATACAAAATATAATGGTTATGGTATATAACAAGTGTAATATTTACCACTTACATTGAATAAGGATATCTACATTTTACATTTACCTAATTTGTTAGTAAAAGTACCAGCTGGGTGCTAAAAATGTTAACTCTGCTGCCAAAAACCAAATGTTTAGCCACTGCATTTTCTCCCTATAAGGAGTACAGTGATTTTAGTGATGATTTTTTAAACAAAATTGTCACAGTGTTTTTTCACCTGTAACAAAAACAACTTTTTCCAGCCATTACAAAAGCATCTTGGTGGTCAGTACGGTGATTATAATGATAGCCTTAAGGTATCCGTCTACATCAGGAGAACTTTTTTCTTTAAATGTTCATGTTTTTACATTTTTAGATTTATTTTTTATATTATCATAGAGAATTGCACTTAAATTTATTCCTGGAGAAGTTTTTATAAAATTTCTAATACATGAAGAAAATTTAGTAAAAATATCGGGTTTTTTCAAAAGGGCTAATTTTTTAATAAATTACATTATTTCAATATTTTTTGATGCAACACATTTCTTAGACACTGGACTAGTGAATCACCTAAAATCTTTGCTTAATTTGCATTTGGTAAAAAATATTAGTCCTCGAAAATCATACACATTGAATTTTAAAACAAATTTTCATAACCTTTATATCTAACTATGAGTGAAACATCATTACAAATTATCCAAATTTAAAAATTTTTAGTCATTTACTAGTTAATACTGTCAAAAGCATTCATAAAAATTTTCAAAAAAATATTTTAAGAAGTTTTTGAGAAATCACATTTCAAGTTTCAACATTTTATTAAATATATCATTCTGAGAAAAACACATTTGAAGTTTATGAAAGCAACTTTAACTATTAAAAAATTAAAATACATGTTTAAAATTCCCCACCCTTTCTTGCTTCAAAACTTTCTAATTGCCAAGTTGCTAATTATTAAAAATACTAGAAAAATGTTTAAAGTAATCTTCATGAAAATTTAAAAAGTTTTGTCCAAAAAATGCTCTTTAAAATGCTTTAAATTCACAACTTCCAGTTCTGAAGTCGCTATTTCCGGTTTGTTTTGACAGCTGTCACTGATGTTTAAACAGCTGTAACTTTTCTTTAAATTCTGTAGAGACAAAACAAAAACAGATTTAGAAGCCTAAAAGTTGAAATTTTACAATAGAAAAATAAAAAAATTATGATTTTTGTCAAAAGACGTTTTTAACGTAGACAGATACCTTAAATAGCTTGTGTTACAGTTGTTATGAAACAAAGAAGCTGATTTGTATCAGAATGGAATACACTAGTCATTTTTACTTTATGACTTGTGTCTTAATATTGGTAAATTATATTGAAAAGTAGATTACAGTTCAAACTTCCATTTAAAAATGAAATTCTTTAAAAATGTGCTTTTTCTAACTTTATACAGTGCTTTCTTAAGAAAAAGAAAAAGAAATTTGTCTTAGAAAGAGATTGAACTTGAAGCTGTTTTCAAGTTAAGATGAAATTCTTCAGGTTATCTAGCATATGCCATACAGCCACTGATTTCTAATCACCACAACAGCTCACACACGTAAGGTTGCAGATCAGTACTCTGACATCTTCTCTCGATTCAACTCTGACTCTCGCAAATGGCTTGATTATTTTAAAGAGGATAATCCAGGACACTTCCAAACAGCAACTCCAATTAAATTCCTACTCCTTATGTTTGGATGTGCAAATGTGTCCTAATGTGGTTTGTCTGGACTTAAATTCTTTATTATTCGGGAGTACAAATGAGTTATGGTATAAAATACTCTACAATAAGTTACAAGATAAAAATAATATAAATAGATAAAATAAAATAATGTAATAAATCTATACAATAACTTTAGCCCTTTTTAAATGCTTTGAAAAAATTTATTTCTTCTTAATATGGAGATTTTTAGTGCTGAATATATTTTTTTAAAAATTAACTTGAGTAAGATATTTTAAATATTTTCAAGAGCAAAGTAGAATGAAACTAGCAAGGCCCGATTATCAAGATTTTGGGCTCAGGTCAGAGAATATGTTTTGGGCTCTTGTAGATTATTAATACATTTTATTAATGTATAGCTGAAAGATTTGTATAATGCAACAAGCATTTTTTTTATTTGACCAAGGATTGAAAAGATATGCTATTATGCAGGTCATATTCGAACCATTTCGCAAACTGAATCCACCAATCAGAAAGCTCAATTTTATGATTGAGAACATTTTTGAGAAAAGCTCTCAAAATCTAGCCATCTGATTGGTGGATTTTGTTTGCAAAATAAGTTGCATTCTTGCCTTTAGTTTTTAGGTGCAAACACATGATTGACAAATCTGTGGGTATTTCTACTTGTGGGTACTCTATGAAATAATGAAAAACATGAAATTTTTAAGTCTACAAAATTTGTTTCAAAATTACCTCTGGATCTAAAAATATTTGGGCCCTTGAAATCAGTGGGCCCTAGGCATGTGCCCCGCATGACCTGTCTATAATAGGGCGATGGATACTAGTTATATAAAATGTTTACAAAGTTAAGGGTAAAAAGCAACATTTTGTGTTAATTTCATGTGATCTATTAACTAATGTATATTTATGTAAAAATACTTTTAAAACCTATTTTTTTATAGTGATTTTTGCAGTGTTATTACTAATAAATTTGTATGAAATATAATTGTGCATGTTGATAGTTTGCTGTGATACTTTGTCTATTTCTGTCTGATATAACGTTTTAAATTTTCTTAGTGTCTACAAACCTGCTTGGAAGTTGCTTTGTCAATCCAGGTGTGTAATTAAACAATTTAGAGAATATATTCTCTGCATGCACAATAAGAAATTTCTCTTCTAGTTTTGATTTGAACTAACATGTAACTAATGCATTTCTATTTATTCTTTTAACACTAGAATTGCAGTGTTTGAGATATAATTAGATTTATGGGCTTGGAGATATATTGAAACTTATTTTATAAACCTGTATTTTTAATAGTGTATGCTTATAAAATAAAAAATTTACCAGATTTACAAAACCTCAAAATTTATTAAATTTTGCAATTACTGCATGACAGGATCTTTTATATATCAAATAATGCATTAAGCATATATGATGATTTTACTTCTATGTAGTGATATTAGACATATAAACTTAGAAAATTATGAATTACATTTGCATACTCTAGTGGTTTTATTATGACTAATAAATGCAAATATGGGGATGCATGAAATGCATTTTCAGCATTCAGCTTTATAATAGATTTTTATAAATCTATTTTTAATCAGTAAGCTGTATATTGTAACCAGGGTTTGGTTTTTCCAGCAAAATATCCTAGTGGCAAAAAGTGAAAAAACACAGGCAAAAATTGTTAAAAACTGGTAAAAAGAAACAGAACTGAATAAAAAATAAATTTTATTTTACACTATATAATTTTTACTTTATACTGTAGGCCCAGTTTTGAAAAAAAATATAAATAAAATAAAATCTCTAAGCAGGTTTAGCTTTAAAAATAATTTTAGCATGTAAGGAATAATTGAATTGTAAAATAAATACACAAAATTGGAGTCAGAATTTTTTACTTTGATAGAATAAAATATATGTTGCCCCTAGAACATAAACTGCTGCATTATTTAGCATTTTTTGACATTACATAACGAAATAAGCATTTGAACTTGTTTCTAGGGAAAGTCTGTTTCTAATATCAAAATGAATTTTAAAGAAAAATAAGAAAATATTTTTGTAATAGCAGCAGAACTAAAACAGTAAGTTTCTAAATCTGTAATATGATCATTCAATTTCTTTAAAACAAAATTATGGAACTATTTTGCACTATTTGCAAGCTGTTATTGATCAATAACTCTAGTTGAAAAGTATATTTGGGGGCAATGATGACTCTTCAAATCAAATTTTATTACAAAAAGTATGTAACTACAATCATTTCTTGTAACCACTTCTGTACAGTTTCAAAGGTTGCACTTTCATAGAACAAGTTAAAGTATTGTGTATTTATTCCATAAGATTTATACGCAATTTTAAGGCACAGGGGTATAAATTGTAATCTCAAACTTTTTTTGCCAAGATTTTTTCCCCCCATCTTGGCAATAAGTTGCCAACCCTGGCAGTAATTTGCAAATACTTTTTAATAAATTTTTTTTATAGGATCAAACCTGTCATTTAAAATTTAATTTGTTACTCGTTTATTTAAAATTTAATTTGTTGGTAAAGCGCAGATTTAAGAAAATTCAACAGTGGGAAAAATATTTTTTAAAGGACTTGTATATTAGTCCCGGAAAAGAAATATACAAACAGTCAAAAGGATCTTTGCCATAAATCTAATGTTAAACAATTAAAATCAGCACTGCAATGCATAATTCCTTAACATTTGTAGTAATTAATTTATGTAGTAGGGGTTTTCATCTATAATAATTATTATTCAGTTCTGAATATATATATTTGCTTTCTTTGATTTATTAAGCTCATATAAAGTGTTTAGTATGTAATTAAAAAAAAAAGTCTTTTTTTATTCATTATAATTAGATAGGCTGCCTTTTTGTATATAGTAACTAACCCATACTAATTTTTGCATGACTGTTGACCTTTATAGCATTAGTATAGACTGTTTTAATTTAAAAGTAATAGTTTTTTGTTTAAAAATTATTTTAAATACCTTAATAGCTATTAAAAGTATTTATTTACCAAAGAAATTCTTTACGTGTATCATTATCTTTTAATTAACTTCTGTTTCTTCAAAATTAATTATATGTAAATTTATATAATGTGATGAATGTATATTGGAAACTAATAATTAATGCCTTAATTGCTATTTATATGTTTCTATGCTAGTTAAAAATTGAAATATGCAAGATTTTATTTCATTGAAGGTTATTTTTTTTAAATTATGTGAAATATGTTAATTATTTATAGCATTTATAAAATATGACATAAAAAAAGATGAGTTTAATAAAATGCTTAAATATGAGCTTTATGATCATACGATCTAGGATATTGCATCTGTGTATACAGCAGTAAATGTTTTTATAGCGATATTTTTTAGCAAATGGCTTTTGTTAAATTATTAAATTGTAGCTATTATTAAATTGGTTATTTTTGGATTATAGCTTATTTAAAAATAGTTATGTTAATAGGGTCACATAGTTTGTTAATTGTCCCACAAGACTATAATTAAACTAATGTATTAAGTCAGTGGAGTTCTGCTCTTAAGTACCAAATTTCATGGCTTTGAATCTCACTGCTGGCATGGATGTTTGTAGCTATTTGGAATTGGTTTTAAGCAGTAGGTCTTGATCTCATTAGCCTTCAAGTAGTAAAACAGTAGACCATAGTGCTCCAAAACAATGCGTACCATTAGAAATCCTTGCATTGAATTTTATTCACAATTTAGTTTAAGAGTTATATTTTCTCATATGATTTCTACTTTACTCCAGGAATTTTAAGAATGTCACAAAATCAGTTTTTTTAAGTTTGAGATAGTTTAATCCACTACATTATTTTGGTTGATTCGTACTATTTTACTTTGTTGTAATTGTATATATTTATGAAATTAAAGACTTAAGTGAAAATAATTATTGTCACAAAGTCACAGATTAAATGAAATCATTTTGTTGATTTTGAACAATTCAACTTATAAAATTTTAAACTTGCTGTGTTTGTCAATGAGTCTCTTATAGCAAAACAGTAGATTGTAGCTCTCTAAACCAAACTAAACATCAATGAATATTATTGCATTCTCTTTCTTTTTAATATGTGATAACAATTATTTGACGATAGGTGAATTAGGGCCTTTATTTTTAAGACAGTGGTGAGTTTTAAAATGATCTACCAGAGCAGTTACCCAGAAAATTCAATATGTGTTAGGCTTAATTAATTGGAAGCTTTGAAAATTTTCTGATATATGATTCACATTTTCGAAATTTTCATACTTTGAGAAAGAAGTCTGTGTTAGTTGTATGTTATTAGATGCTATCAGTTATAATCATATTTCCATGCAATCGTATGATATATTACTTGTCATACATTTTTGCCATATTATAGCTTAGCTGATGAAGTCAAAATTTTCTTTTTTCTTTATCTGAATCCTGTATAGAGGCATAGTTCTGGGGAGTATAGATTTGCCAGTTTCCAAAAAATATTTTATTGGCAAAAATTGGTTCATAATTATTCTAAAGTTGAAGATTATTAATTTCTGTATTCTGCAGTTCATTTCATTGTATCCTAGGCATTGATATCTTGTTGTTTCTAATGCCATTTGGTCAAACCAAGCATGATTGAGCAAAATGTTAGGTGTATTAAGACAAAAAGATGTGCCTTTTGTTTTATTAAGCACCACTAGGGTGAAAGTAAGTCTTATGCTCAAGTGGGTCCTTGTAATGTAGAAGGGACCAAGTAGAAGACTTATAAGCTTGGCCTGCCACCCCCAGAGATACTGATTGAGAACTTGGAGGACTTTGTGACCATAAACATATTTTGCGTGCCCCAGTCACCTTTAATGAACATGGCAGATCTTAGGCCAGCTCAGGCTCCAAACTCACAACCCTCCAGTTACGAGAGTGTTGCCTTTGCCGACTGTGCTACTGCAGCATTGGTACATTGTAGATTTTGTAATCAAGCATTCTGATGAATATGCTTGATTTTCCTTTGGTGACTTTTATCCTAGCAAAGTTGCATTATGTTTGTGAAGTAGGATGATGATGTATCGAAATAAATTTATAGACAGACTAAAGATCATACTCCCTGCATATTTCAGCTGAATGATGGCCAAATAAGTACATTGTTTCTCTTTGATACTGGAGTTCATAGATTTGAAATTCATTGGCAGCATAGATGTTTATAGCTATTAAGTATGTGCTTTAAGCAGTAAATCCTGCTCTCATTAGCTCTTGTTTAGTAAAATAGTAGTCTGTAGCTCTCCAAACCAAACCCAGCATGTTTCTGAATGTTCAATTTTACTTTCAGATTAGCTTTAAAGACGGTTGAATCAGGTTGAAAGATGATCAGATAGGTAGAAAACAGTTCACCATTCAACATTCAGTTATTGATTTGAATCCCATTGTTGGCAATCCAGTTATTGGCAAAGATTTCATGGCTGTTCAGAATTTGCTTTAAGTAGTAGGGCGCAGTCTCAATTAACCCTTGTATTACAAAAAAATTGATTGGCACTCCAAACTAGCTTGTACATTTGGTATCGGCTTCTGTTGGTCTGAAGCAGATGTATAATTAATCTTTTGAGAAGGAAAGTTAAAAATGCTACAAATATGTACAACATTCAGGCTAAGAAACTGCTCAAGTCAGGAAAACTTCTTATAAATTATAATTACAGAAGCAGATATTAAATTTAATAGGAATATAATTGTTTTAAATAGTTTAATATATTCATTATACTTGAAGTACTTAAGACTATCCTAATTAGAACTGAATTAAACTTCAGTACTGTACTATCACTTTCTAAATTTTGGTTTTTAATTTTGTCATATTACTGTACAAACTTTAATTTCTATCATGTCTGGGCATGAGTACTCATTGTAAAATAGTCATTTTAGGCATTTACCATTAGCACAAGATTCTACTGTATGGGTGAAAGCTGGTTTAGGAATGGCAGCAGTGGCATTAGTCAGTCTTTTCCTTGTAAAGATAATCAAAGCAGCATCAGAAAATAGGTAAGAAGATTTAGTATTGGTCTATGGAAGTACAAGAAACCACCTGTAATATACTTTAAAAAGGATATGCTTAAAAATATTGTTAATTAGGTGTGTTCATTATTTATGAATTATATCAAAGTGGTGTGAAATAGCTATAGTATTAGCTCTGCACTTGCTTCATGTAGTTATTTCTGCATGTTTTTGTCTAGAAATTGTTTGGTCTGCCTTAATATAAACTTTGTAATGACAATCTCATTTCATTGATTGCATCACTATATTAATTATGTGTGTGTATATATATATGGTTGTATATATCTGTATGTATTTTTTACTTTAGGCCCTTAAAGTTACTAAAAAATTTTTTTTGAGTCAACAAAGTACGAGGCGTGTCACTCCAAAATAGTCAATTAAGTGAACAAGAAATTATAAGTAGTCTATTAACTTGAAAATTTACAAAATTTCTGTGCTTGAGAACAGGGCTTTGAACCGTAATTTTTTTAATTCTGGTTCAACTAAAAAAAAAAATATTGGTTCAATTCTGGTTTTCATTCTGCCAAAAATAATGGTTTTGGGTTCAGTTCCGAATGAAAAGTTTAATTTTATGTATATTCTTATTTATACTAAATATATGATTCTGTCATAAACAGAACATGCAATTCTATCAAAATTTAGAAGATTTTATTCTTTTTTCAATTGGTACTCTATCAGATATTGTCACAGAAAGGCTGTTACAAATACATACACTAGCTGGGAAAAACGAATTGAAATTCTAGTGCATACCTTCGATAGATTACAATAGCAGAGTTCTGTGAAGCAGGGAAGCTACTCTGAATAACACTGATAAGACAAAGCTTAAGTACAAACAATTAACATTTATTGGTAAACGGTAACACAAGAAAAACAAATCATTATAACATTAAAAAATAAGTTTAAATATAAGGAGACGGCTGGAGCAAGTTTAAATTACATACTAGAGCAAGACAAAAAGAAATATTACTACCTTCGGTAATCCTACTTAAAAGTGAAAAATAATAAACTACATAAAACAAACCTACGGGCTAAGGCTACTCGAAGGTAGAAAGTTCAGGCAATTCTCCACGAACATACACCTCACGGCTGTGTGCAAAAGAATGAACTGCCGGGGAGAAGGCGAAAGGTGCGCTCTGTGCTGGCTCAGTGAGTGCTCCGACCCGCACTTATACTCGCACTCTGACTTGTGCGCACACATTAAAACAGTTTGCATGCCTAATTAATGAGGAGTAGATTACCGTGTTGCAAAATGTTCGATCATAACGTTGTTTGGGAAACTTCTAAACTCAAGTAATAGGTTGCTGTCGATTTGAAATATGTAACAAAAATTTGTTAACCCTGGAACCTCCTCAGATTGCTCCGGAAAATAACAAAACTTTTGAACAGCTGAAAGATTACAATTCAGCAATTAAATACAAAGTTTTGCAAAAAATAATGCTGAATATTACTCTTTTCACACAGTAATGCTGCATGTTAAAAGTTTTTAGTACTGTGCGGAAAAACCAAACTGAATTTAGGTCAAATTTGAGTAGACAAACTCTAGAATCCCTGATGATAGAAAAATGGAAATATTTTAATCAGGGTCAATGTTGCTATAAGAAACATTGTTCTGAAAAATAAGTTGTTAAAGCTAAAGAAGCTACTCATAAATTTTTGAATTCATAAATTTTAACTGTTTAAATATTTTAAATTTAATTTTAATTTAGAAAGCAATAAGATATGTACTTATGTATAATCTGTAATTACCATGTTAAAATTTCAAACCACACTGTTGCTCTGGTCACAAGTGCATGAGTGTTGGCATGTCACTCAGGAGCTCTCGTACCTGACTTCCCTGGGCCAAGCCCTCTAAGTCAGATTACTGTAGATGCATGGAATGAGACATAACTGATATATTGCAACACAATATTGAGGATAAAAAAATCGAAGTTAAGAGATATAAAAGTAACAATTAGTTTATAGTAAGCTGAGGTTCACGAGTTCAGTGAAAGCGAGAATAACACATAAGTTTAAGTTGACATTAAGTACAAGGTTAGGTAAACAACTTAATAATACTCAAGGTAGATAAACGAACATACTGAGATAAAATAATGTTTATCTAAGTAAAAGACTTTTTTTTTTTTTTTTTTTTTTTTTTTTTTTAAAATATTAAGATTAAAACATTAAGATAAGATAGAAGCATACAAGAAGCATAGTAAATTTAGAACCGATAGTCCGAGGGATCCAGCGAAGTGCTAGGAAGAAATTGGTTGGTTCTCGAGAGCCAATAGAATTTGTGCATCTTAAGGCAGATATCCCCTTAGGAGGGAATAGGATCTGAGTTCAGGATCACGCATTTGAGCGTTTGGGATTCTGCTTAAGAGAGGGAGAAAAGAGATTGGCTGATGTGAGCCAATATGGCATGTTTGCACTATGTGAATTGATATAATTAACCAGCATGTATGATACAAGCAGTGAGCAGAGAACAGCAAGCTTTGGTGTTGTTATTCTTTATCAAAATCACATTTGACAACTGAACATTCAACTGAAATAAATCTGCCTTCTACAAGTAATTTCATGTATAACTGAAACAGAAAAGTACTAATGAACATCAAAATGAGAAGCAATGTACATGTCATGATGATAATTATATTATTGACATTAAATTAGAAAATATTCATAAGTTAGTTACAGTAACAAAATGACTGAAAATTAAACCAAAATGAACTGATCTTTTTTTTTTACAAGTTCAGTTCTGGTTTCCATATCAACCAAAATAATGTTTTTTTTTTTTTTTCCGGGCTTTTTGGTTCTATACTAGTTCAAAGCCCTGCTTGAAAATGGACCAAAAACTGGCTTGCTTCGCCTACTTGGTGATTTGTAGGGATAAATAAAAAATTCTGAAGTACATACTTATACAAAACACATTTATTTCCACAATATAGCAGAATGTCTCCCCCCCCACACACAAAAAAAATAAATAAATAACATTCCCAAATAGATATGACAAAATAATCTTTCAACTTTGGTTATATGTGTTGCTTAAAATTCTATTCCTTCTGCTTTTCATTGTCTATTTTGTCTTTTACGCTTTCGTCTTAAATGTACATCTTTTTTCTGATCATTTTTAAAAGCCACCAATAAGAATCAATTATTTTATATTACTTAAACCTAATAAATAAATGCAAGATAATTTTAATCAAAATAAACTCAGGGAAAATTTTGATCAAAAGTCAGTTTTTTAATTGGAGTTAGGAAAGTTAGTTTGGACCTAGTTAGGTGAAGCTAATCTTAGATCACAAGTCTATTTTAAATGACACACACACACACACACACACACACACATATATATAGGGAGGGAGAGAGATTAGGTAGATAGTACTAATTTTGAAAAAATCTTGTTTATCTTATATATCTAACTCGAGGATAATGGTTGGGGTTTAATATTTTAATCAATGTAGAGTCTCTATTACTTAGTGATTTTTGTCTTTAAAATTTAATTTGAATTGTTCAATTTATTTAGTATTCATTAAAAAATACAGTAAAAATTTTTAGAGCTATGTATAAAATTAAAAAAAAAAATTACTTAATTTCTACGATTTAGATTTATTAGTTTCTTAAATGCTAATTTAATTTTGATTAGTAGACACATTTTAAATAGATATTTTAACTTCGTTAAAATTTTACCTTCATTTGTAGCTTTGAGTTATTTTAATACTTCTTGTTTAATCTTGCATGTTGTTTAAATATCTTTTTATGGTACTTATTTCCTTGTAAATTGGTGTTTTCGGAAACTTTGATGTATATTTTTTTGCATGTATAAAAGGAAAATCTTGAATTGAAAATTGAGGGACTTTGCATTTTAGAAGTGTATATTTTTAATGAGTAATGTATGAAAGTGTTACAAATTATAAACCATATATATATGTGTGGAAGATAAGTTGATTTAGTAATTTCGACATATATATAATTTCAATTAAAAAAAAAATTATTTAATGTATAACCTCTGAACAGTAAAATTTTAAAATTAATCCTTTGTTACATTTTGTCCTGAAATGTAGAATTTTATAAATCATTAAAATTCATTTAAAAATGATTTAGTACTCTCTTAAAGTAAAGTATAATCTACTATTATAACCCCCCCCCCCATATATTTTAGTGGATTTTTTTTTTCAACATTTTTAATGCTGCTATAACTTTTAGTTATTCCTTCCAGTTTATGCATTAGTATGAAATGAAATTGTGGAGTTGCCTATAATTAAAGATAAAAAAAATTTCTAAATTACATATGTGCCTAAGTTCAAATATAAGCATATATTTTAAACAAATGGTTTGAAAGTAAGGGAGAGGATTCATTTTTATGTGTAGAAAACTTTCCAGATTTTTGTATGATATGAATATACTCTGTAGATATTTTATAAATCATTCATTATTTTAAAATTTTGTCAAAGAAATTTGCCAATACTCAATATTTGATTTCTTATTTTTGTTTGAAAATAATATAGTTTTAATGATATAATCTTCCTTCATTCGAATTTCCAGAATGGCAAATGTAAGTGAGCAAAGAACATGCATTTAAACTTTTTCCTTGAGTGAAGTTTTTGCCACAAAGACATTTAAAATGTTTTTCAAAGCTTTTAAGAGCAATTGTTTATCAAAAACAGGTGTATTTTAGTTGTATAAAATGCTTAAAAATGGTATAGAATCAATCTTAGATGAACCTGTCTGTGATTGATCTCTTGAATATTTCCTTTGATTGTTATGGTGGTATGCATTATGGATTTCTACCAACTTGTCACACTGACAATAATATATTTGAGTATTTTGTTGCATTTATATAATTTCATTAATTGGAATAGACCTAATTTGTAGCAAAAAAACTTGTGGAATTAGAGCCATAATAATGTACTTTCACACAATACTGTCATTGAGAACTTCTGACGAAAAATGAAACATGACTCCACAAGTTTCATGTTCACCTGACATAGAGTATTACATAGTAGATTTATTTCCATTTTTAAAACTGACCCAGTTTCAAATACGGAAATTTGTTTCGATTAATTAACATTGAAGATTCTGTATGAATTCTGAAAAGTTTTTACAAAATTGACTTTAAAGCAAGCATGTTTTGGAGATTTCAATAAAATACTGACAGAAATGTTCTGCAGTTGCATAAGTTTTCATTGAAAGACATAAAATAAATATTGGCCAATAAACTGATACTTTTTTATTCATGGTAGAATTCCTGATAATTTCTGATCACAGATAATATTAGCTTGTTTCTTGTTAGACTTAAAGGAGATTATGAAAATGAGGTACTTAAAATATTATAAAATAGACAAGAATTCTAGATATCTGTTCCAAAACATAAATGTTAGTATATGTTGTCCTTATTCTATGAAAAGTGGCTCTGGAAAACCAATCAATGTGTATTTTAAAATTTTCTTATTTATTAAAAGGCTGAACAATTGTCAAATAGGTAGTAATGCCTTTTGGTACCATAGGCTATGAATTTTAGTTCCACTGTTGGCATGGATATTTGTGGCTATAAATAGAATGAGATTTAAGCAGTAGGTTGTGGTTTAACAATCCCTCATATTGCAACACATTCACTGCATCACTGCAAACCAAATTGTATTCACTTAATTAACCCATGCAAGAAATCTTTTCATATTTTATATCACTCTATAAATTATTATCTTTTTTATACACTAATTTGCTTTAGAGGTTAATAAATTCCAGAATAATTTTTTAATCAGAATTTGACTGGAATACATTCTTGTACTTCCAATTTGTGATACTAGATGTTGCTTTGCTGTTGCTATCAGTTTGTACACCAGTGCTGCATTGCTTGGGACAACACTGCAAAGCTTTGCTTGTCATGCTGTGGTAGAGCAAACTAGAATTGATTCATTTAACAAAAAGTCTATGTTATATTTTCATTTGCAGATTGATTGGTTTGTGTCTATTTAATTTATCAGTCCAACCAAGTAAGGAAATAGTGATTTTAAGAGGTAAATAACAATTTTTTGAAGTTTTTAAATGAGATAGCAAGGCTGATTCCCATAAGGAATATCATGTATTTAGCATATTTCATAGTGGGCTTAAAAGCCCATGAGCAGGGGTTACTCTTCTAATCTATGAATAATAACATTATTATTTTATCTAATAAGGACTATGATGGTTGAAAGAAATTAAACAGTCTTCACATTAATGGAATTCTACTTGCAAGTATTTGTGGGAGAAGCTTTTGGGCATTTTAACAGCTCTATTAACTTGTTAAAATTACTAGTTGATATTAATTATTCTTGTTATCAAAATGCATTTCAGTAGGAATCAAAAAGTGATTTTAAAAACCCTTACACTACCTTCCCCCCCCAAAAAAAAACGAAGATTTGGTTGAAGTAGCCTTTATTAATTGCTTAAAAAATCATTTATTCAAGAACTTTAAGCATCCATTTTTCTTAAGCTTTAGTTCTATAATTTTAATGCTAGAATAGTTCTTAAGTCCTGTACATTAAGGCATTTTTTAAGATTAAATTTATCTAAATGAATTTTTAAATAATATTAAAATATTGTAATAAGTAAATATATTACCTAAAAATTCGTTGTTGTTTCTAATGCCACTTGGATCAGCCAAGCCTGTGAGCTAAAGTTTTCTCAATTTACTAAGGAAAGAGTTGAGTCTTTCATTTTCGACGGACACTCCTCAAATAAAAGAAAAAAATTTTAGCTCATGAAACAGGACCAAGCGAAAGACAACCCCCCCCAGGCTTAGCCTGCCACCCCCAAACGTATTGTTTGAACTTTGAGGACATTGTAACCTTGAACCTTTCTTTATGCACTTCATCCTCATTGGGCCGAACGATGGCCAAATGGTTAGGGTGCTGGCCTTCGAAACCGGAGTTCGAGGGTTCGAATTCCACAGTGGCATGGATGTTCATAGCCGTTTGGAATCGGCTCTAAGCTGTAGGTCCCAGTCTCATTAGCCCTCATGTTGCAAAAAGTAGACCATAGCACTTCAAACCAAACCGATCATCCTTATTGGTGAACTGGTGAACAAACACAACAATCTATCGCAGGCTCAGGCCTTGAATCCACAACCCTGCAGTTAGTTATAAGTTGACACCTCTCCTGACTGAGTTACCACATCTCACCTTTAAAATTTTTCTATTTATTTAATTTCAAGAAATAAATTTTGAAAAAAAAATGTATTTGATAAATTTACTGCAATGATTTAGTATTCTTTAATTAATGCTGAAGGATTGTATTATTTAAGAAAGGGTAACCTTTTATAACCTTTTGTGTGTTCATATTCCACTACTAAGTAGAAACATTTTTTTTTTCTGGAGTGAGGGAAATATACAAGCTTTAAATGGTTTAATAGTTAATATGCGAGATTGAATCTTATTGGACCATATTTGTGCATGGCAGCCAGATACTGACAAAATATTACCTATTTTGTCAGTAAGATGTTACCTCACCAGAGGTAAGGTGTTACCTCTTGGTGGAATCCATGGATTCAAATTCCACTTCTCACATATTTGTAGCTGTTTATGTCTTGGTCCATGTGTTTAAAGATAAAAAAAAACATAACTTTTAATTAAAGAAATTAATTTAGACTGGCAGAAGCCCTAAACTTTATGTAAGTGAACAATGTGCAGTTTTGAAAGCATGGTGTCAAGAATAGTCTATACCTGTCAGGGTAGGGGACCCACCAGCTGTAGCTGTCCACTTTATTTTTATATGCATTTATTGTTGGTGTTCCAGAAAAAGTCTAAAACTGATGCATTGCCAACAACAACTTGTAGGTCATTATTAAACAATAGAAAATACTTTATGGACTTATAACTATAATCATAGATTACTGATGTTTTGTTGACTGATTTATGCCATGAAATAGCTGCTAAGCATTAATTAAACATTAGAATATTCAGATGACATTTTTACCTCATAATCATTGTTAGATTTAGTTTTGCTTTAACATCAATGATATATATGTGTGTGTGTGTGTAAAACATCCAAATTATTACCCCTAAAATAGATATCTAAAATCCTCCTTCCCCCCCCCCTTTCTTATTTTTTAATTCTTAATTTCCCATCTGTAAAATGTCAGATGAAGGATTGTTCTCAAACTTAAATTCTTTTTAATCTTTAAAACTAATGCTAGAATAAATGCTAATTTTCTATCCACTGGCTTTATTTTTGAGCTGTCCCTTTAAAATGGTACTGTTTTTATAACAACTAAATTGCAGAACTGTGTGTTTTCAAGCTCGATTAAATGATCAAGATTCACTCTTGCTTTCCAAAATTTCTTAAAAATATTTAGTCTCATGGGAACAAAATCATGTCATTTGTTTGTTCTGGAGTTCGACACTGACAAAAGATTTTTATATTCTGGATCATTCTAAGCAGAGCAGTTGCACTGAAATGATGATCAGTTGACCAATGCTTTTTGATCCTCAATAAACGTAAAGTTCCAGAATGTTGAACTTGTGTTTCTGATAGCATCACAGCTGCAATTTGATTAGGAGTTTGTTCAGCAAACCCAGATATTTTAATAATATAGACTAATTCCCCCATGTAATTGTTGAAGACAATATTTTCACTGGATATACATATGTAGGATACAGCACATCCTTGGAAGGTGGTGCCCACATCCCTTTGGTCACATCAGAATTCGATGGGTGAACTTGAGAGGGGGGGGGGAGAGATTCGGCTGCAGGATCTGGTGAGGAGATGGACTGTGAGACCACAAGCTAAGCCTTAATGAGAGTGCTAAGAGTGTCACTCTCCCAACCTTTTATTTCATTAGTACAATGTATTTCTATATGTGTAATTGTATAAGTAGTTTTGTGCAATTAAACATTTGTTCTAGAAGATCAGAGAATAATTCATACCCCTAGACTCATAGCCCTACATATATATATATGATTCAGTTCCAAATACTGCTTTTTAATGTTGCTTAGAGCAATTGCTTGCACATTAATACATTAAGCTGCAAGAGAATTAAGGTAATTAATTTAAGCTCAGTCCTTAGTTTTTAACACAAGCATCGTCTTTATAGTTTCCATTTCATAAAGAAATGTGATATTCTCATCATGTGTACATGTGATTACAACAATTCTTTTATAACCATAATACTTTAAAATATATTTGAGGCAGACAATCTGTATGTATAAATAGGATCTATTAAAAAGATTAGTGTCTTATATTTGATACAGCCTCATTTCCTCATCTCTGTCCATTGCATCTTCCTTTGTTATAAAAAGGACAGAGGGTAAGGAATTGTTATAGTCCAACAAATAAATATGGATATACTCAACCTGGTCTCTACTACACACTAGTAGGTAATTCCAGCTTTTGTGGTGAATGGTAGAGGTTCTTTCTGATACTAAAGCACTTTCCTTTATTTTTTCTTTAAATTTAAAATATTTCCATTGCAAATATTAGTTTAAGTATTGTTTAAAAAGATTCTAAGTTTAACTATCAAAATATAATTCTGAAATTAGGAAAGGGATTATGCTACAGCTAATTGCTATTTTTGTGGTTTAAGACCTTTGTTGAAATCTCATTTCATAAAGAGGAGGACAAATGCTCTATTGTACAAGATACTGTTAAAATCAATCTTCACTTATACTTTATAAACTGGGACATTGAAGATGAAGTGGAAAAGGCCGTGGTAGCCTATGAAATTTCTGAGAACTATATTTGAGACTGTTTTGGAGGATAATATGAGGTCACTCTAAAATTTTTGAGATACAACTAGGTTTTTAAAGTTATACCTACAAAATTTTTAAGTGTGTTCTCCTCCAGCATCAATGCAATTTTGCAGACGAATTTTCTACAGATTAAATGTCTCACAAATATGGCGGATCTTCTATCACTTTTAATTTGATTTTTTTTAAGAAACTCAACTGTTAAACTGGCTGTATGTGAAGATGCATTGTCATGGTGAAGCAATAGTCTTCTAACATTCACTTCTTGAGAATTTGTGGAAGACATTTAATGGTATACAAGTTTGCGGTTACTGTCTTCCGTCCTTCCAACTGGATGGCTTTAACCAATCCCGCACTTCTGAAGGAAACGGCATACATCACTTTTTTCAGTGCACGTTGTCTTTTCCTAATTGTCGGCGTGGGATCATCTTCAAAGTCCCATACTTTGCTTTTTTGATGTGTTGAAACATCATAAAACAGTATGTACATTTCATCCCCCATTACAATTTTAGAAATGATGTGGTGACCATCATCATTTAGCAATTTAAGAGTTTCTTTACTGATTCTGACACGCTTCCCTTTTTGGTGCTCAGTTGGATTATGGGGGAACCCAGTGACAAACTACTTTTTTCATATGTAATTCTTCATTAATAATTTTATCTATGGCTGCGGATGCAATGTTAAGTTCCTTCTGTATAATTTGATAAATACAGCGATTAACATCCATTAACATTTTTCGTATGGCAGACACATTATCCGGGATGACTGCTGACGGAGGACTTTCTGTGTGTTCTTCATCCTGAAGAAAATTGCAACCTCTGTTTTATTCTTTAAACCATCTGAATACAGTAGCACGAGCTGGAGATTCATCACCAAATGCCAACTGAAACCGTTGAAAGTATTTTTTAAAATTTAATCCTGCTTTAAAATCGTAGGAATTCATAGCGCGAAAATGTTCTCGTGTCAACTCTATTTTCTCTTCAGTTTAAAATTTATTCTACGCTAAACAAGTTGAAGTAAAATCATCTACTATGTTAAAATACTCTGTATTTTAAAACTGAACCGTTATTTTTATTTTGTAAATTCTCATCTGCACTTATCTCAAAAATTTCAGAGTAACCCTCGTACATGGTGTAAAAGATATAATTTTGAATTATTTAAAATCTGTTATAATGAGGATATTAATATCATAAAACTTAATAGAATGAGATAGGCAGGATGTCTACTAAGACTGAATTCATATCAAGCTAATCGGAGTGTCTTTAATGCAACTACTTGCTGAAGATAAAGAGGTGGAAAAATTGTTTGGATGAAGATTTTGCCTTACTTAAAACAAAAAAATCAATACTCTTAAGGTCTTAATTTTTGGCAAGAAGATAACCTGAGAGGGACTACTGTGGAAGGTCAGGGTCCACAAAAAACTGTTTAGACAATGCTAAGAATGGATTTTTTAAAAACTTTCATAACATTATTTAAAAACTTCTTCATTAAGTTTTTATAAAAATCCTTTAATGCTTGTATTTTATTATGGTTTTAAACCACAAATTAATGGCTTTTACGCCTTCCTGTGACAATTTTTAATTTCTGAACGTGTACTATTTGTATCAACTGGACATAAATTGAATTCAAGTTATTTATGTGAAACTAAATGGCACTACCATTCCCTAGCAATAGACTGACTGTAGTTAGAAAATGACTTAAATAAATCACCATTATTGTTGAACAGGAGGGTGGTAGGTATAAAAGCATTGACTACCCATGTACTAGACAATAAATGGTTTTCTGGCTTATGTGAAATATATTGGTAACAGCTGAGAAATGTAAGCTATCTTGAATGCAATATTTTGCAGGTAAAAGGGCTCAAAGTTATGAAAAACTTAATCTTTAGCATTACAAATTAATTTTGCTTACCCCCTATAATAGCCTGTTATCTGTCTCGAATTTATGAAGTGGTTGGACCTGGAATGGATAAAGGCATCTATATTGTATGCTTGATGAGTTAGGGTTAGCAACTTTCAAAATCCCCACCTTCCCCCCTTTTTTAGCATTTGATGTCGTTATTTCAAGCCCTATTTTTCCCAGGTGGTTAAAATTATCAATTTTTAACATAATAATAAAAGTAACATTTTTTCACTAGCATTATGACGTCCTTCCTTTAACCCTCTCATTTAATCATTTCTTATTTTAAATTATTTAAATATCGTCTGCATCATTTTCATACATTTTATCTCTGAACTTAGATATTATGTAAATAATTTTCTTTTATATTTGACTTCAATAATAGTTTAGGTACATGTGTGATAGTTTTAAATTTAATCATTGATTATTTTTTGTTGCAATGAAAATTTTATCATTGGTATTAACAACAAATTCTATCTATCTCAAGGGTGTAGCGGAAATGATAATTTCATTCCTTTACTTCCATTAATTACTGTGAAAAAAAAAATTGGGAAGGACTTAATGATAAATTCGACGTAGCTAAGAAAGCTTTGAATTATCTTTCTAAATGAATTCAATGTGATTTTAAACTGCATTCACAATATCGGGAGACTTTAGAGGAGTATGAAGATCAACAAATTATTGAGCTTGTACAAAATAATTCTCAGCCAAGAAAACATAAAAATTTATCTGCCTCATAGGGTACTTTACAATTCTGGAAAATTAAAAATTTTACTGATCCCATCATATGATGGGCTACATGCTAGTTTCTAATAGTCTAGTACATGTGTAGTCAATGTTTTTATACCTACCACCCACCTGTTCAACAGTAATGATGATTTATTTAAGTAAATGTCTGAGTATAGTCAGTCTGATGCTAGGCGATGGTAGTTTCAATATTGTACTTTTTGTTCAAGAAAGATTGTGTTGAGTGAGACACAACACTGGAATGCAAAGGGATCATTGCTAATGCCATTAATTTAGGAAACATTTTAATGTTTAGTTTTGTCTATTATTCTAAATAAGACTTTCTCTGAAATATAGAAATAGATCTGCATATAAAAAAATCATGTAATATATCTTAATGAAAATATTTTATATTTTCATATTAAAATTGTAGTAATTTTTAAACATTTAGTTACTGTTCTTTTGTAGAAGAATTGTTTAGTAATTATTCTTATTTTTATATTATAGGTAGCAGTGTAAATAATCTTTAAGATGCCACTATACTATACTTCACAAATCTATCCCCAGACGGAATGTAGATAATGAACAACTTCAGTGCTTTCTTCTGTGAGCTCTACGATTTGAATAGAAATTGTGTGTATTGTGGATATAGTTGAGATGGTGAAAAGTCTTGCTTGTAATATAATTTATTTTTATGGCTGGTCCTAAGCCCTTTAATTTATGTTTTTAAGAAAATGGTTATTTTGTTTTCAATACAGTATCTATAATAATGAACAGGTGGTTTTCTTCTGTATTTGCCATGTACAAGATTTTACCTGCACGTCTTAAGCAAAAGGAACTTAAAATGAAGGTTTTTTGCATTTTAAATAGAAGGTGCATAAGTCATCAATATTTTTACTTTTAATAGAAAATGTGTTAAAAATATAATAGAATTGAGCATGTTATGTTATTTGTGTATCATTTGTATGAAATCTAGGTAAGCTCTTTTTTTTTTTTTTAATACTAATATTTAAAAAGGTCATTCATAATTTCAATATAACTGGTATTTGAATATTTAAAGAAATAACGAAAAGAAAATAAGATTAATTTAGAGGTGAATATTGATAAATGTAAATTTTCATTCTATTTCAGTTTGAAGTGCAATGTGTAACAATGTTTTATTTATTTATATGCATCTTACATAATGAGTAATAGTTAATACTAAATGTAATATAATGTACAAAAAAACTTGGCAATTCTTTATTTTTAAACAACTTAATAGATTGATAGAAATGATTTTGAGATAGTGCCTCTGTTAAAGTATTTCCCATTGAAAACTTTTAAATATGTGCAATTATAACTTTAATCAATAACTCATCAATTTAATATCATTTATCTTCATAATGCTTGTACAAATGCAGTGATAAATAAATCATTATTTGAGCTAAATCCAGTATTCTTTTTTTAAATTAACACATTCGAAAAATCAGCCTATAACCAGTGTTCGCCAAACTTTCGAAAGCTTCTAAGGTAAAGCTACCATACCATTTTTTATTGTGAGCTATCAAGAACCTATATTTATTGGCTATTTTTCGTCCAATTACTAGTGCAAGTGTGGAACAGTCAAAATGAAAGCTTTGGGTCATTGTGCTCCAAAACTATCATTTTTTAGGTGAATTGTGCCAGCCTTCTCTAAAACTAAAAATACTCCTTTACTTAAAAAATCACTTTCCTATTTTTTGTAGCAACGATCCCATTAATCAGAATTTGCTGGTCATTTTTTCTTTTTGTTCTTTAGTAGAATTGTAAATTGCAGGCTCCTGTTAGGGCAAAGACCAGTGTACATATATGGAGACAATGCAAATAATTTTCAGTTTTTAACATAAGAAGAAAAACAAATCGTAAAAACTAATTATTCTGCATTGTCTCCATAGTGGAGACCTCGAGTTGGAAGACAAATTTTAAATGGCTCCACTTCTGAACCCTTGAGTGCAAAGGGTTAATTAGCAAGAAATTAATTACTAATGAATTTTTAATATTCATTCAAAATTATCTAAAATCTTAGTCTTTCCAAAAGTAAAAAAAATTCCCTTTACATATGCTATTTAAACCAAACAAAAAAGGTTTTTTCCAACCGTGGTTTTGCAATGAACTTACTGCAAGTTTGATATGACAAGTTTGCTGCAAATTGGAGGTATGGTGGCTTTGAAGTTTGCATAGACTTGCTGCAGACTGGTCATGCTGAACGTTCTTCAAACTAAATTTGCTATCTGGGTAATTTCCTTGTCTCTTCAAATCTCTTAATCATGGCACAGATACCTGTAGTAGACATTAGTCCACGCCATAGGTTCTTTCTACGACAAAATTCACGAACTGCAGCAGAAGCGTTTTCCTTGTTTTTGTAAAACAGCTTCACCAATAACACACGTTCAACTAAAGAGATGGTCTTCAGTACAGCTGGACACATTGACGTAAACATTTCATACCCTACCCTGTTTGGCATAACGTTTACTCTTCTTCCCAATCATACAAATCTCGACATTTTTTTCTACAACTGACATATTTTCCCGGTTTTGCATTTTATTATTCATAATTCTTGTTCTGGATTGTTAATATTGTTTCTGTATTCCGTTTTGGTCATTTATTGTCTTAAATTTCATGTCGTTTCTGAAAAGATGCCTTCTGTTGAACATTGTGGAACTTTTTATTCTCGAAATTCCATGAGCACATCTCGTGCCTAGCCCATATAGAAAATTTCTTTGTATTCCGTTCACCCGTTTGTGCTGTAGGATGTTATTTATAGGGGAAGTTTAATTATAACCTATAATTTCTAGATGAATGAAACAAGTTCATCCCATTCTTTTATGGACAATGAAGTGTACCATAAATTTTCGCTGAAATGTAAGGCAATCTATTTGCTGCTGTAACCTTAGCTGGAATTTCCAGGTATAAAAAGCCTAGAGTTTTTCAACTTGGGTCTTTTCGACATTTTTCTTACGTAGGTGCTTTGACCTCATGGAGGCTTTCGCGTCTTTTGACCGGAGCCAGCTTTCTAGTGATTAAGATCGGAAGATTCGTAAAGTCTGCTCATATAGGGAGCGACAGAGTCTCTGATACTGAATGGGGGATAAATTGGGTTTGCATTGCACCCTGGAAATGCCTCCCCAATCGTGTGAGATTATTTAATCTCTTTTCTTTCGACTGTGATCGTTGTGGTGATGTTATGCAGGCAACAAACTTTTGCATTTCGACTTGTTTTGGAAGATCAGAATCTCCTTGTATATAGCCGTATTTCTTCTTCTTCTAAAGCACTACAGCCTGTTACAGGCCAAGGCTGTCCCAAGCAGTTTTTTCCATCCGTTCCTATCTGCTGCAAGACTCCTCCAGTTTCCCTTTTTGACAGTAGTTAAGTCCCTCTCTACTGGTCTTCCTCGTTTCCTCTGCCCCCATGGGATTAGTGAAAGTGAGCTGTTTTACTGGGTTTATGTCATCGAGTCGGAATAGGTGTCCAAGCCATCGCAGTCTATTGATTTTTATGACTTTAACAACATGAGGTTGCTTATATTTTTTATAAATTTCAAAATTGAATAAGGATCTCCAAAAATTATTCTCTTGAACTGCACCAAATATTTTTCTTAAGATTTTCCTTTCAAAAGCCAGCAATTTATTTATAGCCCAGCATTCACTTCCATAGAGCAGAATAGGTCGAAGTAGTTTTATAGATGTTAATTTTTGTTTTCACCCTTATAAATCGAGATTTTAATTGGTTTTTAAGGACATGATAGCATTTATTTGATATTATAGCCGTATTTACTCACGAAATAAAAGTGATTTCCAATTTTATTGTGACTGTGATCCTTCTTCACGCTACTTCTCACTCAAGAACATGGAAATCGTTACACTGTTCAACAAAATTGGTTAGAAATTCAAGTTTTTATAGAATGTGTTAAATAATTGTTTGTTGGGGGTCAAAATGAAATAAACAAAGACAATATATAACAAATGCTGCATGCTATAGGTCATTTATTTGTCATCCAGAATACATTCTTAATATTACCATTATCATACCAAAGGACTCACTTGAATGTCCACAGAAAACCAACACACTTTAACAAAGCATTAAACATATCTAACACAAATACCTCTTTGGAATTCAGAGAGGAATTTGTTAAAGGGGGGAAAAGAACAACTGCATGAATCTTACTAAATGTCTGGCATTGGTAAGTATTTGAGAAAAGAACAGCTTGGAAATTTCTTTTTGCTATTCTGAGTCTGAGGAAGATTGCCAGCTTAGTAAAATTAAGTTTTCTCAGTACAGTTGTTATGGATCACAAACTCCAAATTCCAAACTTAAATCCAAAGAGGTCAACATTTACATTAACTCTAATCATATTAATACTAAACTTTGATTCTGAGCTCTCAGTGAAACTGAGAACCATTATGAGCCCCTGATAATATGCGGAATGCTGGTCACACAAACTTTCACACATTTCATAGTTAGCTAAACAAACCAGCAAAGCTGGTAATGGCACTTGATATGTCAACAGCCAGAAATAATGAACGGCAAACATTTTATTCTTTTTTTGTATTTTTTCCCTTTTGTGCTGTGCAAACCTGACTGTTAAAACATGGTGAGAGCAAGTAAGCAGCTTTTGAGCTCCAGACACTGTTACATGCTGCATTCAAATAAAAAAAGTTATCTAATTAATTTCTTGTTTTTTTCCCATAAAAATTAAGCTAACAACCTCATCTCCTAAATATATCAAATCTAGTTCCAGAAATCTACAGTAACTGAGATTCGCATTGACTTTAAATGCTATTATAAACAAAAGTTAACTTCATATAGAAATTTAATAAAACAATAAAATATTTAATAAATCTATAAATTTTCTGACAGACTAGAAACCTGCATAACTTTGACTTAATTTGTAGAGCTTGGCTTTATTAGGAGGGAAAAAAGCACAGCTTAAACTACTAATAAAGTAAAAGCAGGTCAACACAAGAGATTTTAAGTAACAAAAAGCCCAGAAACTTCGAATAATGAAATAGTCAACAAATCTACATTAATAAGTTGTGGATTTATTTTTAAAAATCTAATAAGACTAATTTATCTCACTTTTAAAACTGTCTTTGGTTGAATTTTCGATCTCCCTTGAAATAACTTTTCTTAAAAAATAATTTGAAACAATTTTACAGTGGATAGAAATTTACGATAAAACTGATATTGAAGGTTTTTTCCCCCTTTATTCAACGTATAAAATTAACTGGCCTGCATTTCATTAGCTTTATCATTACTTAGTAGTAACTTTTAAGGAGAGTGATAGATAAATTAAAGAAGTGGCTCTTAAAATGTATGTTACTGGTACACACAGCTTCTAAAAATGGCTGGTGCTATGAATTACAAAGAATAAGAGAATTAAGATATACTTCTGATGATAGTCCTAGAAAAATTTTTTTATGTATTATTTTAAATTCTTTTTCAAGTTATAAATACATCTTAAAATAAAACCTGACAGTACTAGCATTAAATTTAAAATGTATAATAAAATCAGTTGTTAATGAGACATTTTTGGGATATGAAAGAATATCTGCAGAGTCATACTAAACTTAGGTCTGGAACAATATAATTACAAAAAAAAAAAAAACCTCACTACAACTATAAATACCTTTACGGTGTTGATATTTTACAGTTCCAGTAAAATTGCATTAAATATAATGTTCCCTTTATTTAACAACATTCCTTACAGTAGGAAACCTCTGGAAAACTCTTTTTTTCCCCCTCTTACGGCCAGTCTTCATTTCCTATACTTCTACAATGATCCTTTCAGATTACAAATGTCGGGGAAAAAACAATTTTGTACTTTAGACTCTATACAAGTTAGTTGATTTAACAGCAAAGAAAACTGATGCAAATAAAAATAAAGGATTTCTTTTATAAAATAAATTTGAGTTATTTGTTTTAGTTTATTTGTTATATTGCCCTTGATGTCAATGATATATCGCTTTAAAATGATGATTTTACTGGGTGATCTAAGTATTGCTGTATGTGTTTTTATTGCACTTATATGCATATTTTTGAATAACCAAAAGTTAAATTTTAATTATGGCTGAAATATTAGCCTAAGATTAATACTATTCAACATATATCTTAAACCACTTAATATTTTTTAAGGATCCATTTAAACGAATGTATTTAGAACAGATCAAGTTAAGCAATCAATGAAATTGGAACTGAACATAAAAGATATGTACTTACAACTAGAAAAACCTAATATGTAGACTTGCAATAGTCTCTCTTCAAAATTAACATTTAAGAGCCTTTAGAAAAATCATTAAATTGATACGATTTCAGTGTCTTGCTGCATTATGTAATTATGTACATATCAAATTTTCATTAACTGAAAGATGAAAATTAATTGTAAATATCAAGAAGAAAAATATTAAAAGGTGTAGTTAATTAAAAAAAATAGCTGCAAACTCATTTCTTATAAAATTATTAACTTCATTTTGGAAAAAAAAAAAAAAAAAAAGTATTATTGGTAATTTTTAATTCTATTAAACAATTCTGCATGATTGTATAAAACTAAATTTTAGAGAACTAATAATTTTTCTATCTGATTAAAAATTATACATGATTTAATGAGCGAAAAGCAAATTTAAAAAGATAAATACTTTTATCATTTGCATATTTTTCTAGGACCACCAGAAGTACTAACAAAGACACTTTACAAACTAAAGATACAATCAAAGTTATCAATCTAAATCAAAAGTTGTACAAGTCATTTAATAACTTACAGTCAGGTTAAGGCTTTATATTATAGCACACGCACTTAAGATTTATCTCAAAGCACAATTGGATACATATAATATATGATAAATAAGGAACTTGAAAACAACTGACAATTTGTTAAGATTCTATGAGCCTAAACCATTACAGAATGTAATATGGAAACTGGAATGATATTGAACATTAATGAAAACAGACAAAAAAAAATAATAATAATAATCGACAGCATAAAATACATGTGATATCAAGCCGATATACTCAACAAATTTAACAGCAAAACAAATATTATATGATGACTTTTAAACATAGGAAAAGCTATAACATGAAGGGATATAGGTATGAACACAAAACACCAACAGAGTCAATCATTCGTTCCGGTCGTCAACGAGATAGCAAGATAATTTGCACATGCAAATTTACCATGTTTTCAAATTTTATATACTAGTTTTTTTGTTTTTTTCTTCAAAATTTTGGATTTTTATAATCATGGTCATTTGGATATTCATAATCAAGATTTTAATAGCTACAAATATGAAACCATAAAAGTTTATTACACAAAATCTAAATCAAAATTCATATATCAACAGATGTAATAATAAATTAAAGAAATGCAACTAAAGTTTATAGCAACTTCTTTCCCTCAAAAACTGGAAACTTAACTTTGTACAATAGAGCACTTAAACAAGATATAAATATAATTTCACACCCTATAATTCTATACAATGTCAAAAAGTGAAAAAAACTAATAAAATTGCATCACTAACTGCAGCAATCATCACAACCAAGGTTTCTCAGTGCTTCTTTACACTTTTGTACTTTACACAACACTTGCTTAGTTAGTGACATTTGCACTTAAAATTTTCACTTTAAAATAAATGTGAAAAAATTCAACATTGATTCTAGATATATATCATATTTTCAAGAACAATTTAGAAAATAACTAACAGCATGCGAAATTAAGATTTTACAAAATATTAAAATGCATTAAAATAATAAATACTCAATATATAATGAACATTTTAAATTTTATTTTTTTAAAAAAAATTTTCATATAGACTAGAAGTTTCTGCACCATCCTTCATTTATTCAATTTGTGGGGGAATTTGTATAGTTCAAGACTAGTATACTTCAAAATATTTTATAAATATAATCAAATGTTTAAAACCAGTACGAATTTGGAATGTAATTGTGGATGATATTACCAGAATTAGGAAGAAAATTTTACAATAATATTTAAATCCTAGTTTAAAAAAAATAAAAATGTTTAGAGTGAGAATTTAAAATTTATTAAAGAAAAAACTCCATGGAGCAAAGAAATGATTTCTAATTTTTTTTTAAGGCAAAATGAGTATACAGTTTTAAATCAGTATGCCACTAAAAAGTCTTCTGTTTTTAATCATGCATATCCTTATAACATTTTCGATGTTAACTTTACATATATAATGAAACTTGTGTTCTGTTAATTTATCGACCAAATAGAAACAAGCCTTAGACATTTGCTTTTAGAAGATTTTGCTGAAATTCTTATTTTGGTTTCTCAAAAAACAGACAAAAAGAATTTGCAAATTATCATTCTCTAGCTGATAACTTTTATAAAATCATATAAATTAAAAAGAAAAATTCTGAAATTTTTTATCGAAGAACATTCTTTTAGGGGATATTTTAATTTTACAGAATTTTGTTGATCAAACAGATAAAAGTAACACTTAACACTAGAATTGAAGGTGGAATCCTGGTATAACTAGAATTATGACAAAGTGCCATTTTATATTATGTCATAAAATAGAACATTTCAGTATTTAATCTTATTTATCAACATCCACAAAGTCATTTGGATTTCAAAAAAATATCCAGTGGAATGCTGTTGGCTACATCATGAGGCCTTTCATTATATATAAAAAATATGTTAAATATGTACTTTGGCTCATTAGTATGATTTTAGTAAATTTTGTGTATAGAAATAAGATACTGCAATTAGTAAAAATATTTTTGTATTTAATATCAATTTTATAAACCAATGACCAGATGTGGTACTATTGTAATACTAATAAACACGTTTCTATATAAATTTTTGAAAAAAGACAACAGTCAGCAAATACCCAAAAGTAATCAGAACCTTGTTACAGTCAAGAAGTGTGTGTGTGTATATTAATATATTTATATACATATATATATATATACATATAGATATACATATATACACACATACACATATATATATATATATATACATATACATACATATATATATATATATATATATATATATATATATATATACATATATACATACATATATATATATATTACATATACACAAACACACGTATATATACTTATACATGTTCATATACATACATCTGGATTTTGCAAAACAATAAACTAGGCTTGGAGTCAAAATGGCACTGATGAGCATTCTAGTCTTAATTTGAATCTATTAAAATTATATTATTGATTTAAGATATTTGAAAAATTAATGTCATTGTACTAAAGAAAAAAATTGTAAAGTATTAAAATCATTATTTCCATAATTCCTAGTGTTAAGCTTTCTAATTCTGTTGACCAATTTTGTAAAATTCATAAGGAAAATAACTGATTTGAGAAGAAGTACTTATATTATCAGATAAACCAAAGATCTTAAAAGTCTAATAAAATATAAATATATAGATTAAAAACTCTCAATTATTTAGATAAATGTAAATATATTTCAAAGTATAACAGCTTTTATCAAGACTATTTATAAGATGTTTTAAATATGTAACAAAAATGAGCTAAAACTAAGTACAGTTTTGTACTTTGAATTTATCCTTAATAATATTTTTGTTGGGTTTTATATGTTACCTAACAGCATGTAAGTTCCATTTTATATATACAGGATATCTGCCAAAATATAATTTTTCAAATCCATGACTTTTCATGACTTTCCCTGATTTAGCGGATCATTTTGCATGACTTTAAAAAGCATTCATTAAAAGTATATATGAATAAAAACTTCTGATGTACATACAAATGAAATATATGCTTTTAGAGAAATTACTGGAATTTTATCATAAAAAAACTATAAACTTACTTTATAAGTGTTAATAAACTCACAAACATAAAAATAAATTGTTGTATCTACATACCTAAGTTTAATCATTTAGCAATTTTTCAATCAAAATGTTTCAATTTGAATTCAGGGTACTTTGGTATTATCCGGGTGACCATGAATAATAGCCAAATATAACCCTATAATGCTTATACACAATATCCCTAGAGATAAACTTATATTTTGTGCAAAAATCTTAACTAATTTTTATTAAAAAATAATGAATATTATATTAATAAAATTTTAATCTACAATTTAAGAAAAGACCAGAATAATATACATGTACCCACCCATTAAGCTTTCTTGCTTCGAGTTTCCTTGGTGAACAAATTTTACTTGGCAATAGGGTCAATAGGATAATACATAAATACCAAACTCACTAACTTCAGCCAAATGACAAGTAAAAATAGAATTAAACAATTCAATCCATTTTTATTTAATCGGTAGTTTAGTGGATCCATGACTTTTACTTATTTTGTTTGAAAAATCAAGACTTTCCATGACAAAATTAATCCACTGTCTAAATCCATGATTTTCCATGTGCGCAGAAACCATGTATACACCTATTAATATCTTATCAACATTCAAGATGTCACAGGGATGTCTAATGAAATACATGCTGCTAGGGTTTTACACTGTCTAGAAAATTGCTAAAAATCCATTTCATAACATTTTCAAAGAATTTCTAGATATTTTATTTTAAAAAGAATCTAAGAAAAATTACATATATCAAATATATGTGTGTATTTTAATAGTATAGAATTAACAACCTTCAATTTAAAGTTTAAAGATATATGAAAATTCAAACTATCCACAGTTAAAAAAATTAATAAAATAAATTATAATTTAAATAATATTGTTACAAAGCATTACCTTGTTGAAAATACTACTGATAATATAAGTACTTTTCCATTTTAATTATTAAATAGAATTTAAACTTTTTCTTAGTCTTAAAAAAAAAAAATTGCAGATGCATAAAAAAAATTATTGCATGCAACTGCCATATTTGCCTATTTCCTGATAGGTAGACAGTCTATTTTATAAAGCATTTCAATCCCAAGGCAATTTTCTAATATATAACAAGTCTCAACAAAATTTATATAAAATATTTTCTAACATAACTCTGAGTAATTCGTCTCAAATATTTGGGAAATTATATAAATATTAATTAAGAATGAATATAATAAACATTCCTTTTTAATACGATTCATTTCCCTGCTATGCACAGAAACATACTCGAAATTTAAAATGTTCATTAGCAAAAATTTATAAAACTAGCAATGCTGATTATTTGAAAAATATTGAACTCAGTCAAAATTAAATATAATTACGTAATTTCTGATTTGCACTATATATAAATAATATACATAAAATAGCATCTGTAATTTAATCTTATACAGATTGAACAAATTAAGAAACACTTTTGTAAAATGCATTACATATATCCAGATTAATACAATATGAAAAATATATCGATCTGATTGTCATAGATGAGAAAAATAAATATTTATAATTGCATCATATAAACATTGCCAATATTAAATTTAAAGAAACTCTGGACAAGTACAAAAGTACTTCCAAAATTAAGAGAACAATAATAAAATTTTAAAATAAACATCCATAAATATTTAATACATCTAAGCACAATTTCCATCTGGTTTTTGATTCTGCTCTCTCAAAACCAAGAAATGAAAACTTGTGACATACTGAATATTTGAAGCAAGAAAATTGACAAAAAAGCATCACAATTATACATATATATATAATTTTAATTCAGTTTTGGCACAAATATATTTCAAGAGAAGTTTTAAGTAGACTAATATTAGTAAATTTCAATAAAGAAAATATAGATTACCTTCAATACAAAAAATTCTATTATAATATTTGTGTCAATTATAAGAAATCAATAGCCAGAGAAATAAATTATATTAAAATGGTTTAAAAATAACAGAGGATATTTATATCTTGAAAATGTCTGTCCATCCAGATCATTCAAGTAATAAATTAAACTTCCAAATTTTACCAATACTGCTGTATAAAAAGAAACAATCTTAAGTTTCCAGACACGCTTGAAAGTTTTTTTCTTTTTTATTTTTTTGCCAAAAAAAGTTCATATTTATCATCACGTATGGGGACAGGAAAGGATTCTATAAAAAGATAAGGTAAAGCAACTGCTAGGATTTGACACACTGAGCATTGTCATATTCCATTACTAGCTTTTTGATATGAGACAATTTGCAATGTAAAAAGTTAAATTTCTTCAGGGCATCACTATACCTACGATCATGTTGGCAAGCTTGGTATTCTTTATAGATCTTACCTTTGATTTTCTGGAAGAGAAACAGAAACATTTTAGCTCTAGCACAAATCAAATCATAATACAACTACAAGGGCAAGTCAGTAAGTAGGTTACAAACGAACAGGAAATGAGTAGTAAATTGTTTACAAATATGCCAATAAAGACAAAAACTAACTAACATCAAGGTGCTCATTTAGTATTTATGAGACAATCAAGCGCAAACTGGGCCCATATAGCCGTGAGGCCCTCCAGGCTTA
This sequence comes from Pardosa pseudoannulata, assembly GCA_032207245.1. Classification (NCBI taxonomy): domain Eukaryota; kingdom Metazoa; phylum Arthropoda; class Arachnida; order Araneae; family Lycosidae; genus Pardosa; species Pardosa pseudoannulata. Next base: position 93,906,720 of record CM063507.1, on the reverse strand, counting down.
TCCCGGCTGTGGTGGGCAGATTGCAAGTATGGGGCTAACCCACCCCGAGCTAGACCCTTCGAAGTACCCATCGCACCGCAGGCACCAGTGGCAGGAGGATGCACCAGAGGTGCGCTGCTGAGGAGGAGGAATTTGGAATACTACTGGATGCTTAGCGGACCTCCTGATACTGGAATTAGTGGAGAAGGAGTGAACCAATGCGGAAAAAACTAACTCGTTGCACCAAGCTGGACGGGAGACCAGTGTGGCCGAAAGAGAGAGACAGGAGATTTAGAGAGGCGAGACTCGCAATCCTGGGCCTCAGGACCATCACTCAGGGGGTCATTGTGATAGAACATTTTAGCCCACCCTGCAGAACCCCTGTGACTCGGCGTGCTCGAAAAAGGAAACACTGGGGCCTCGTATAGCCCCAGGAACTGAAAAAGCCCTAACTTACCTAGCTTACTACTAAAAAAAAAAAGTCCTCAGTAGGAGAGGGTCCTGCTGAGTTAGCACCGGAGTCAGCCCAGGAGGTCTGACTTCGACGTATTTATGAGACAACAATTGCACAAGATGAGCAGTTAGATTTGAAAATAGAGACTGTGCTCAGTGAGTGTACACTAGGTAAGAAAGAAAGTTGTAATACTAGACTCAAGACTCGAGTTTGTGTTACATGGACACCTGCATTTTTTTTACAGAACTAAGGAGCGAAGACTGACACATCGTGAGAGGGTGGACAAGCCCGGTTCAAGGGAGGTGAAAAGTTCACCAGAAGGGGGAAGTATGCAACACCTGCCAATGCCAGCTGCGGAGGAGAAGGTAATTTTTCCCATGGAAGCAAAAGCCTGACCAAAGAGGTGGGGGGGGATTCCAATCCGGCCCTCATGCACAGCAACTGAGGAGATGCCTGCTCGGTACAAGAGAGAAAGGACATTATTCTCAAAGGAGAGCTGAGACCGAGAAGTGCTTTCCGCTCAGCACTATTTGGTTATTCTCGGGGTTTCCAACCATGTTTTGTGGTTAATGATGTTCAATGTACATATGTTTAACAAAACTTGTACATAATAAATATTTAGTCTAAGAATCAAATGAATGTTCACTGAATAAGTCGCACTAGAATATATGCCACACACATAATTAACTTACGAAGAATAAAATTCATCAGACCATCAATTCTGTAATAAAGGTTACAATTCTAATTTTTAATAATTCCTTTTGCTAGAAGGTGCATTCTAACTGTTAAAACATCTCTTTTATCTCAGCTCTTGTCCATTTCTCTAAATAGTCTTCCAAAACAGACCAGGATGCTAGTTTCACAAAATCTTTTATTCCTACGCCATTTCCTTTAAATTTAACTCAGAATAGCCAAATGGGTAAGGTTCTGCCTTTCAAAATCAGAGTAGTAGGTTTGAATCTCTCTCTTGGCGTGGATGCTCATAGCTGTTCAAAATTGGCATTACACGGTAGGTGCTGGTCTCATTAACCCTTATACTGCAAAAATTTGGCTGTTGCTCTCCAAACCAAACAAATTAATTCTTGTTGTACAGATTTCCAATTCCAGATAAATCTCTTGTTAACTTTGAATTTTTCTAAGAAAATGCACTGATACCTGACCTCCCCAGACAATCACCTAAGTTGACTCCAGCACATTTGCATAGAAATAGCATTCACTGGTATTGTAGGACATGCAACATCAGGTTGATATTGCATGACACAGTATGAAAAATATATACAATAGAGAAGGGGTTGCCAAACTTTTGGGATACATAATCTACTCCACATTTAAAAAATCGAAGGTGGTCTACGAATGGCAGAGCTAAATTAACATAATGTACATGTTTATAAATTTTCTGTAACAAGAAATATTTTTAGGTAAATTATCTAATTTTTCTAAAAAAAAAACTTAATATTAATATTTACAAAATAAAAATTTACTGACAAAAATAATCAAAGTATTCATATATCAAAAACGGACCATCTTATTCACTTCGTTTAGTTGAAATTTGGCACTATATATCTGTGACAAGTTTATTATATTGTGGCCGGCACAAGCTTATTGCAATGCATAAACACGAAATTAAATGTTCATCTTTTAACAAACCATTACGAACCAGAGTTGCCACTCTAAAGCTCTAAAAAGCTTGGAAAGCTTAAAGTCGCCAAAAGTCTCCAGCGATGTGATACATCATCCGAAAAGTCGCCAAGTTTGTTCACTAAAACCGCAGTGTGTATAGTATATCGAATCAGATAATGATTATATGGTACTGATTCGATTATATTATAATCTAAGTATCCCACTTTGTCAAGTTCTGCTACAAAAATATGAATTTATCATATTGTGGCCGGCACAAGCTTATTGCAATGCATAAACACGAAACTAAATGTTTATCTGTTAACAAACCATTACGAACCAGGATTGCCACTCTAAAGCTCTAAAAAGCTTGGAAAGCTTAAAGTCGCCAAAAGTCTCCAGTGACGTGATACATCACCCGAAAAGTCACCAAGTTTGTTGACAAAAACCGCAGTGTGTATAGTATATCGAATCAGATAATGATTATATGGTACTGATTCGATTATATTATAATCTAAGCATCCCACTTTGTCAAGTTGTTTCTATTTCATTCTCCACTGTAAAATGACAAATTCGTTGTATTATTTTTCACAGTTTGTTTTCGGTTTTAAAGCATAAACTGTAGTAAATTTTTATTTCAAATAATTCATCAATTCTATGTGATAAGTCATAAATTAAATTTTTAATATCCAAGGTCATTATCAGGATGGTAACGCGGACTACCTAAAATGTCTTTACGGTCGACATCTTGGCCACCCTTGCAATAGAGGCACACGAAAAACACTTAGTTGATATTTTTGAACTGATAATTGGAAAAATAAAATTCCATCAAATATGCTGTCCCACTAGGTATGCCACAGACATAAAACTTCAACTGTGAAATCTGTTTTAAGCAGCAACTCATTTATCCAAAATTACAGTATATAAAAATATTACTGGCTACATTAGCAATAACCAAATTTTCTGCAATATGTCTTGATCACAATTCTTTTTAAAAAAATTTTTAAACTCATTTATCGAAGAATATTATATTCAACAAAAATATTACCTTCTCTAAAATATTTTATTTGCATCTCTGAAAGTTAATCATAAAGCTATTCAGGATTAAACTCATTACTGGTATCAGAAGTCTATACTATCCAACATAATTGAAACAGTAATCCCCCCTCATCTAAAACTCTGCATAACATTTTATTCCTATATTAATAAAGTTAAAGAGTGAAAAAAAAAGGGTATTTAAATATCACTTTTTAAGGTTGGAGAAAAAAAAATATTCACATACTTTGAATTCATCAGACCCTTCTTCACATGTATGTAAACGGTGTTCTAAATGTGCAAACTTCCTAGATATAGATTTGATTTGAGCATGTAACCTTAAGTATTCTTCATACTCAGCATTGAAGTCTGCTTTGTATTGCGCTCTCTGTTCACCAGATTCTATTGTACCATATTCCCTTAAAAATAAATAAATCAAAGGTTAATACATTTTCAAACATCTGTAATCATTACATACCTCAATAAAAAAGAAAAATGTAGTTACAGGAATTATATTAAACAACTATGCATTATCTGTAACTAGGAAAGATTTTTTTTCATGTTATAAAATGAAGAAAAATTAACAAATTCACTTCAAACTCTTTGTCAATGACCGAAAACTTTTTAATCCAATAAGTATTATTAAGTTTTTATACAAACAATACACAATAAATAAATATATATATATATATATATATATACAGTCAGTACTGGCTATATGGGAACATGTGTTAAAGTGTACCGCTTATACAGTCATTTTATTTTCTTGTTACCGGTTATATGGTCAATTTTATGTTTTCAATGAGTTTCCTTTTTTTAAAGAGGTCAGTGTGAAATCGGAGAGGACCTAAGTTTAAGCCTTTATTTCTCTCCCTTTCCCCCTTTCTTGTTTGTGTAGATTCCTCATCAAAGTTTCTCACCTCTTTCAGTTCTCTTGCCTCCTCACAAGAGGTAGACATCTGTCTGTTTATTGGTTGAAGTTATCTCCCCCTGCTCTGTTGAAATTGAGACAAAACAAGTAAAGGAAAATTTTGTTGCATTTGGATCATACGTCACGAGTAAGAACGTTCATTTTATAATTATGGCTTCAAAAAGAAAGAATTTATCATTTGCTGCCATAAATGAATTGATTGAAAAATTTTAAAAATCTAATTTTTCAAAGGGTGCTTTCGCCAAAGCAAATTCGATTACCCAGACAACATTAAACAACATTTTAGCTGCCAAACTTTGGTCCTTAAGTATTGAAATCGGTAATTAAAAAAAAAAAAGTCAGTGTTTGTCACCTTAAGGGAATGTGGATAAGGGTCTTCTGTCATGGATTAAAAATGCATGGTATATGCACAATAGGGTTGTATTGTTCTGTATTACATGGTCATCCTGCTTATAGGGTCTGATTTTTCTGGACTGCCAAGCTGACCATATAACTGATACAAACATGTATCTTAAAAAGCTTGATTTATTGGTTTGATTATGGTGTGTTCACTTAAAGATATTTATGAATATGTACTGTTTGAATCTTTGACTCTTTTGTAGACCAAAATTGTTAATAGATTAGCTATGATAATGCTTGCACTTGATCAGTACTTCTACACATTGAAAGATAAAAATGTAATTACCCCTTTTTTTATAAAATAAATAATCCAAAAGCAAAGTAGAAATAAATCATAAACTATATAAATATCACAAACCACCTAAAACCGCACTTTCCCATTTACTCTTATTAATAGACAACCTTTCGGAAAGACCGACTTTTAATGGTTCAGTGAGTGATCACTTTAGAGAAGTTTCACTGTATATGCATAGAATGTATATTATTTTAGTAGCATACTCAGGGTTTTATCATTCTTAGTTCGGGCCATTAAAAGCCATTTAATCACTACATATGCAAGTCATATTTACTTAGAGTTAACTTGTGAAATCTGAGAAACAGCTAAAAAATATAATTCTATTAAAATAGAGCATATTATAAAGCTATATTAACAATTCGTATATAACTACAAATTTGATTTTGTTTAAAATGAGTACTCATAGAAAATAGTTATGAATAAGAGTGAATTCAGGCAATACTCTTAAAAATGCAGTCATTATTCTTTATATTGAGTTTTTGCTAGTAAGCTCCCTGGTTATATTTCTATATAATGAAGTAAATTGACAAAACTATACAAAAACTATAATAATTTGAAAAAGTGTGTATGTTTTAAGAGTATCATCTTATATGGCCTTCTTCATTAGTGCCTAATTTAAATATGACATCTAACGGTCAAAAGGTTCCTCACTTCCGGTATATACTACAAGGTTCAGACTCTTTCCACAGAAAAAAAATTAAGCACTTTTTAAGCACCTTAATTTTCATTGTACTATGATCAACCTACAGCTAAAGCTTAAAAACTGAAGCTTTTCATGAGCTTTATGATTTGTAAAATGACATTAAATAATATATATAGTTTAATTTAATAATTTCATTAAACACAATTGTTAATATCTCATACTTTATGTTAAGACATCTTTCTTTGCAAACAAATTTTAGAACAGCAATAGTCCTTATTGATCAAATGCCCCCCCCTCTCCCTAAAAAAATCTGAAATATTTGTAAAGTTAAGAAAGTAGTATCTGTGGTGGAAGATCAACAAGTTTCACATCATAGCAACAGTATTTTTACAACAACATAGATGTAAAATAAGATAATAAAAAGTACTTCTGTATTATAAACAGGTAAATATAATATTCACACACACAGAGAGAAAAGAAGATGCAGTATCTACACTAAAAAAGGTTTAATTATGACATACTCAAAACAAGATTGAAGAAATTATCAATGCTATTTTTAAAATGTAACTGAAGAACTATTTCCATTCATAATAGAAGATGAGAACCCAAAAATATAGGAAGGGGGAAAAAATAAGAGAATATGTCTAATTTTAAAGCTCATTTTTCTTTTCTTCTATACATTTTTTAATTGGTCTAACTCTTCTTTCTTATCTTTAGCTTTGTTGAATGGATTGACGATTAATTACCAAGGGAAGTAAAAATTCAGCAATCAATATTTGGGGAAAAATTTATAAATTTTAAGGTTACAAAAAGAAAATTAAGCACTTTTTAAGGACTTATTAGGGACCTTAAAAATGGATCTACAAAATAAGCACTTTTTATGGATTTTAAGTACCCGGCTGAACCATGTAACTATTTCTGCAGGCACCTTAAAAAACCCTAAATATAAAAGGTTAAAAAAAATACTGTTTGATATCAAAAAATATTTACTTTATATATTCAGGGCATTCATATTCTGAAGGGGATCCTTGTGGAGGTGGAACTTGTAAATCTGTACCTGAAAGAAAGAAAAGCATTAAACATTTCTATTATACCACTGTAATTTTAACAATTATAATAATCTAAAAACTAACAAATTTATAAAAAATGCAATAGAAAAATTTTAATTTCTTTTCCTTCTATGGTCTCTAGAAGTGCAGGAATATTATTTACAGTACTACTTTTGGAAAATGATTATAAATTTTGGAAAAAAATAAATAAATACTAAATGATGGGTTCTCAACAATTGTGGAGAAGAGTGGGAGAGTTTGTGACAATGATGAACTGTTTATATTCAGTAATAATTCTAGAAGTTTAAATAGAAACTGCATAAAGAAGAATAATTCATATCAAGGACCATGCATTTTCCCTGTCTTTTCCAGTTTTTTTACCTCCATAAAATCAGTCTTTCCCTTTAGTTTGTTTATAGATGAGGTCAGTTAAGTTTGCAAAATGAAATTGCAGCAACGCAACCGCATACACCATGGTCTTCTCAAACCGCTAACAGCAAACATAGTACATTGACTGTAACTGTCACAGAGAGGCGCTATAAGCAGAGACAATAGACTCTCAGACACTCACTGGAGTCTGCGATGCTATGGTTGCAAGCTAACACGGCTCAATGTATTTCTGTAATTTTAATGTTTATTAAATATGTGTTGTGAATATTCCTAGCCTTCATCATTCATCTGAACATGTGTTGGATTTACTTTAACGTGTGCTCGATTCCATTGGTATGATATCCACCCGTGATGTACGAGCACTGAAAAATGATCAATCTATCTTTACTGAAAACTCATCTTTTAACAACTTTCTATGTTAGTATAACAAATACAAACATATAGGAATCGAAATAAAGGATTCTTGTACACTGTTTTAACTATTCTATCTAGTTCATTTTATATATCCTTGCAAGGATTTTATATATCCTTGCTTGGCCCATCCCTCTAATACATATTATATCAGATATATAATCATACATTTGTCACATACATTTACATATATATACCTACATATATATATATATTACATAATGTATCAAAATTATTACACCTACAATATCTTTCTAACATTCACCAGTTCCCCTTCTCATTTTTTTTTTTCTTTTTACATCGAATTTCCCAGCTGCATAATATCAGATTTGAAGGAAAGTTTGCCACCTTAAATTCTTTTTGCCAGCCTTCCAAAACCAATGTTAAAATAAATGATAATTTTCTGTCCACTCGCCACATTATCAGCTCTCCCAGGAAAAATAGCTCACTCTTGCAATGTCAAAATTTCTGCATAAGGGTGACTAAGCCAATGGTCTCATGGGAAAAACTGTGTGATCCCTTGTTGTTTGGCAAAATTTATAATAGAAGAGAGTTTTTATGATCATTTGATGCTTAGCTCTGGTTGTGTAAAGACATTTTTTATCTTAATACAAAAAATAAAAATATATAATATAAATATATATATATATATATATGATGAAGTGGGAACCCGTCTTTCAACGTTATCTTAATAAAGGTCTTTAGCTGAAACAGTATCATTTTTATGGACATGACTGCAATTCCCCATTGAGAAGTCCGTCTCATTACAGAAAAGATAAGGAGATACACGCTGTTGGAGACAGATTTTTCTAGATATATTTTCCCACAGATGTCGACCCAGGTGTTACATGTCTTGTACATAGAACTTCATGTTAGCTGACCTCTCCGTTTGTCCTGTCCCTATGAAGTGGGAACCCGTCCTTCAATGTTATCTTAATAAAGGTCTTTAGCTGAAACAGTATCATTTTTATGGCCATGACTGCAACCTCCCCATCGAGAAGTCCGTCTCATTACATATATATATATATATATATATATATATATATATATATATATATATATATATATAAATTTAGACTTCACAATTCCTTTTTAATGGAGCCATAACTGAAAACTACTTAACCTTCTGATTGGCCATTAAGCTTGGGCAATTCAAAATAATAAGGGCTAACTTTGTAATGACAAGAGTAATTTTGCCTTGTTACAAAAATATATTCAGAAAAATAACTTTAGAAAAGAATAGTATTAATGACATCTCATAACTGTGAGTAAATAAAATAGCATTATACAGGAAAGACAAAAAGAATGTAAATTTTTCTTACTGTTGTACTCCATGCTATCCCTGCTATCAGAACTTGAATGAGGAGAATTACTACAAGATCCATTTGTTGTGGAAGTCACTTTTGATCTATTCATAAAGGAAGGGTGATTATTGTAGCTGGATTTAATACTATTACCATTTACATATCCATTAGTAACAGTCTTTGAACAATCGTCTCTCCTAGATTCCTTGCCCTGGCAGTGAGAATTAGAATCGGGCGAAACTTGTTTCGAGTCATATGCCGAGTCTATTGATAATGGATGACTAAGTGTTTTAATCTGGGTTTTATCAACAGAATTACTATTTACATAAGTTTTCTGATATCCATTAGTTGGACGCCAGCGAACAGATTCATCTGTTTCAGGTTTAGCATTCTTAAAAACTACCGAGTCCTTCTGGGAAGACTTGTCATGATTTGTATAAGCAGATGACACTTGACTTAGACCAGACGCTGGATTACGAAAGTTCTTTTCACTGTCTTCTGTTGCACTACTACTCCTCTGACTAGAGGACAATAACAAGTCTTCACCTCGGGTAGGAGTAGAATTTTTCTGACTTGAATTATTGTCATTACTTATGCCCACAGGAGATTTTTGGCTTAATTCACCCTGGTTACTGCAATTACCATTGAGTTGAACAGGTGAATATGGACTCTTACGACAATTGGCTACAGTTGAATGCTGAATTTTGTCACTGGCACTATGATCTGAAGATTCATTCTTCATAATAGGTGTAGTATTATCAGGACGATTATAATGAGATATCCTCTGTTTCTTACTTCGAGGTTCTTGGCCGGTAGAAATAGGCTCGGGTGCGACACGCTTCTGTGGGAAAAAAAAAAGGTTTTCTTACATTAAATATTGTTGTAAGAAATACACCTGATAGTATATTTCCAATAACATACAGTTTACATTTCAAAAATTTACTACTACTGGTATTATAATATAAGAAAAATAAAAATTTAGATACTAGTAAAATAAAATTATACTCAAAGTTTTTGTAAGGATGCATTGTTTTCTTTTTTTATTTTACTTTTATTAGAAAAGAAAGCATGATGGAAGGGGCATATTTAATGTAATAAAAAGTGTTAAATATAAAAATATGATTATATTACATACCCAAAAATATATTATTTTACATTTTCTGTTCAGGTATGAGAGCATTCTTTTGGATAAATTTAACATTATAGTTTGCTTAAAATGGTTAAATATCTCCTAACAAGAATCTTACATCTTCATATAATTAAAACACATGAACACAAACAAAATTCTCATTTTACACAACTTATTCTTTTTTATCGATATCCATATCTTTGATACAAAATAAGTTAATATTACTAAACCTAAACTTGAGATGGTGCCATTTGCAACCTATATCTTTTATCTAAAAAAAGAGAAAAATTTTTGTTGCCTTTAAGCAATTATACTCACCATTTCCTGACTCTGATCAGTTCTATTATCCTACATCAAAGTTAATACTACTTACTATATATTCCATTGAGAGAACATTAAACTAGATGAGTTTTTTTAAATTTCCTTACCACTTCTCTGACAAATTAGATCTCTATCATTCTTTATAATTTGAAGAAAAAACATTTTTAGTCCAGGTTCTACATTCCATCTCAAATATCAAAGTTACAGTAAAAGAAAGCCATGTCACAAAATACTATGGCAAGACATGTTCCACTACTCTCCATATCCTCGAGAATATTCTATGTGTAGTTAATTCTTCCATACAATTATAAATAAGCTGCACACAATTCAAAAAGCTCAATTCCGATGACTGAAACCATGTGCCTTTATGGATACTTCTTTTACATGAAGGGCTTAACTAAAGGCAAACTACATTACCTTTAAGATGAAAGGTTGCAGCACCACTGAATCTCATCTTCGAAATGCAAATTTCATTTCAAGATTCTTATCACAAGTTGCAATATATGCCCAAACACCTTACTGTTGAAAGTATCTCACTGCTTTTAAATCCCAAATTTTCATTGCTTTTACATTAATTATTAGAAAGTATTATTATATTAAGAAAGAGACATGACCGAAAAAAAAATGGCTGTGACTTGCTTAGAAAATAAGCTGGAAAAAGGTTACCAGCAGTGGTATACTGTTTGGCGCTGGTTGCATCATTATTGGTAACTTTATTGCCAGTGCCAGTATAAAAGAAAAGTACCAATAAATTTAAAAAATGAATTTCTACAAAGATTTTGTTATACTGAATCTAAAAATGCAAATTTTATTTTTTAAAAAGTTTGAAATTGGTAAAATATTAGAACTTTTCTGATATTTGCAGAATTTTGAAAAGTACCCTGACAATTCCTGGATTTCCTCATTTTTCCTGTCTGGATACCTTTGTCTACTTTTACACACACAGAGAAATGAAATAAGATTTTAGTTACCTTTGATTTAACAGTTTGTACAAAATGGTAATGCCTCTATTTCCTACCCCCTCTACAATTCTTTACATTAATCCTCCTTTATTATCTTTGCTCTTTTACAGTTTACTACTCTGTAATTTAAGTATCCCAGTTTTTGCACAGCAACTATCAAAAACTCTCAATAAAACATAGTTACAAAACTAGCATATAGCCCATCATATGACGGGATCAGTAAAATTTTTAATTTTTCAGAATGGTAAAGAACCCTATAAGGCAGGTAAAAAAATGGTTTGTTTGTTTTTTTTTGGGCTGAGAATTACCTTTCAACAAAAATAATCAATTAAAATTATCACATATGTACTTAATCTATTATTTAAGTCAAATAAAAAGAAAATTATTTACGTTACATCTAAGTTCAGTGGTAAAACGTATGGAAATATTGCAGAAAATATTTAAAATATTTTAAAATAAGAAATGAATAAATGAAATGGTTAAAGGAATGACGTCATAAGGTTAGAAAAAAATTGTTATTTTTACCTATGTATTATGTAATAAATTTAATCGCTTGCTCTTAAAATGGGGCTTGATATAATGGCATTAAATGCTTGAAAAGGGGACAGGGTGGATTTCGACCATTTTAAAGAGGACAGTATCTTTCTCTGTGATACAAAGCTTATTCATACCAATTTACTTCAGAATCGAATGTATAGTTTAGGAAAAGATAAACTTGACTCTCTTTGAATTTTGCAAACCCTAACTCGTCAAAAATCCAATATGGATGCTCTATCCACTCCAGGTCCAACAGCTTCATAACTTCGAGGACAGACGGGCAGATAGCTTGGGTTATTATTACATTACGAGAAGAAAGTTTAAGGATACACAACATGAAATGTTTATGTGAGTAGGGACATCCGTAAAGCATAACGTGAATTTAATAAAATAAAAATAGTAAAAATTATAAAAAGTTGAAAAAATAGTAAAAATTTATTTTAAAAATAATAAAACGACTTTTAAAATAATAAAATAACTGTCGGAATAAGAACTTAAAAGAAAAGGCAGAAAATATTAAATATATTAGACATTAAAAGCATTTGGCTGCGTCGGGGATAGAACCATCAACCCGAGAAGTAAAACAATCAAATGGGCGGTCATTCTACCAAATGTACAACACCTGCACGTTGTGAGCAAACTAATTGGAGTATATGAAGGTTCAAGTAGAAACAGTCCAGAAATTTAAATATCACTTTCTGCCTTTGCCACCCTATCAAGAATAAATTTTTATAGAATAAGAGGAAGGATAAGGCTTGAAAGAGTAGCATTTAAAGCTCGAAAAGGGGGGATGGGGTGGATTTCGAACTCGCTTTGAATTTTGCTAACCCTAACTCATAAAAAATCCAATATGGATGCCTGTATCCATTCCAGGTACAACCGCTTCATAAATTCGAGGACAGACAACTTGGGCTATTATTATATAGGTGATCCTTTCAGCAGATAGATACCCTTTTTTTAAAATTTAAGCCAATTCAAAAGACTTTTGCACTTATATGGTCTACTTTTAAAAAGAGTTTAAGGCAATTAAAAACTCTTTTTAAAAGTAGTTTTTAAGTAGTACTCAATTTAGTACAGCAGAAAGGTAAGTACTACATTATTTTAATAAAGACATTTTAAAATATTTGATTGGCTTTATCAATAAATGTACAAACTTGAAACTTTAAAGAGCACAAAATAGCCTGTCATTCATCCTTAAAAAAGAAAGTTTTCTATCTCCATCGAGAATAAAAAATTTATAAAAACTAGAACAACTTATAATGAAAAACACAGATAAATCAAAAGTATGCCTTAAAAAAAAATTATACTAAGTATAAGAATGTATAATTAATTTGCAGTAAAATCAGAAGAAATTGCAATTAAATTTTTTTTGTGTAAGTGTAAAAAGTAAATAAAAGTACCATATATATTTCAGAATATAAGCCCATCTGTGTGTCTGCCAAGAGTGCGATTTTCCTCAAAAAATTTATCCAAAGTTCAAAACCCGTGTATAAGTATTAATGAAAAAAAAAATTGTAATAAGTTCAAATCTGTCATCAAGCATGTAAAGTGGGAGAATATTGTTTCCAATCATATTGCTTTAAAATAAAACACTACACCAATGCTTCTCAAACCTTTTTAATCACAACATCCAATTTAAGTGCCACAAATCAATCACACCTCGAGACAAATACAACGGCATCTCCTAGCATGTTTGAAAGTGGTGAGAAGAAACAATTTACATTTTAAATTTTAATTAACTTCATGATGTCTTAATTAATTTCACAATTTTACACTAACTTATCTAGATTACTACCCTGGCACACAGTTTGATAATCACAGAGTTAAACCATGTGACCTATGATATTTTTACTTAGATGCTAATGGCAAGTTTCAACTCTGGTAACCCTATCTAGAGATAATTTTTTCATGAATTTAAGCAAAATACTATGTTTGGCAAGTCATTGATTATTTATGGATTACATAGAATTCTGTTCATAAGGAAATTAGCCGATCAACTACCGTTATAGTACTGTTGTTTTGGAGTTATTATAACACTAAGATTTATTTTAAATTTATTTATCAATTACATATTTTCTCATTTCACAGTTTTTGAACACTTCATTTATTTTATGCCATTATAAATTTTCTTTTTTGTTCTTTATTGTATTTTTTTAAAAACCATTTCATTAATATTTTGAATATTTGACGACTTTTTAGTTGCCAATGCAAAAAATGTCACCAAAAAGCACATGTATTACATCTGTTCCATGGATCCATAAGCCAATAACCTCCCACTTAAGGTTTTTACCCAAATATTCTCAGCTTATACACAGAAATATACAGTATACAAAAAATAACACAAATTACTTCCCTAAAAACAACAAAAGAAATATGTCAAGAATAAATGCATTTCAGAGAGTTTTGATATACATAAGTAGTGTGCAAAAATTGAAGTACCATGTTTGCAAATATTACAGTTTTACTTACTTGTACAGGTGAACAACTAGGCTGAGAATTAGGGCTTGGAACTTCATTTTCATTATTTGCACTAAGAAACTGCTGTTTTCTCCTAAATAACATTTACAAGGTAAAATCAAAATGGCAAACACACTGAGTAAATATAAATAATTCTTAGATATAGATAAAAATCTTACTTTCGAATTATTTCTAACTCTTCCTGAGTACAAAACTTCCAATTTTCTTGAACTTCATTCCACAAGTTATTGGCAAGAATATATACATTTCCTTTAAGTGTGCCAACTTGGGTTAAGATTGCTGTAATTCCCTTTCTGTCTTTCTCTCGTATTCCTTCTACAAAGACATAAACAACAGACTTCAGCTCTACTGACAATTTTAAGTAGATAAAAAGAAAATTATTGTATAAAAGCACATAAATTACGGAACAATTTTTGTTATAACACATACCACTCATTAATCTAACTAGAAGTTCAGGCCTTTTGTATGGTCGAACTGCTAGAATATGTATGATTCTATCCCTAAAACAAAGAGAAAGAAAAACACACAATTATTTATCAGTTTTAATAATTAAATTTGAAAGGAAAAAAGTAATGTACTACACTAAGATGGTAAAGTTTATTTAAAAAAAAAAAATGCATTTAAAGGAAAGTAGTACATTTTGAGCTAAAAAGGTATTTATTAAAATAGCCTAATTTTGATCCAATATTAAATAAAATGTTCTGTTCTGTTTAGAGGAAAAATTTTAAAGATCATTAATAAAGGTCAACTTCATAAAAAGTTAATTTTTCTGTATGAAGTAATACATTAAAAAAGAAATATATGTACACCAAGTAGGAAAAGAGAGTAAAATTCATCTCCAAAATAATTTCTAAAATATCTAAAGAAACTAGTTTTATGAATCAAACTGAAACTATTAATTAACTTATTAACTTATTAATTAACTTATCAACTTAAACTATTAATCTTTTTATTCTGTGAACCTCAATTATATTAAAATGAATGATGTATTTTATTTTACAGCATAATAAAGGCTAGTTTTTTTAAAATATGTAGCGGGTACAATTACTCCCCTCTCCTTTTTACGATAGGTGGCACTAGAAAGCCATCGAGTGTGTTCTAATATAGTGTCAGTGGTCTATGAGAGTGTGTTTTTGTGCTCTTTGTTGTTTTGTGTTCTGTGTTGTGGAACTTCGAAAGGAAATAAAAATGGTTCCAAAAAAAATGACTAAATTAATTCAAAACGTCTTTTGAAATAAGAGTCTCGTCCTTCTACAGTGGCGCCCAACGTGAAATTTTGAAAGAATGGAAAAGTGCCATCCAGACACATGCCATGTTTCTTCCCGTTCTGGAAAATAGTAAAATTCTGTTAAAGTATCGATTCATCTCAACATGTGTTGCCCTAACACAATGTGAAAATGAAGTCTTTTTAAGATATGGAACACCCCGTCATCTAATAAGTGATAATGGTACTCAATTTGTTAGTGCAATCATGCAACAGTTGTGTTACGTCCTAAACATCAAGCAAAATTTAATTCCTGTTTACCATCCACAGGCCAACCCCGTTGAGCGTAAAAATAGAGATCTGAAGCCTCGTTTGGCAATCGTGGTAGCTACCAATAATACCTTATGGAAGGAGCAATTACCAGCCATTAGATTTGCAATGAACACTGCAAAATGTGAAACTACTGGATGCACTGCAGCATACTTGAACTTTGCCCAAGAATTAAGAACTTTAGACAATGTAACTACTGACCTGCAATCTGTTATTCATAACGATAATTTTGTCCCAGAATTCACTCCTTATTTAAAACGTTTTGAAAGGAATACATCACAAATTAAAGAAAATATCGAGAATAATCAGGATCGTCGAAAAACATATGCAGATAAATCACGTAAATCAAGCCCTAATTTTAAACCTGGAGATTTAGTTTGGGTAAAGCTTCACCCATTAAGCAAAGCAAACCAAAGAGTAAGTGCAAAATTGATGCCTAGGAAAGATGGCCCTTACATCATTTTGTCCCAAAAATCCCCTACTACCTTTTTCATAGCCAGTTGTGACAAACCTGATGAACCTTTAGGTGCATACCATGCATGAGCTTTAACACCTTTTCAAAATGTCATACAAAAACAATCTCCTGTGGTGCCGCTCTGGAAAAGAGGTAGACCCCCGAAACAGCCCCCTCCTGTTTCTGTGAAAACTGAATCAAATCAAAAATCCCACCACCTCGCCGAGACGGTCTTCGGAGGTGTAGGTGGAAGATGTAGCGGGTACAATTACTCTCCTCTCCTTTTTACGATAGGTGGCACTTCGTCCTTTTACAAATATCAATTTCTTAAATGTTTTAACTTTAAAATATCTGTTTGTTAATAGAATGTTTTGGTTTACAGAATTAAACAGAGTACTTTGATTTAATATAAAATCCAGTTTTGAATATACATATTTCCAAAGGCATCTATCTTGTACAGTGAATTTTATTTTTTCACTTAGTATGCATTTTTTAGTATTTGTTATTTTCAAAAATATACTATAAGAAATGACAAAAATACATAAGTCTTTTGAAACATTATTAAAGAACTAGTAAAAAATTCAGACTTAGTCAAAAATTCAACTTAGTTTAAATTAAGAACTTTTTACTTTATCATGAAAGGAACAAAGTGTGCAATGCAGAAGATATGTCCTCTTAAAGCAATTTCTTACTTTATATAATTGTTTAACCAAAAGACATTTTATTTAAAAATTAATTTTAAATGACATTCAGAAAATATATTTAAAACATCAAGGTCTGCGCTATATTTAATATTCTATATTTAAGTGCCATTTATTAGGTAGAAGTAAAACTATAATTGATATAATAACTGCATTATTGCTTTATGAGCTGAATTTGTCCTTCAACACAATTAGGTTAATTGGTTTGGTTTGGAGGGCTACGGTCTACTGTTTTACACACAAGGGATAATGATACCGACAATTAGGTTAATAGTGAAGAGTAAAATATATCTTCCAAATAAATCAAAACATTATAAAGTATTAACATATAAAATGTACTTTTTTCATTAAAATCTGTATGCAATATAAGTCAATATTTTAAAATAATGCTCATGCATACTTTGAAAAGGATACTAAAAGCAAAACTACATATAAAGTGTACTTTCTTCATTAAAATCTATATGCAGGGTATCTGCCAAAATAAATTTTTTCAAATCCATGACTTTTCATGACTTCCCCTGATTTAGCGGATCATTTTCCATGACTTTAAAAAGCTTTCGTTAAAGTATATATGAATAAAACTTCTGATGTACATACAAATAAAATATATACTTTTAGAGAAATTACAGGAATTTTATCATAAACTATAAACTTATTTTATAAGTCTTAATAAACTCACATACATAAAAATAAATTGTTGTATCTACATACCAAAGTTTAATCATATAGCAATTTTTCAATCAAAATGTTTCCAATTTGAATTCAGGGTACTTTGGTATTATCTGGGTGACCATAAATAATAGCCAAATATAACACTATAATGTTTATATACAGTATCCCTAGAGATAAACTTATATTTTGTGCAAAAATCTTAACTCATTTTTATTAAAAAATACTAATTATTATATTAATAAAATTTTAATCTACAATTTAAGAAAAAACCAGAATAATATACATTTACCCAGCCATTAAGCTTTCTTGCTTTGAGTTTCCTTGGCGAACCAATTTTACTTGGCAATAGGGTCATTAGGATAATACATAAATACCAAACTCAGAAACTTCAGCCAAATGACAAGTAAAAATAGAATTAAACAATTCAAGGCATTTTTATTTAATCGGTAGTTTAGCAGATCCATGACTTTTACTCATTTTACTTTAAAAATCAAGACTTTCGATGACAAAATTAATCTATTGTATAAATCCATGATTTTCTATGACTTTCCAGGTGCGCGGAAATCATGTATATGCAATATAAATCAATATTTTAAAATCATACATAATCATACATACAAAGTATGCTTATGCATACTTTGAAAAAGATACTTAAAGCAAAACTTTTTTAAAAAGTGAAATGAAGGTGGTGAAAATGATATACCTAATTGGTTGTCTTAGAAGCTCAGGACTGTTGGCAAATTTATTTTTTGGATTTTGTTTCACAAATTTTGGCGGTTCCTGCTGTTTTTTAACAGGAGGTATGTTTACAGGTTTGAAAGTAGTTTTTGGAGGTAAGGAAGCAGCTGGAGGACTAACTTTAACAGGGGATACTACTAGCCCAGGACGTTTCACTTTAACTTTGCGACCTGAAAAGTAGACAAAAATGGAAAACATTTGTTAGTAATATTACATAGTGATAAATAAAAAATTACACAAGTATCAGTGGCGTGCGGTAGGTTTTCATGCAGGGTGTGCAGAGAACATGGATTTTCGAATAAATCTTTAATTATTGAGACATCCGAGTTCTCCATTCTGAAACGGGTTATTTATTATGAATATAAATTTAAAGATTACAGTAAATAAAATATTTACCTACGAGTAGTCCAGTAATAACTATAAAAACAGCTAAACTTATGAGAATTCTACTAGCACTGAAGCGAAAATCATGTTTTTTGTTGTATGGTGTCATATCGACGTCAAAAAAGCAATGCTTTGGGCATCCACGATATGTTCAGCAAACATAGCACCACATGGAGCCCGCTGCGGCGGTGCCGAAAAACCTAAAGTCTATTCTACATACAGAGGATTTCGCTGCACGCTGACACAATAGAGCGAACTGTTTCTTGTTCGGTCAATGGATTAAATCATATTTATTAATTGTTTTTAACATTTGGTTGGTTGGTTGGAGTTTTATGGTGCAAGGTCCTATTTAGGACATAAGTGCCAAGCACAAGTTTTTAACATTTGGAAATTATATATTCTGCGAAAAACATCTTAACAATTTTTAAAAACAAAACTAGGGATATGATGTTACTTAATATAACTTATATACTGTCTGTAAGACACAATGAATGGTAAAATTTGGACTGTTCTGTTAAAATTCATTTCTTTAAAACAAAACAACATTGTTTTTCAGCTAATTATTTCAATAAATAGAATACATTGCCGAAATTAATTTACCACACTAAAACATTTCACTTTATATTGATGAAATACTTCTTTTATATTTCCATGAAAACAAAATCTTACGATTATAAATTTAAACATTAACCATCAGCAAAATCGTATGGCCAGTTAATCAGTTAAAAAACCAAAATCGCTTCAGCACGTAAGTCTCTACTCTAATACAATGCTTAATAACCTGTACCTTCAGACGATTCTGAATGCCAAGTGCAGGAAAAATAACTGCACTTGCCTCAGTGCGATAGTATGCAGTTCTTCTCCAGTAGACCATACATATAAAGCATGATTTTCAATTTAGTGCTCAGTGCTTACACATCAGAACTTCCTATGTTCAAGCAAGCAAATCGACATAATATTTGAATATATTATAAATAATATTTATTATATACCATATAAAGATAGGTAGACATAGGTGCAGAAATTTATTGTCCCTCATAATTTTGCCAGGGTGTGCAGTGCACACCCTGCACATATGGACCGCACGCCACTGACAAGTATATAATAAAAATTCAAGTATTTTATTCTGAAGAATTTAAATTTGCTCATGACATTACTCATTTATGCTATATTTAAAAAAGTATTAAAGTGACAATAGCTAATAAAATAAAAATTGCATAAACAATGTTTAACTTGAAAAAAAAAAATATTAAACATTATACATATTTTTATCACACAATTGTAAAAAGAAAGAAGTTTGA
The DNA here is from genome assembly GCA_032207245.1 of Pardosa pseudoannulata. NCBI lineage: Eukaryota > Metazoa > Arthropoda > Arachnida > Araneae > Lycosidae > Pardosa > Pardosa pseudoannulata. Next base: position 93,887,002 of record CM063507.1, on the reverse strand, counting down.
GTTAATAAAAATTAATTTTAATATGGATAAATTCAACTATGAACATAAAAAAGTTCTTTAGAGTCAAACAAAACAAATTACCTAAATGAGGACCATTTGGTTTAATTTCTTTTGTGCTAAAAAGAAAAAAGAATGATTATGAAGTTATACATCAAATAAGAATTGAATGAACAGGAAAAAAAACTTAAGTTAGCTATTGTTATTAAAAAATAGAGTATTTTGTATAAACAGGCTTGCAACTGCTGAGGTACTTTCAAAAAGGTGAGAAAAGTGACAAATAATACATAATAAGTGACTAAAAAGTGATTAAACATTGGAAAAAAGAAAGAAAAAAAAAAAAAAGAATTTTTTCTACTCTTGATTACAGATGCTATTATTAAGATTTTTCTATTTATTCTAACTTTAAAACAAATGATTCATGCAAGACATGATTTTAGCGTCAAATACAAAAAGGTTTAAAATTTTGTTTAACACAACTCAGCATTCAAGAAAATCTATAAATTTGATTTGAATACATTCAATACCTTAATTTTATAATCGCAATTTTCTGCATATATTAATGAGGTTTTGAAATATTACATAGCTAGATTAGAAGCGTATCTAAACAAAAATTATGAAGAGAAAGAAAAAGAGAAATGTGTGCTTTGACATAAATTACTTTAATGTATTAAATGTACATTTCAGTACAAATGTAGATTTCAGGAACTTCAGTAAAACTTTTTAAAATCACTAAATTCTGAAAACCATATGACTCATTAAATTTTAATAAGAAAAATAAGATTAGAGCATCCCATTTTTGATCTTTTATTAAAATATTTTGTTATTAATTCAGATTTTCTTTTTTCAACAACAGACTTTTGCTGTGATAAATCATGAAAAAGTGACTGTTTACTTAAAAAAGTGACTAAAAGTGATCAATTGTAAAAAAAAAGTGACTAAAGGTGAGAAAAATGACAGAATTGCAAGCCTGTATAAAGTATTTATATGATAAGATAAACTGCAAAGCTACTATTAAAACCTCAAACTTTAACTTTTAAGGTGTTTTTCCTAAATGGTTTTAACGTATAAGTTACATAATAGTGTAACCTTAGAAAATCTCAGAAACATCTGAAATTTAAATAAAATATTACAAGCTGGAAATAATTTTAATATGTAATAAGTTTCTAGCATGAAAGCATATGCATTACTTGCTTCAAACTGAATTTTTAAAAAGTCGTCTTGTAGATTAAACATCAATAAGAACATTTGACAAAACATTCTAAAGATTAAGGCAATTAACCATCAAAATAATATAATTACCTAAAAATAATTATACTGTCATACAATATACATATGTGTGATAATTTATGTAAATGTATAAAAATATATTCTGTCTGAAATTCCAACTTTTTTTAGAACAAAAAGATACAATAATGTTTAAATTTCCAACAGAAAAATTCTCTGGACACTTAAACTATGATAAATGAAATTTGAATTTGAAATTATGAATAATGAAAACTGGTTTTATAACTCTTAAGTTTTATGTAAAATATTAAGCATGATGAAAATAGCTATTTTTAATTTTATGAAAAAATATATAATTTAAGGATAGCTAAATAAAAATAGTTTTCAGGACACAAAATTCTATATTATTTTTTAGCTGTACTTAAAAAGGAACACTAGGCATTATGAGTTAAATAAGAAATATTTTTTCCTCAGTGAAATGTAAATGTTTAAATTAATAAAAATCTCATAACTTACCAGAATTTTTTGTGTTCTTGCTCAGCAGCTGCCATTTTAACCCTTGTTTTTTCATAGCTGTCTTCATTAGCATGTATATGCATTTTCATAAGCATACATCCTAATGATTCTAGAGGCCTATTAAAATTAAAACTAACTATATATGGTCATAGAGACTGAAATAACATATATAACACACTTTATCATTACACAATTCATAATAAAAGATTATTTATGGCAGATATTTTTTGAAGTTATACAAATTATTTTTTATTTAAATTCATGCTATGACAAGGAAAATTGTACACCTTATAACTGTCAAATACTTTTTAGTTCTATGAATACCAGACACACATCAGAAAATTTTCAAAATTTTCTCTCACCTTTTGCTAAAAGTTACTAATGCAGAACACAAGTTTTGTATTTCCCGCTGCATGTTTGGGGTCTTAAGGTAGACTATCTGTTATTCTCATCACTTAAATGACTATATAAAATATAGCATTCTACACTAGCCATATCATAATTATTAATAAACAAAAATTGAAGAATTTTAAATAAAATACTTCTACTACTTGATAAAATTAAGAAACTAAAAGATGTCCGACTCAAATAATATATCCCCATAGCAGAATACTTTTCAATGTTCTGCAACAGGTTTTCAGATAATCAAAAATGTTCTGCAGGTTTTGAAGCCATGAACTTGCCTACTGAAGAGCAGCAGAGTCCACATTTGGCCATTTTAACATTTTTCACCTGAAGCACATTTTTACTAATGCCTTTTAATCAAAGCTTCAATGAAAATAGACTAACGTAGATGCTACAATGGGATTTTGACTATTTTATGATTAAAAATATAACAAAACTGACAAAAGTTTAAAGAAATTTACCCATGGCCAGACTGTCGAAGACACTCGAAGCTACCTTGAGGTCCATCTGCTTCGACATTAGAAAGCGTAAAACCGTACGTTTGGCTGCTGTTGCTAAGTGGCAAAGTAATTACCTAGAAAGAAAAATAAATTTTTAAAAGACTATACAATACAACAAAAATACACCTTTAAAGAATACAATCTTACTACTTGCAACAAGTTTTTAAATCACAGAGCCACACCTTCTATAAACAGAAGCAAGGGTAGGAGCACTGTTTACATAATTATTCACATATTTTGAAGGAAAAGTAAGCAGTTAAAACCAAAGCAATCATTAATTCAAGTATGACAAATATAATTAACACTGTTATGTTTAAAATAATTATAACTGTTTAAGAAACATAACTCATCTGGTAAAGTTTAAAATGTGTTATCAGATAATATATATTTTTCTATTTGATCCTATTTACTCCATTTATTTCATTCTATAAACTTTAATTTGGCATACATCTTTCATTTTGAATTAGGTGCCACTGGAATTACTGTACATAAGTATTAAACATTTAATATCACCTGTTTTATTTGTAGATATTTGTTCTCTTTAAATAATCTGGCAAGGAATATAGACCCTTTTATGTTAATCCATTGCCAAATATAATTTTTTAAATTTCTTTAGATTATAATTCATTATCAAAATTACATTTAAATGAATATTTTATTTGTGAAATTTGTTATAATTAGTGTAATATAACGTAAAAATTTTAAATTTGAAATAAATATAACCTTTATTTCAAAAAAAGAAATTCCCCAGACTGAAGATTGGGCATGATGACACAGTAGTTTATAGGAATAGAAATAGGCAACAAATATTAATATGACATATTTAATATCACTTCATGGGCATAGCAAGAAATTTTACTCATATCTCATTAATACAACTATTCATGGAAAAAGAACCTTGATGAACCAAAAATATTTGTTGTAGCCCACATGAACTTGAACACACTACACAAAAATACCAATTTATCCAGTTTTTCTAAATTTCTTAAAAAAGATAATTATTTGAGACCAAAGCAACAGGGCTGAAATTTTTAGATGATAGATACAGGTTCAGTTTGGTTCAGTATGGTCTACTATTTTCCTTCACTAGGGCTAATGAAACCAGAGCATACGGCTTATAAACAGCTACAAACATTGAAGCTATCAGTAGGATTTGAATCCACAATCTTAAATAATATTGGTTCTATGGGGGATAAATTTGGGACCAAATGAATTGAATGGATTAATTTGGAAATGATAGATCCAGTTTCTACTGTATATGTATGGAACAATACCAATGGGAAGTTACGACCTCCAATATCTGTCATCATTATGCTTTTGTATCACTTACGAGCTCCTTAGAAGAGAAATTAAAGTGGCTCTCATGTGAAAATTAGGTAAAAAGGGGAAAAGTACATTAATACAGTCAACTTTCAATTAACCAAAATTGGATAATCTCTAAAGAGAAAAATAGCCTTTAGTTGAAGCAAAATAATAAAATCTTTCGTAACACTAATTATTTTATGAAATTAAAAACAAATAGAAAGCTGTTATATCCCCACAGGGTTACTTTAAATTTTTGGCATGGAGCCCCCTTAAGTATTGCATAATCCGACAGTACAACAGTCAGTTTCTTCACTTGTACTGTGGTCGAACGAGGGACGAATGGCAGAGTGCTGTTCTTTTGTACTGGAGTTCTTGGGTTTGAATCCTGCTGCTGACATAGATGTTTGTGGCCGTTTGAAATCGGCTTTAAGCAGTAGGTTTTGGTCTCATTTGCTTACGTGTACTGTCAGTAGTGTACGCAGAATTTTTTCAAGGGTGGTGGGTTCATAATTTTCAAGGGATAGTTGATAATTCTAAAAAATAGCCCGCATAATTTCTACTAAAATTTTAATTTTTGCCATTTTGCCTGAGCTCAAGGGGGGTGTTTAAACCCCTAACCCTCCCCCCCTCTTGGGTACACCCTGTGTACTGTGATATACTATTGCAGTTTCAAGTCATTATCTTTCCTTTTTAATTGTAAGACACACGACATTTGTGAAAGCTTTAAATAATTAACAAACTTAAAAATATAATACAATAATAAAATAAAATTAATAACTTGGGTAAATTCAAGCATTAACTATAATCTTCCATTAAGTGTAGCCACTTGTTTGGTTGGCTGGTTTGGAGCAAGCACTACGGTCTACTTTTTTACTGCACCGGCGCTAATGAGACTAGGACCTACCGCTTAATGCCAATTCCAAACGGCTACGAACACCCATGATAGCAGCGGGATTTGAACCCACGCACACCGGTGCCGAAGATACTCATTCAGCCATCGTTCAGCAGTGTTATTTATTTGAACAAATATTGACAAACTGCAAGTAGGTAAAAAATACTTTAAGACGAGCTAAGAACTAATAATGTAATGAAAATTAATTTTAAAAAGGTTAATTTATTGGGAGAATTGCGGATGATTACCTAGCATCAGCCAATGAACGAATGTCCAAGACCTTATTGTTACCTTACGGGCCTTATGTTCAAGACCTTAATGAATGTTAAAGCTAATATCAGAATATAAAGCAAAGTCGAATTTGCAAGTCGAGTTCAGTACGGATTTTTAATTAGTTGCACCGCAAAAAATACTACTGAGCTAGGATTTTTTCTTTTCCAAAAAGCTTTTGCAATTATCCTCGGCCCACGGACCAGTGGCGGACGCAAAATTTTTTTAAAAAAATTCTGCGTCTGCAAGGGGGAAGCGTTCATAATTTTCAAGAGGGGGGGGGGTCATAATTCTAAAAATAAAATAGCCCGCATAATTTCTACTAAAATTTTTATTTTTGCCATTTTGTCTGAGCTCAAGGAGGTGTTTAAACCCCTAACCCCCTCTTGTGTAAGCCCCTGCTACGAACAACTGTTGGAAACACGGTGTTAGACTGCTATGAAAATGTAAACAGCAATGAATTCAGAAGATTTGAAATTGGATTGTCACGACGATTTAAGTGAACGATATTGTATCGCGTGCGGTTCAGAAGAAAGTCTTGAAAGTTATGAAGAAGTAACTCGACAAAAATCAAGACACGATGAAGCATTAGCACACACTGGGGAGTTAATACTTTAGAGCAAGATGATGAAAAGCACGCACTCTGAAAAAATGAACTTGAGAAATTTGCGGGGTAAAATTCGATGAAGAGTCGATGTAAAATGAAAACAAAGCACTGAGGTAAACTACGTTTTTAATTTTTTCATCGTATTCATTGAAAATCAACACAACATTAAAGTTTATGTTCATCATCTTTCTTTAGGGTTAATCTAATTATTAAAACGAAAAGTAACTTCAAAGTATAACAAAAAAAATTAAATTTAATAATTTTATACTAATTTATTGCCCCAGAAACCGCGAAAATCTAGATGAGCCGTGCAGAACAAGTTAAATAATTATTTTAAATTAAATTTAAAACATAACTACTTTTCTATCTTTTTTTTTTTTTTTTTTAAACTTCGAATTTTGCATAATTCGATTATTCGGTACGAGGCATTTTTTACAAAATCTTGGCTAATGGAGAATATGTAGTTTACAAGTTGGAACATCAATTACAGATACAAGTAAATACTAATTTACCATAATTAGCAAGAACAAAAACCATTAAATCAAATACAGCCTATTTATTTTCAACTCTTTACCAAGATTAACAAGATTAAAACAAAGTCAAATTCGATGAATTAATTTTCCTCCTTTCGTAACCCTTTTTCAGTTTAGTTTCTCAAATAGATGGAATAATAATAAGTGTTGCCAAAAATAAAGCTTTACAAAATTTCACAAAATACAATTATTAAAATATTTGCGTCACTTTTAAATTAATTATTCCCATTTAAATGTGCTAAAATTATGTTTTAAAATTAATTTTAAATAATTATGCGTTAGAAATCTACTGTATATATACAGAAAACAGTATTGTTGGAATTTTTTTTTTTTTTTTTTTTTTTTTAATGTCTTACAGATTTCAAATGCAAACGATTAAAAAAAATTTTTCGCGTGTTTTTTAATCTATGTTAAGCAATTAAAAAAAAAGGATAAGTACTAATCAAACAAGGTTGGAAAAAAATCACGATTTAAAAAAAAAAAATAAATAAATCAGATTTATTTGATTTTTTTCTGATTCTGAATTTTAATTATTGTGTTTCTATATTTTTTGTAATATACATGGAATAGTTTGTTATAAGTAACAACTTATCTATCTAGTATATTCTACACACTGATTACCTAAAAATAAATACATAAATTTTCATCTAAATACATTTCATTATTTTGTAATTGGATGGTGCAAACTCAATAAGATGTAAATTTAAAGAACAAATTAAATATTCATTTAATGCAAACTATTTTTAAAAAAATTCACGATTATTTCAATATTTTTTAAGCAACGAATCATGGATTTAACTGTTTCAATAAAAACACTAGTTTCGATGTCGCATCCACTCCTAATTGGTTACGAAGGTTAGAATGAAAAATACCAAAAGAAGAAAACTGTCTTTCCATTCTAGCAGATAATGTGACTGACGGCTGTTGTTATTTGGTAGACAAACTGGATTTAAGTTCTGTAATACTTTCTTTACCCCACCATTACATGAAATGAATTCCACTAGTCATAACTAGTCGTACCTACCCCTACTTCATACTTTCTGATAACAACCCCTAAATTCTTAGAAAACATACTATCTATTTACACTTATTTACTTATTGGTATTTCTGTGCTAACTGATTCCCAATTCTCCTGTCTTTCGAATGTAAGTTTTAAGAGAAGTGAAAAAAAAAATGATTTAAATCAATGATTTTTTTTAATCAACTGATTTAAATCATGCCAACCCTGGTCAAAATTATGTTTTAAAATTAATTACTTTTAAATAATTATACCGTTACAAATCAACTGTGCATGTATAAAAAACAGCTTTGTTGAATTTTTTAATGTCTTACAGATTTCAAATGCAAACGATAAAAAATTTTTTTTTCGCGTGTTTTTTAATCTATATTAAGCAATTAAAAAAGGGTAAGTACTATATCAAATGCATGTAATCTGAAATCCAAACACTGATGTTAATGCAATGTAAGAAACATGCTCCTCCCCATCCAACTCAGTACCAACTAGGAATTTTAATAAGTTTAGTTATTACATATTTTCCCATTACTAACGATAAGTAATCCTTTCATGAACATTCTCTACAATTTAATAATCTCTATTCTAAAAATCATGCTACGCAGGCTTGCAACTGCTGAGGTACTTTCAAAAAGGTGAGAAAAGTGACAAATAATACAGAATAAGTGACCAAAAAGTGATTTAACAAAACGATTTTTAATCTCCTCTTGATAACAGATACTATTATTAAGATTTTTCTATTTAACTCTAAATCAAATGATTCATACAAGACATGATTTTAGCGTCAAATACAAAAAAGGTTAAAAATTTTGTTTAACACAACTCAGCATTGCTTTTTATTCAAGAAAATCACAAAATTAGATTTGAATACATACAATACATTAATTTTACTATCACAATTTTCTGCATATATTAATGATGTTTTGAAATATGTGCATAGATAGATTAGAGTATCTAAACAAAAACTGTGAAGAAAAATAAAAAGAAAAATGTGTGCTTTGACGTAAATAACTTTAATGTATTAAATGTACATTTCAGTACAAATGTAGATTTCAGGAACTTCTTTACGACTTTTTAAAATCACTAAATTCTGGAAACCATGTGACTAATTACATTTTAATAAGAAAAATAAGATTAGAACATCCCATTTTTGGTCTTTTATTAAAATATTTTGTTATTAATTCAGATTTTCTTTTTTTCAACAACAGACTTTTGCTGTGATACACCATGAAAAAAGTGACTGTTTACTTAAAAAAGTGACTGAAAGTAATCAATTGTAATAAAAGTGACTAAAAGTGAGAAAAGTGACGGAATTGCAAGCCTGAGCTACGCCATTTCACCAAATAATAATAATAAAAAAAACTAAAAACTCCACTAAACCCTAGCGCTGAGAGCCTGAGAAAATTGCATTTTATTGTTGCTTTTCATAAAAGCAAATTATAATACAAAAATAGAACAAGGGGAAACAAAAATCGAAACGCCGCGTTTAAGGATCCGAAATTTCCTGGAGCCTAAAAGTTTTTTCTTCACATTGCGGACTCTTCCTTCAGTTCAAATTCGGTTATTGCCCCAGAAATCGCTAAAATCCAGAAGAGCCTAGCAGAACAGCTTAAGGCACGTTTGGTAATGCGCGGAAAAGATTCGCAGGCAGAGTTGAAACACGTGCCTGAAGGAGGGGGAAAAAATGAGGTATTATTTCAAAGATCTAAACCTCTTAAAAAAAGAAAAGTGCCGGAAAAAAATTAACAGAACGTGAAGGGGCTGTGTTTAAAATGTCTCTCCGAAAACATACCGCTGTTTTCAATTTACAATGCACTGCGGCAAACTGAACCTGCAACCTGTTTTTTTTTTTTAAAAAAAAGACCTATAATAACGCATTGGTGGTGGTTTAAATAGATGACAATGAAAACTATTTTGCGAAACCCCCAAAAGTACAGACTATTCTATTTCTTTATTTCCCTAGAATTCTAATTTCTTTAACGCGGCTCATAAGAGGTGCTAATGGCGGATAAGATTTTTAATTACACCTAAATTGTTCGTATTTCTATTTCTCTTTCTCCTCTCCCCCCATCTCTCTCCTTCTCTCTCTCACTCCCCATATCTCTCCATCTCTCTCTCACTCCCCATCTCCCTCTCTCTCTCATCCCCCGCTCACTCTCCATCTCCCCCTCTCTCTCTCTCTCCATCTCCCCCTCTCTCTCCATCTCCCCCTTCTCTCTCCATCTCCCCAGCGCTTTCTCCATATCCCCCCTCTCTCTCCATCTCCCCCCCTCTCTCTCCCCATCTCTCCCCCTCTCTCCATCCCCCTCTCACTCCCCATCTCCCTCTCTCTCCATCCCTCTCTCACTCCCCATCTCCCTCTCCTTCTCCATCCCAATCTCACCCTCCCTCTCCCCCCCTCTCTCTGTTTAATTATTAAGGTACATTGCTTCTTCAACGCTTAAACACACGCCTAGCCAATGTTCTCACCTAAATGAAAACAGCGAAAATTATTCCCAAGAAATTAAATATTAAACTGAAACGACACTTTTATGGCTCGTCTTTAAAGAAAACCACGATTACAATCTTCGAGAACACATGAAACGAAAAGTAAATGCCGAAACATAATCCAAAAAATATGATCCACGCCAAATCATTGCTAAATTTTCTGATAACGAGACTTCCAACGAGATGAATCCGACTGATAAAGGAACTTCCGATGCAAGTCGAGGTGTATTATTTATGACGAACTAAACAGGAGCGGATGTTATCCGAGGAAGTTTTCCACGAGATACACGAATTTTAAACGAGTCTTTCCTGCAAAATTCAAGACTTATCATTAACCTATTACACGCCAATTTTCCCCATATGGGAATATACAATTTTAAAGTATTAAAATTTTTAAAACGGACTTCCCGATGGGTGGTTGCATAGGAACAGTACAAACTGAGGGGTCAGCTCACATGAAGTTTTAAGTAAAAGGCCCTTAACATCTGGGTTTAACATCTTAGTCAAAATTTGTGGGAAAATCTCTAGGAGAATCTGCCTCCTATAGCATGCATCTCCTTTTTGCTTGGAAATTTCATAATTGTCCGCTAGGGCTAAGTAGAATTTTAATTGGTTAGACCCCTTCTCTGATGGAGCGAACTGTAGCCCCAGTGGTCAATTTAGGTTAGGGGTTAAAAAGGGAAAATCAAAGGGACGCGAGAATTTTTGCCCCTCACTTAAGAGATGAAAACCCCGTGAGAATTTTCTCGGTCCGATTTTGGGGTTTTATACACAAAAAGCCTACATTAGTTTCCCGATCTAGTTTACTTTTCCTTACAGATATACATCCGTCAAAACTTTTCTTGCCTTAATTTTTGTATGTTTGAAAAAAAAAATTTTTGATAACGAGAAATGAAAACAAAGTAAAGCATAGCAGTAAAATAGAAAAGATTAATGATGTTGTGTTTCATCAGCGGTAAGGTCGAACATCATTAAACAAAAGGATTGTTTCTCAAAGATGTGATCTCCACAATAAACACATCTTCGTACTGTACAAGCAATCCTTAGAAGAAAAAGAACAAAAAAATATCAACTTCTCTTGCTAGAAAGCTAACTAAAGATGCGCTAGACAGGATAACAATGATTGAAGAAAACCGCTAGTACCGTCAGTGTATTGGAAAAATAAAACTTAAAATGAGAGTAATAACGTAAAGGGAAATAACATAATTTTGGGTCCAAAATTCGAAAAAAAAAAGTTTTTTTGCTTTAAAAAAATCTTGATATTTAGAGGAACCTAACAATATTATACAATACTTAATACCTGGTAAATTTTAAGACGACAAAACAGCTGATTCATATTTGTAAACACAACCTGCCACGCCCCTTTTTTAAAGCACTTCAATACTGAACTTTGTTTTCATTCCTCTCTAGATTTATTTTATTGCTCCACGGTGACAGAAAGTACTCTACTCAACTCTCCATTCATTCCTCCTGATGTTTACATCGTAATTAAGTGTAAAAGCTCTATCTAGAATAGGCTCCCGTTCGTCACAGCGCATGCGCTCGTGTTTAGCACATTTTTTTTTTTTTTTCACTTGGCGATCATTTCTATGAAAGTATAGTAACCTGTGTATTGTTGCTTTTTGACTTTTACTGAAAATTGTCTTTGCTGTCGTTTGCTGAAAACTGTCTTTGTTGTCCATACAACTTTAAAAATTTAAATTCTTGATACAATTACTTGTTTGTAGCTGCGATCGCTTTTATTTCAACCCCGTGTTTAAACCTTTCGTGGACAGTGGGAAGATTACTTCCCACCTACACGATCTTACTAAACAAACCTGTGGGAAGCGCAAAGACCATTCTAATATATTAGTCTTACTATTATAATGACGGGAAGACTAATTCTCGCTTCGGTTTTTCGATGTCATCTATTGTTCGAACGATTGAATAAAATTAGCAGTTCTGTTTTGAAAGTTAGGAAACGTGGAGTGAGAAATAAAGGGCCCACGAAAGGGTTAATGCATTTTGACCGTTGATGATTTGTCATCAATGAAAACTGAAAATGATTTTTAAAGAAATAAGCAGTAGCCTAGTACATAAACTGGTTTTTCTTACATTTATTGTGGTTTAACTGCATTAAATTATGCTTTTTACATTGTATATATTGAAAGATTAAAATAATATAACGTACATAAATTACGCGATAATAAAAAAAAGTCTAAATAAATCCTATGTCTGATTGGTATTAGGGAGCCTGTATTTTAAGTTTTCGTCGCATCCCACGAAAGAGAGCCAATTCTACATACTTATTTCAATTGGCGATATTTCCTACAACAACCAAAATAGCGATATACTACTAAATGTAGTAACCCTAATAACACATGTGAGTATGCGCATACGGGAGCCTATTCTATATTGAAAGCTAATGTAATTAAGTTTCAACAATTGTTTATGGAAACGTTTGCTGAAAACTGTCTTTGTAGGCCATACAACTTTAAAAATTTAAATTCTTGATACAATTACTTGTTTTAATGGTTCATATAGTCGTACTATAGTGTTGGATGCTTTAAGCATTGAACTAGGTTATAAAATGAGAAATTCATTACAATAAAAAAAAAATATTGTAATTGTGTTCGGAAAGTTGTTATCAGCTTTAAACCTGATAAAAATGTGCAAAAAAAAAAAAAAAAAAAAAAAAAAAAAAAAAAAAAGATTTTGCTGTTTTTTCATAGTTTCTCACCTTCAATTGCCTGTTTACGAAGAAATTAGCGCGACTGCGATTCAACGTGCTGCTTCATTGTGAAAATTAAACAGCTATTTATTATTAAAACACTGCTTCAACTGCTTTAAAATATTTGGTGAGACGAAATTACACATTAAAACAACAGCAGGTCTCCTTTGCAAATGGATGCAAAAAACGCTGCATTCGATAAATGGCCATATTAATATCAATCTCCGAACGCAACAGATATTCTAATAGGAAACGGGCGCAGACGATTAAACCAGGTAGGCGTTCAATACACCACCCACATAACAATGACCCGGCTGACTGATGAATGCGGCACTTCAACCGTGACTGATAAAGTCAGCGCAGTACGACACGAACGAATGCTTTAATCAGCGCCTTTCCAACCTATTTTGGCTCCCGTACCACTTGGTTGTACCTCATGCTAAACTGTACCATTTTGTAAATAGGATTATAATTCGTGAAGTTTGTTATTGCAAGTGTTTATTGGCATTATTCATTTTATAGGGTGATCATGTGTTCACATCCTATGTTGAGACAAATTGTATTGAAACACGCCTAAACATCAGACCGCATTATTAAACTCATTGAAATTATAAATTCACTATGTGTGAGTTCAGAGTTTCATTATATATATATATATATATATATATAAATATATATATATATATATATATATATATATATATATATATATATATATATATATATAAATATATATATATATATATATATATATATATATATATATATATATATATATATATATATATATGTGTGTGTGTGTGTGTGTGTGTGTGTGTGTGTGTGAGAGAGAGAGAGAGAGAGAGAGAGAGAGAGGGAGAGAGAGAGAGAGAGAGAGAGAGAGAAAATGTATGGATTAATAACCCTCTGCACTCTTACGCGGAATTGTTAAAATTAATAACCCGAAACCCGAGAGTCTTTGTTATTTATGATGGGTTTCACTCCACACTTGCAATAACATATTTCCCGAAATACAATCATCCCCTATATAATAATAGCCTAAGTTATCTGTCCGTCTATCCTCGAATTTATAAAGCGGTTGGACCTGAAACAGATAGAGGCATCCGTATTAGATTATTGGATAGTTAGTGTTTGCAAAATTCAAAGCGAGTCAAGTTTATCTTCTGCTAAACTATCGATCCCATTCTAAAATAAATTGTTTTAAATAGGCTTCATATCACAGAGAAAAATAATGTCTTTAAAACGTTCGAAATCCACCCATTCCCCCTTTTTGAGCGTTTAATACTTTGAAATAATTCAAGCCCTATTTTCCCCGGTTAAGAGCAGGCGATTAAATTTATCAATTTATCACATAAGGCGATTTCCCGCAGTAGGGCAAATTCTCAAATTATGACAATTCTGGCTTTAGTTTCAAACGGAAGGGCAGTTTATTGTTTGTCTATTGGCTGTTGTAAACATGAAAATGAATGGGAAGGGCATTATAGTAGTTCGTGACGTTGCCACAAATTGCCTTATAGGTAAAAATAACATTTTTTTTTTTTTTTTTTTTTTAGTATTATGACGTCCTTTCTTTAATCGTCTCATTGAATCATTTCTTATTTTAAATGATTTAAATATCGTCTGCCTTATTTTCATACCTTTTATCACTGAACTTAGATATAACGTAATTTTCTTTTATATTTGGCTTAAATAACAGATTAAATTGAATCATCGATTATTTTTTGTTGCAACGAAAATTTTATCCTTTTAATTACTTTTCTAATTAGAGATGTTTTGGGAAAGGGGGGGGGGTTCCTGCAATAATACCAGATGCTTTTGAAAACGAAAGCGGTGAATGAAAGAGGCTTGAGCGTGACGCGAAAGATGGAAACGAGGAAAAGACGACAATATGCGTGTGTACTCCGAACCTCCCCCAATGACCGTCAAAAGGACGTCTGTCTGTCCAGACCGTATGTTTGGATTTAAAGGTCGCTTACCTCGCGACGGGGATATTTAACAACCTCTTTTTTCCTCCACAGCTTGCGATTACTTCGCATATCCGTCCAGAAGGTATTATGTATCGACAAATAATATTATGCCCCTTTGTTCCATTGTGTTTTACTTTTCAACTTCTTAATATGTTGCTTTTAGCTTCACGTCTCACTTTAAGAGAAAACAACTTAATTTTAATCAGCTAATACGAGTAATCTAATTTTAATATTTCTAAAAGAATAAATGTTAATAAATGCATAGTTGTAACCACGTTGAGAAAAAATACAACTATCATTGTTTATCTAAAACAAAAAGGTTACAGCAGACTAAATCAATCTAAGGATATTTCTTTTAATCGATAGAGACATTTAAGAAATTCACCCTAATAAATTATTATTGCGATAAACAATTAGTCTAAATAACAGTGCAGCGAATATCAACATTATTTCAAATGTTACATTACAAATACATGGAAGAACCAAAACATTATGTCCACTTTAGACATTTGTTTAAATTATACAAAACCTATCGATTTATTTACTAAATCTGGCCATGTACTTAAACTCACACTTCCAGTGAAGTTTCGGAACGTGTGCAATGAGAAGACAAAGAAGAATATAGAGCGTAACCTTGATATATCGATTTGAAAGGGGTCGCAAATGGAAAGATGGATGAGGAAATACTGTCTGACAGTGAATTATTTACAACACTAGTTGGAAGTTTTTAACGGTTCATAAATTATAACTTAAATTTAGAATGATATTTAAAATTTTTAAAATATTTGTAATTAATACTTTTTTCCCCCAATCCCGATTCACGACATTAAAGAATGAGCGTTCTACTGCCTGTATCTCTGCAAATACACGATCTCTGTTACTGTTGCGAATGATTAAAATTTGGACAAAGCTTCGTGTGTTGCAGAAAAACTGTACTGTTCTGAAGAAAAACTGTACTATTTTGAAGAAAAACTGTACTGAAAGATGAAAAGAACGCTCGTTTCTTGTGATCTTCCTTACTGGTCAACTTCTGACAACAACTATGATGACCTCACTAGTGGTTAGATTACCAACCTTCTGGGTATATAGCTCTTGATGAGCCAGAAATTTCTTTGTCATTCCCAGACCTTGTAATATTCTTGGCTAGTTGGTGTCGTGTACATAAATCATTTGACTTCTCGATGAAAGGGCTGCCACTGTCCCGAGAGGTTGAACTTCTAAAGCCCTCCCCCCACACACACACTATTGTCCACCGCAAGCCATTACCACCGTCTGGAGGGGTATGGCTTATTGAGGTTGACAATAACAAACGATAAAATGGCCTTGGCGGAGGATGGCTTCGGAAGCGGTTTTTCTCCAAAGATCAAAGACAACCAGTATGCGCAACTAAAATGCGCAGGAGACCCTATGGACGAATCCACGCGCTCGGCTCATTTAGTGGCCTATCGTGTGGATGCAACCCGTAAACCAGTGGTAGGCAAATACTTTTAATCGCGGGCCAAAATGGAATTTTCAAAATGTCTCCCGGGCCGGAGGACTATACCACGTACGCTGTGCACACGCGAATGTTTTGGGTGGAGTTTCTTCCCTACCCAAGAAATTGTTTTGACAAAAACACTATAAGTATCATTTTAACGCATTTGGACAGAGAAATTTGACAGTTAATAATAAAAGATAATAGCAATAATAAATTGTCTTACTTGGCTGTATATGCGAACAATTTGAGCCCAGTAAAATAGGCCAAGTCATTTTTAAGGAAATAGGATCCATTATATTAAATAAAGGGTCATTAAATAAATCAGTAAATGAAAGATTTTATTTTCATATTTATTTATATCTTAACGATACAAATTATTTTATTTTGATCATAGTTCTTACATTTTTATATTTATGTTACATTTTGTAAATATAATAGTAAATAGAATTATAAAAAGGAAAGAAACTAGAGGAGTGCAGGTTCAATTCTATGTAGTAAGCCGACCACACGCTTTAGGAGAGTATGTATGTTTCATACATTAAAGTAGGGATATGGTTACAGCTGTTCAAATTATAATACTCTCTATTATTTATATGTTTTTCATTATTTATATGTACACTACGCATACAAATACTGTTGATTTCAACAAAATCGCATATAAGAGATTAAAAAAAAACTGCATGATTTTTGCATGATTGCAGGATTTTTCAACCGGCCGGATTAAGTAAGCAAAAGGGCCGGATCCGGCCCGGGGGCCGGCTTTTGCTCACCCCTGCCGTAAACCATCGTCTAATCTTCACCATCAGGAAGTGATGAACAATTGGCCATAGTGTGGAGGCTACATAAGAGTGAGTGGCCGTAATTTGGATTAAGCATAAGATCCCCAGACTTCGCCTGCCACCTCCAGTTGTACCGTCTAGGAACTTGGAAGATATTGCGACCACGAACCTAATTGACGAGTTCCAGCTTCCGCTACTAAACTTACGGTCTTTGACCAGATCGAGACTCGAGAATCCACAACAATCCTTCGGCTATGTTCTTGAAATATAATT
>CM063507.1:93852545-93862545 GCA_032207245.1 Pardosa pseudoannulata | reverse complement strand
CATATACATATACGCATATATATACATATACATATACACATATATATACATATACACACACATATATATACATATACACACACACACACATATATATATATATATATATATATATATATATATATATATATATATATATATATATATATATATATATATATATATATATACTGCTGACTTTTACTTTATACCTTTTAAATATACGAAAGATTATTCATTTGTCAAATAAGTAACTAAGAAAAAACACTGTCAAATACGAAAACTAATAAGAAATCATGTCGTCGATGGAGAAATTGATCGCGTTCCAATTTAAAAATTAAGGAGATTATAAAGACCTTTGACAAAAATTAATTAGGTTTATGGGCCCTTAAAGATGAAAGCTAAATTTAAGGAGTTCTTAAGAACTTTTAAGGACCGTGGGAAGCCCGAAAGGGGTACAATTAAACATAATGTACAACCAAGTATTACGTGAGCCAAACATGTTTGGGAAATGCTTTATTAATAGTAAACACCTCAACAACCGATAATTAACAAAATATTTCCTCAAATTAAAAAAACAAAAAAAAAATTAAAACATAAAACTTGTCAAAAAAGTATTTTCCTATACACAACATTACGTTTTTTCAATTATTATAAATTATTCTGCACAAAAATTAACTATGGATAAAAGTTTTGCTTTGGAACGGAGAGCTACTGTCTGCTTTTTTGGTACATGAGGACTTATGTACCAAAAGAAGTAACAACCGAAACTGAAGTAATGCATGTTTTATATGGTAGCAATACTAATACCACACTAAAATACCTGTAAATTTCGGATTCACCCTTGAAACACCCTAAAACATGGCTAAGTCTGCAAAAAATTCGTTAATTCAGTCCCGTCTTAAAAGAATAAAATAATAAAGGACATCGCTTCGTCAGGCACTTTTCGTTCAGATATCGAGGCAAATCTCTTTCGAATGACAGCGGCTCTTTAGTGGAATCAAAACAACCGGTATCGGAGAAAAATTTACGGAAGGATTCGAGGGACCGGTTCTGCTTAATACGGATTAGACAGGAAGAAAAAAAAATTGTAATTTATTCCCTGCACGTAACTCCAAAGATTGTTCCAACGATTGCGACATATACAGATGGCGCGCACAAACACGAAAAATACTGGTCTGCATAATTTATGTTATCTACGGAAGTATGTCTATTTAGAACTTAAAATTAAAATATATTATATACGAGCTAGGCCGGGGCTATTAGGTGTGCATACACGCAAGCGGCCAAATACTACCTTGGCCCAAATTAAAATTTCGAAAAATCCCCATCGATAGTTTGCAAAAAGTTTTTTAAAAAAATCTAAAAAATCTTATTTACCAAAAAACCCGATTAAACTTTCAAAAAATCATCGATAATTTGCAAAAAGTTTTTTAAAAATTTCATAAATCTTATTTAAAATTCCCAAACCCGATTAAAATTTCAAAAAGTGCCCATCGATAGTTTGCAAAAAGTTTTTAAAAAAATCTAAAAAATCTTATTTACCAAAAAACCCGATTAAACTTTCAAAAAATCATCGATAATTTGCAAAAAGTTTTTTAAAAATTTCATAAATCTTATTTAAAATCCCCAAACCCGATTAAAATTTCAAAAAGTGCCCATCGATAGTTTGCAAAAAGTTTTTAAAAAAATCTTATTTAAAACCCCAAAAACCGATTAAAATTTCAAAAAATTGCCATCGATAGTTTGTAAAAAGTTTTTGAAAAAATCTAAAAAATCTTATTTAAAACCCCAAAAACCGATTAAAATTTCAAAAAATGGCCATCGATAGTTTGTAAAAAGTTTTTGAAAAAATCTAAAAAATCTTATTTAAATTTCCCAAACCCGATTAAAATTTCAAAAAATCCAAATCGATAGTGTGCGAAAAGTTTTTAAAAAAATCTGAAAAATTTCATTTACCCCAAATCCGATTAAAATTTCAAAGAATCCCCATCAATAGTTTGTAAAAAGTTTTTAAAAAAAATCTGAAAAATCCTTTTTAAAATCCCCAAAACCCGATTTAAATTTTAAAAAATTCCCATCGTTAGTTTGTAAAAAGTTTTTTAAAAATCTTATTTAAAATCCCCAAACCAGATTAAAATTTCAAAAAATCCCCAACGATAGTTTGTAAAAAGTTTTTAAAAAATCTAAAAAATCGTATTTAAAATCCCCATACCCGATTAAAATTTCAAAAATCTCCATCGATAGTTTGCGAAAAGTTTTCAAAAAATCTTATTTAGAATCCCCAAACCCGATTAAAATTTCAAAAAATCTCCATTGATAGTTGTAAAAGTTTTTAAGAAATCTAAAAAAATCCGTTTTAAATCCAAAACCCGATTTAAATTTTAAAAAATTCCCATCGTTAGTTTGTAAAAGGTTTTTAAAAATTATCTAAAAAATCTTATTTAAAATCCCCAAACCCGATTAAAATTTCCAAAAATCCCCATTGATAGTTTGTAAAAATTTTTAAAAAATCTAAAAAATCTTATTTAAAATTCCCAAACAATATTAAAATTTCAAAACATCCCCATCGATAGTTTGCGAAAAGTTTTTTATAAAATCTAAAAAATCTTATATAAAATCCCCAAACACGATTAAAACTTCAAAGAATCCCTATCAATAGTTTGCAAAAAGTTTTAAAAAAAAATCTAAAAAATCTTATTTAAAATCCCCAAATCCGATTAAAATTTCAAAAAATCCCCATCTTTAGTTTGCAAAGAGTTTAAAAAAAAAATTTAAAATCCCCAAACCCGATTAAAATTTCCAAAAATCCCCATTGATAGTTTGTAAAAATTTTTAAGAAATCTAAAAAAATCCGTTTTAAATCCAAAACCCGATTTAAATTTCAAAGAATCCCTATCAATAGTTTGCAAAAAGTTTTAAAAAAAAATCTAAAAAATCTTATTTAAAATCCCCAAATCCGATTAAAATTTCAAAAAATCCCCAACGATAGTGTGTAAAAAATATTAAAAAATCTTATTTAAAATACCCAAACCCGATTAAAATTTCAAAAAATCCCCATTGATAATTTGCAAAAAGTTTTAAGAAAAAAAAAAAAAAAATAACAGTTTTAAATCCAAAACCAGATTTAAATATTAAAAAATTCTCATCGAGAGTTTGTAAAAATTTTTAAAAATCTGATTTAAATCGAAAAACTATTTAAATTTAAAAAAAAAACCATCGATTGGATTTGTGTTTCTAAATCATAATTTTCACAAACCCTGCTTTGCACTTGACCGTATTTAAACGCAATTATAATTCAGTGGACCAAAGGGCGTGTGTATATATATACTGCTCACAAAGTTTAAAAAAAGTTAAAGGTCGGGCAACCGCGAGACCTCGGGGAGTTTTGTTTTATTTATTCCGACGGAGCATTTAGTAAATGAAAAACGAAACCATTATTAGGAGAAATTTAAAAAGGGGGGAAAAAGTAGAGAGTAGCTTATCCCTTTTTCAAATCTAATTCACTTCCCTGCATTAAAATGCAACAGCGTCGCACTTTTATAACTGGTTATTCGCCGAAAACCTTCCACTGTGAAGGACGGTGAAGCATTCCAGGCGTAGACCCGTTTAAGAAAAGAAAGACGTGAGTGAAGACAAGATCTGCATCCAGTTTAAACGAAAAAATAAAGTAAAAAAAAAAAATCGGCGAGCAAAATCCAACACATGATGGTGCTATTGTTTCGCTTTTGAAATGACGAATGCAAAATGAGGCTGCGTTTTTGAAACTAGATTTTGTGAAACGGGTAGTAAATGATATGCTCAAGAGAGAATGGCTAATGCTATATCAGGTTTTGCAGAGAAAGCAGAGGCCGCGGGCTACATACTAGTTTTCCGCTGACCAAAAGTGAAAACAAAAACGAGATTTTATTGTTCTTATTAATAGGACTGGGCGATGGTGAAGAAAAACTTACATCGCGATATATAACCAGCTTGATATCGCAATTGGACGATACAGAAATACAAAAAATTGCATTTGATAATTTAAAATTTATTACATCATTATATAATATGCTTAAAATGAAAACATTTTAGAAAACTGTTTCTAAAAACTATTTTACATACATAGAAATTAATATTTTAAAAAATTAAATTGAAGTTTCATAAAGCAGTATGATTATATATATATATATATATATATATATATATATATATATATATATATATATATATATATATATATATATATGTATATGTATATATGTATATATATATATTATATCTATCTATCTATCTATATATATATATATATATATATATATATATATATATGTATGTATATATATATCTATATATCTCTCTCTCTCTCTCTCTATATATATATATATGTATATATATATATATATATATATATATATATGTATGTATATATATCTATATCTATCTATCTATCTATCTATATATATATATATATATGTATGTGTATCTATCTATCTATCTACCTACCTATATATATATATATATATATATATATATATATATATATATATATAAAGGAAAATTCTTAGAGGTTCTCAAAACTTAAATATCAAGGGTTAAAAATTCCCGCATCATTTTCCCTTCCCCTTTTTAACCCCTAACCTGAATTGACCACTGAGGCTACAGTTTCCGCCCTCGGAGAAGGGGCCTGACCAATTATAAACCTACATGGCCCTAGCGGTTGGTTGGTTGGTTGGTTGGGAGCACTACGTTCTACTTTTTGCTACACGAGGGCTAATGAGACCGGGACCTACTGTTTAAAGCCGATTCCGAACGGCTACGAACATCCATGCCTCAGTGGGACTCGAACCCACGAACTCCGGTTCCGAAGGTCAGTGCCCTAACCATTCGGCCATCGTTCGGCCATGGCCCTAGCGGACAATTTAGGAAATTCCCAAATAAAAAGGAGATACACGCTAGCGGAGACAGATTTTTCTAGAGATATTTTCCCACGGATGTTGACCCAGGTGTTACTTGTCTTGTACATAGAACTTCACGCTAGTTGGCCCTTCAGTTTGTCCTGTCCCTATGATGAAGTGGGAACCCGTCCTTCAAGGTTATCTTAATAAAGGTTTTCAGCTGAAACGGTATCATTTTTATGGCCATGACTGCAACCACCCATCGAGAAGTCCGTCTCATTTTATACATATATATATACACACACACACACACATACACACACATATATACATACACACATGTGTGTGTATATAAACGGGGCGAAATTATTCTCGCCGATTACATAAAAATAATAGTCCTATTGTTTGAATTGCCCGGGCTTACTGGGTAATGACAGAAACTAAGTGATTTGCAGTCGTGCCTCGATTAAAAAACTGCGAAGTCTAAAGTTGTGGAACTTAACTTTGGTCACTAAAACTGAACTTCTTTACAAGACAAGAGCTCAGCATCAAATGCTCACGAATACACAAATCTGCCCGACAGCGAATGATTGCGGGATTCTTTTAGTCTGTATAAATTACACGAGACTCATTCTAGTTTGTTAAAAACATTGGAATATTCAAAAAACATGGAATTAGCGCGTGGACCCTACTCGTCTGTCAACTGGAACTACAGTGTGCAAGTTTTCATTTTATTTATTTTTTCCTGTTGTGAAGTCACTTGCGTAATCCCTAATTCTTCTTCATTGTTCGAATAAGTTCAAAAATTCTTCCTTCCAACGAAGCTGTCGAGTTGTTTTGAGTTGCATAATTTTTAAAATTAAAGCACTTGCTGCACTTGAGTATTTGAGAAAAATCAAACATTTACAGTGAAACCTATTGTTGCGTACATCCATGGTTTTAATATTTGATTTAAAAATATTATCGTTTGTCATTAGCTTTATTTTAATTTTTCTTTTGTGGTGTGGCAACTTTTGAAAAGAAAGAATAATAAGTTTTTCTGATTAAATTGGATTATTGCAAGATAACGAGAGCATACATTTGAAATTAATAAAAGAAATCTAATGGTGCTTCTTGCCGTATTTCCATGAAATTGTCGATATCATGCAGTATTTGAATAAGAAAACAAAAACAGAACTACTTTGATATACCCCCCAAATCGGACTTTTTATCTCGCCAAGCAAAATACCTGTTTTTGGCACCCAATTTTTTTTCTCGCCAAGATGGATTCTAGCTAAATACAAATAATCTATATATATAAAAATGAATTTGTGTGTGTCTGTCTGTCTGTCTGTCTGTACTCAATAGACTCAAAAACTATGCATCCAATCGCCATGAAAATTTGGGAAATGTTTAGGTATATCCCTGGGAAGGTTTTTGTAAATTTTCAACGTTCGAAATTCATTCCTTCCCCCTTTTTCGAGCATTTCATGTCATTATTCCAAGCATTATTTTCCCCGGTTAAACGCAAACGATTAAGTTTTTAATTTATCGCATCCTATCTAAGGGAAAGAAGCAATATTTCTAGCAATGTGACGTCATCCCAAGTAATTGTTTTAAACGCAGTTTTCCACGGTTAAAAGCAGGAGATTAAAATGTTCAATTCATCACATAATAAATAGGCGAAAATGATATTTTTCTATCATTATGATGTCATTCATTTAAATATTTCATTTATTCATTTCTTATTTTATATTATTTAAAATCGTCTGCTTAGTATCTATTCGATTTGAACTGAAATTTGAGATATAAAGTGATTCACTTTCATTTCTATGTGACGCACAAATTGTAGCATTTTTATATGAGAACTAATTTTAAATTTAATTCTTGGTTCATTTTTATGTTACAATGAAATGCATATCAACAATATTCTAAGTACAAAAAGTACAAATTTCAGTGACTCTCATGGCCAAATAAAACCTATCATTTTATATAGTTATCTTCATATTCATATGGTTGTCGATATGAATGTGTGTTTCTGTTTCACACAAAACTATGTGGTTTGTCATAAATTTCCTTAATTTTGGAAAACATTTATTACTACCAACAAAATTAGCACTGTTGCTGTCAAAACCTGTGCTTCATTTTCTATCACGTAATATGGCAAGATCTGTTAACTTTGCTAATCAACGTACAGTAGTAATACAGTAATGCAATTTAGGGTTAAGCTTATATTTTACAATAAAAAAAGTTTGAGCAAATTTAATATAAGACAAATTCGATTATAAAAACTGAATAATGTTATAATACGCTTATGATAGAAATATATAAACATGCCAATGTCTCGAACTGAACTGTGACGAATTTAGAGAGTTATTCACGAAAAATAAATCTTTGTTTAAAAGTAATATATTAAGTTCACCGTAGCGAAGCACGGGCAAACTTGCTAGTTAATACATAAAAAATAGGGAATCATTAAATAAAAAAAAAAGAAATACCTAAAAAATACAAATAAATGACACTGAAAAACATATATGCAATTTACACAAAAATTTTAACAAATACAATTGAAAATACGTGTCGGCAATCTAATAAGAAGAATTATTTATTCAGAAATTTTGAATTTATCCCAATTTACCCCAGAAGCAATTTCAATTTTCCGACTCAAAATTCCCTGAAACTTTTCAACAACACTATATACAGTAGGCATATTGAAAGATAAAAGATAAAAATAATTAATAGAAAAAAAAATATAATTGGAAAATACAACCAGATTTGCGTCAAAATACAGCAAGTCAGAAATCCGCTGGATCACTTCACAAAGAAATGGCGAATGAATGAAATGACGGTAAAACATATATGAAATCCAAAAATTGTTGCCACAAAACTTTTAAAAAAACTCAAAAAATGGTACAAAATACAAGAAAATACTAAATTTGGCAACAGCAAAAACCTAAAAGCTGAAAAAAACCTAAATTGGCAACACCAAAATAAGAAACAGCAACCCTACATGTCCGTAAGAAGTGCCAGATTTGGCGCGTAATTGTTTTGGGGGTATATCAAAGTTGTACCACAAAAACAATTAAAAGAATTCGAAGTTGTGAAAGTACGAATGTTGTTTTTGGTCATTTTAAATTAGGTTTGGATCTTAGGGGAACATGGGAGTCTTAAAGGGTTTAATAATAACAGTCATGCGAGTCGACCACCTAACAATAGAGAAAGCGATTTCCACCACTTTCTAATATTAACTCGGATCCGGCAAAAAAAAAAAAGTGTTCCATGCAAGCAGTGGACCCCATTTCACGCAGAACCAGTTTCCTCGGCATACGCCCTTGATTTAAATAAGAGGAAAGGTCACGCTTTTTAAAAGGCGACAATGTTGACAACTACCAACAAACGGCCTTGATTCAGACTGGAACACTACAGAAAAGATCAAGCAAACATGGAGCATCGAATGGTCACTTCTGGCAGCTGTCAACACATGCTTACCGTCACAAACACGTGACAACGAAATTAAGTCATTTTATAAAATTAAATAGAATAAAGTATATAGTTTTAGTTATTGAAGAGCTTACTCGTTTTCGACGAGAGGAATTTTGTTTAACATTTTTAATAAACCGAGCGGGTTTGGTTTGATTTGGAGGGCTACGGTCTACTTTTTGCAACCCGAGGGTTAATGAGACTGGAATCTACAGCTTAAAGCCGATTCCGAACGGCTACGAACATCCATACCACAGTGGGATTCGAACCCACGAACTCTCGTACCGAAGGCCAGCACTAAAACCGAGCTTGTGTAATATGTCTTAGCGACGTATATAGGATACATTCATCTTGAAAAGTCTATACACTTAAGTATACACGTACACATGTATAGCTATGCACGCACGCACGCACGCTCTTCATGCATAGAAAGAGTTTTACACATATGCGTAAACTCAGAGCTCTATACGTAAGCACACATACATATACAATCGTGTGTGTGTGCACACAAAATATTTATATAGCTATGAATATAGTTGTGTATATACATATTTTATAGCTATACATTATGCATATACCTGTTATATAATACACCATGTATATATAAATAAGCTTACACAGCTATAATGACATGCACGCATACACATAGCTATACACATGTATATGCATACACACACAGCTATAATCACATGCACTCATACACATAGCTATACACACGTGTATGCACACACACACACACATATATATATATGTGTATATATGTATGTATATATATATAGTATGTATATATATATATATTTATACACATATGCAGACATATGTAAACACACCAACACACACATATATATGTACGTATATGTATGTATATATATATATATATATATATATATATTTATACACATATGCAGACATATGTACACACACCAGTGCGCGGTAATGAAAAAAAGTACTAAAACTTGTTGAGAAAATATTTCCAAATCTGATATAAAATCGTCTGTTAAAAAGTCGCTTAATAAATCAGCAGTCAATGAAAGAAACGAAAGCTGTGTTTTTTAATCAACACCATTAAAAATAAACAACCATTAAATTTGAAGATTAACAACTATTCTATACCAAAGTAACAGTAGAAGAAGCGTGGAAAATATCAGAAGCTTACCACTCGAAAAATTATAATTCAGTATAACAAATAATATCTTGGGGAGAGTCATAAAACAAAGCAAAATCATACCTTTCTTCTGTTCAGAAAACTACACACATTTATTTTACGTCTCACTGTTAATTTATTCTTACTGAGAAATATTATTGTTATAAACTGCCGAAACAACGCAAAAACGGAATTTCTGAACAACTATCATGAACTAGGAATCTCAGACTTTTCACTTAATTACACTTACTATTCAAATCTATTCCATGAAAATGAATGTGGATATACAGTACACCGGAACAGAAACCTACATGGAAGTTTTGATTCCTGATTCAAGTTTTAAAAAGGAAATTTCTGCTTTCCCCCGAACCAAAACTAATTAATCGTCACTTCCTTTACGGGGGAAGAGCAGCATAAAAACGACAAATTAGGTGGACATGGAGCAGTGAATCTGCGCAAGCGTAACACGGAAGCCCGTTTTATTTATTTATTTGTTTTCTGTTCTGATCAAGCGCGCGATGAAATCAAGCGCTTTCGATGA
>CM063507.1:93840045-93847545 GCA_032207245.1 Pardosa pseudoannulata | reverse complement strand
AGTATAAAGCTGTTATCGGACTTAGTAGCTCTGCAGCATAAAAAAGCACTAAATGGATCTATCTAAAGCAGTGGTTTGCAATGGGACTATGTTGGTGGGCAGTGAACTTGTTTAGGACGGACGGGCAGCCATGTGAGCAGGTTTTGGCTTTCATACTAGATTTAAAAATACTAAATACACTAATTACATTAATTACGTAATTTACACTATTTTTACCAGTACGATTTTTTTTATAAAACAACTTTACGCAATGGTACTACCGGAACCAGTTTTTTTCATTCCCTATGCTCTGCGTGAAATCGGTCCGACATTCAGAATAATATATTTAACCCTTTTGTGGGCCATTTATTTCTCACTCCCCGTTTCCAAATTTTCAAAACAGAGCCGCTAATTTTATTCAATTGATCGAACAATTGATGACAGCGCAAAACTGAAGCGAGAATCAGTCTCCCCGTCGTGTCAATAACAAGACCAATATATTAAAATGGGTTTTTTTGCGCTTCCCACAGGTGTCTTTTGTAAGATCGTGTAGGTGGGAAGCAATCTTCCCACGGCCCACGAAAGGGTTAATCAACAGCATTCGTTTGGTTGGCTACGATTCCATTGGTTGATCCATTTGGAGGGCTACGACCTACTACTTTTGCAACACGATGGCTACAGAGATCGGATTCGGTTTGGTTTGATTTGATTTGATTTTCGAGCGCTACGGTCTACTTTTTGCAACACGGGGGCTGATGATACCGGGACCTACTACTTAAAGCAGATTCCGAACGGCTACGAACATCTACGCAACAGTGGCATTCGAACCCACGAACCCCGGAACCGAAAGACAACGCCGTAACGATTCGGACCGTAGCATTCATTCGTTTGAGTTTTGTTTCAACTTGTCTCAACAAAAATTTGATGTGTAACTGTATTGAAGAAAATTACTTAAACATTTAGCCTCTTGTAATTCAGTACTTCTAATACGCTACACTTTATATTACAGGATTTTTACAAAGGGGGAGGTGTTGAACACATTTTGGCCCGTTAAGGTAGCTTAAAAAAGTTGAGAATCATTGATCGAAAGTAAGGAACTTGGAACATTTAACCTACATGCCAAAATGAAATTTCCAGTATTTTTTTACACAATTTATGCTTTTATTTATTATGAATATAAATTTAAAGAATACAATAAATAAAATATTTATCTACGAGTAGTCGAGTTATAACTATAAAAACAGCTAAACTTACAAAAATTCTATTAGCACTGAAGCAAAAATCATGTCATTTGTTGTACGGTGTCATATTGGCGTCGAAAAAGCAACGCTTCGGGCTTACACGAAAAACTATGCTCATCGGTGCCGACAAACCACCGAAATCTATTCCACGTGCAGAGGATTTCACTGCACAATAGAGCTAACTGTTTCTTGTTCGGTCAGAGCATTAAATTATATTTATTAATTGTTTTTAACTTTTGAAAATTATATATTCTGCGAAAAACATCTTAGCAATTTTTAAAAACAAAACCAGGGATTTGGTGTTACAGATATAACTTATATACTGTCTGTAAGACACAATGAACGGTAAAATTTGGACTATTCTATTACAATTCGTTTCTTTTTCGTCTAACAAAACAAAATTGTTTTTCAGCGAATTATTTCTATAAATATAGTACATCACCGAAATTATTTGACCCCACTAAAACATTTCACTTTATATTGATGACATACTTCTTTTATATTTCCATGAAAACAAAATCTTACAATATATAAATTTAAACATTAACTGTCTTCAAAATCGGTTAATGTTCAGTTAATCAGTTAAAAAACCAAAATCGCTTCAGCACATAAGTCCCCGTTCTAATACATCGCTTAATAAACCGTACCTTCGGATGATTCTGAATGCCAGGTGCGGGAAAAATAGCTGCACTTGCCTCAGTGCCATAGTATGCTGCTGTTTTTCTCCAGTAGCCCATATATATGTATATATATATATAAAGCGTGATTTTCAATTTCGTGCGCAGTGCGTACACACCAGGACTTCCTATGCTAGTTTGCGCTCTACGTGGTGCAGCACCTAGTACCGCACGCACTGCAGGAATACAAGCAAGCAAATCAATATAATATTTGAGTATATTATAAATAATATTTATTATATACCATATAAAGATAGGTAGACATAGGTGCAGAAAATTATCGTCTCTCTTAATTTTGCCAGAGTGTGCAGTGCACACCCTGCACATATGGACCGCAAGCCACTGATTATATATATATATATATATATATATATATATATATATATATATATATATATATATATACAAGGTTCAGACTCGTTCCACAGAAAAAAAAGTAAGCACTTTTGAAGCACCTTTTACGCACTTTGTAAGCACATTAATTTACATTGTATTATGATCGACCGACAGCTAAAGCTTAAAAACTGAAGCTTTTCATGAGCTTTATGACTTGTAAAATGACATTAAATAATTTTATATAGATCAATTTAATAATTTTATTAAACACAATTGTTGATATCTTACTTTAGGTTAAGACATCTTTCTTTGCAAACATAAATTTTAGAACAGCAATAATCCTTATTGATCAAATATCCCAAAAATCTGAAATATTTGTAAAATTAAGAAAGTAACTGTGGTAAGATCAACAAGTTCACATCATAGCAACAGTATTTTTAAACATAGATGTAAAATATAGTAAAAGTACTTCTGTATCATAAACAGGTAAATATAATATTCACACACACAGGGAGAAAAGAAGATGCGGTATCTACACTAAAAAATGTTTAAATATGACATACTCAAAACAAGATTCAAGATATTCAATGCTATTTTAAAAATGTAACTGAAGAACTGTTTCCATTCATAATAGAATATGAGAACCAAAAAAATATAGGAAGGGGGGGGGAAATAAGAGAATATGTCTAAATTTTGAAGTTCATTTTTCTTTTCTTTATACATTTTTTAATTGGTCTAACTCTCTTTCTAATCTTTAGCTTTGTTGAATGGATTGACGATTAATTACCAAGAGAATAAAAATTCAGCAACCGATATTTGGGGGAAAAATAAGCACTTTTTAAGCACTCGGAAAATTTATAATTTTAAGGCTACGAAATGAAAATTAAGCACTTTTTTAAGGACTTATTAGGGACCTTAAAAATGGATCTACAAAATAATACTTTTTAAGGATATATATATATATATATATATATGACTGACAGACAAACAGACACACACACACATACAGACACATATGTGTGTGTGTGTGTGTGTGTGGCGATTACAACATTTCTATGCACTTAATTAAGAGAGGGCTACCCCCTTAAAAATAAAAATAAAAAAATTAATATAGGTCAGAGAGGGACTGACTAAGCACTACGACCTTTATCAGTCATTCGATTGCGGGTAGGAAATTATGAACCAAGACTACCTTCGCAACTTCCATGTTTCTGTTCCGGACTGACTAACATGACGAAACAAAATTAGACTAAAACCCGTCACAAGTATTATATTAAAAAAAGAAAAAGTAGTAGACGTGAAAATATCAGGAGAGAGCTCCCTATCACGTCTTGCTTTCAAAACAGATAAAAACACGCAGGGGTAGAGTTTATGAGATAAATGAGAATTTGAGCAAGGATTTTATCTAACTTCGGGACGATACCAAGTAACATTGTTTATGACATCTGTCACGAAGGGTAGGGAGAAAAAGAAATAAATAAATAAAAGCCAAAATTATTTTCTCGTTTTTGCTTCAAAACACACCGCGCGTCTACTGTCAAAACAGATAATTAACTGGATCGTTAACGGGGATTCGTATATTCTAAAGCAGGAGTGGGAAAATAAATACTTTTAAGCGCGGGTTGAAATGAAATTTTCAAAATGTCTCCCAGGCCGGAGGACTCTACCGCGTATGCGAATGTTTTGGGTGGAGTTTTTTCCCTGCCCAAGAAATTTTTTACTCTCAGAAAGCACATGCTATCTATTTACACTTATTTACTTATTTGTATTACTTTGCTGACTGATCCCCAATTCTCCTGTCTTTGGAATATAGGTTTTAAAAGAAGTGAAAAAAAAAATGATTTAAATCAATGATTTAATTCATGCCAACCCCGATCTTATACGATACCAAGTAACATTGTTTATGACATCTGTCACGAAGGGTAGGGAAAAAAGAAATAAATAAATAAAAGCCAAAATTATTTTCTCGTTTTTGCTTCAAAACACACCGCGCGTCTACTGTCAAAACAGATAATTAACTGGATCGTTAACGGGGATTCGTCTATTCTAAAGCAGGAGTGGGAAAATAAATACTTTTAAGCGCGGGTTAAAATGAAATTTTCAAAATGTCTCCCGGGCCGGAGGACTCTACCGCGTACGCGAATGTTTTGGGTGGAGTTTTTTCCCTGCCCAAGAAATTTTTAACTCTCAGAAAGCACATGCTATCTATTTACACTTACTAGCAAGTTTGCCCGTGCTTCGCTACGGTGAACTTAATATATTACTTTTAAACAAAGATTTATTTTTCGTGAATAACTCTCTAAATTCGTCACAGTTCAGTTCGAGTCATTGGCATGTTTATATATTTCTATCATAAG
Organism: Pardosa pseudoannulata; assembly: GCA_032207245.1. NCBI lineage: Eukaryota > Metazoa > Arthropoda > Arachnida > Araneae > Lycosidae > Pardosa > Pardosa pseudoannulata. The sequence continues at coordinate 93,842,955 of CM063507.1, read as the reverse complement.
CGTATTATAACATTATTCAGTTTTTATAATCGAATTTGTGTCTTATATTAAATTTGCTCAAACTTTTTTTATTGTAAAATATAAGCTTAACCCTAAATTGCATTACTGTATTACTACTGTACGTTGATTAGCAAAGTTAACAGATCTTGCCATATTACGTGATAGAATAGGAAGCACAGGTTTTGACAGCAACAGTGCTAATTTTGTTGGTAGTAATAAATGTTTTCCAAAATTAAGGAAATTTATGACAAACCACATGGTTTTGTATGAAACAGAAACACACATTCATATCGACAACCATATGAATATGAAGATAACTATATAAAATGATAGGTTTTATTTGGCCATGAGAGTCACTGAAATTTGTACTTTTTGTACTTAGAATATTGTTGATATGCATTTCATTGTAACATAAAAATGAACCAAGAATTAAATTTAAAATGAGTTCTCATATAAAAATGCTATAATTTGCGTCACATAGAAATGAAAGTGAATCACTTTATATCTCAAATTTCAGTTCAAATCGAATAGATACTAAGCAGACGATTTTAAATAATATAAAATAAGAAATGAATAAATGAAATATTTAAATGAATGACGTCATAATGATAGAAAAATATCATTTTCGCCTATTTATTATGTGATGAATTGAACATTTTAATCTCCTGCTTTTAACCGTGGAAAACTGCGTTTAAAACAATTACTTGGGATGACGTCGATGCGATAAATTAAAAACTTAATCGTTTGCGTTTAACCGGGGAAAATAATGCTTGGAATAATGACATGAAATGCTCGAAAAAGGGGGAAGGAATGAATTTCGAACGTTGAAAATTTACAAAAACCTTCCCAGGGATATACCTAAACATTTCCCAAATTTTCACGGCGATTGGATGCATAGTTTTTGAGTCTATTGAGTACAGACAGACAGACACACACAAATTCATTTTTATATATATAGATTTATTTATTTGTATTACTGTGCTGACTGATCCCCAATTCTCCTGTCTTTGGAATATAGGTTTTAAAAGAAGTGAAAAAAAAAAAAATTAAATCAATGATTTAATTCATGCCAACCCCGATCTTTTATATATATATATATATATATATATATATATATATATATATATATATATATATATATATATATATATATATATGAATTTGTGTCTGCCTGTACTCGATAGACTCAAAAACTATACATCCAATCATCGTAAAAATTTGGGAAATTATTATGTATATCCCTAGGAAGGTTTTAAAAAATTTTTAACGTTCGAAATCCAATCCTTTCCCCTTTTTCGAGCGTTTCATGTCATTATTTTCCCCGGTTAAAGGCAAACTATTAACTTTTTAATTTATCACATCATAACTAAGTGAGAGAAGCAATAATTTCTAGCAATGTGACGTCATTCCGGTAATCCCATGTAACTGTTTTAAGCGCCGTTTTCCGAGGTTAAAAGCAGGAGATTAAAATTTTAAATTTATCACATAATAAATAGGTGAAAACCACATTTTTTTTCATCATTATGACGTCATTCCTTTAAATACCTCATTTATTCATTTCTTATTTTATATTATTTAAACATCGTCTAATATCAACTCGATTTAACCTGGAAATTTTAGGTATAAAGTGGTTAACTTTCATTTCTATGTGACGCAAATTATAGCTTTTTTATAGTAACTAATTTTAAATTTAATTCTTGGCAATTTTTAAGTTACAATAAAATGTTTATCAACAATATTCTAACAAAGAGAAGTACAAATTTCAGTGACTCTCGTAGGCAAGTAAAAACCTACCATTCGTTATGCACGAAAAAAAAATTATCTTTGTTTAAAAGTAATATATTAAGTTCACCGTAGCGAAGCACTGGCACACTGGCTAGTATATAATATAAATGCATGCCTATTCACTGCATAAGAGAGTATATCCAACTAATTATACAGGTACTATTGTTAGGTAGATTACTACATTTTCAGAATGTCTAAGATTATCGAAAGGGGATCTACTGTCGTGATTCCCCATTTACATCTCATAATATTCAATCATAAAAAAATAGATTGGAGAAAATATAACATAAAATAGGTTCGGTAAATGCGATAAGATGTTCACCTTAATATCACAACTGCAGAGATTGTAAAGCCATTTATTAGCAGGCTGCAAAACTAAAAACACAAACAAAATTTGTACTTAAAGTACAAATGCAGTGTTAATTGTAAAAATGATAAACTAAAAGGGATTTTTAAGAAAATTAAATGACTTTTCTTAAAAGATCTCCTTTATCTTTAGTGTTCCAGATTGTATGTTATAAAACAGAAACAGGGTATGCCATACCCTGTTATATTTGTAGAAAAAAAAGTACAAAAGCAATAACAAAAAAAAAGGTTTTCATTTACCCATTACGAAAATGGAAGAGTCCAACAAAACACAAATACTTTGCATAAAATTTTTTCCAAGAAACTTACCTAGAAAAGAAAATTGAAATAACTTAGAAATAAAATAAAACAAATACCTTAAATTAAAACAAATTACACGAAAGATTTTGTTTATAAAATTTACTTAATATAAAATCAAATATAAATATAATTAGTTTCAAAGAACTAGTATTAAAACAAACAAAAATATTACATCATTACAAGCAAAAATATTACATCTCGTTCTTTCCTTAAAATATTTACATGAATTTTTAAAGAAAAAAATGTAACAGATGCACAGAATGATCGCTGAAGTTATTTTTTATTCATGCCAGTTTATTTGAATTAATACTGAGAAATGGGAAGAGAAAAGAAAAATTACCTACAGACAAAATGCAATTAATAACATAATGGTTGATTGATAGATTGGTGAGCTACGGTCTACTGTTTAGCTATGCGAGGGCTAATAAAACCAAAACTTCCTGCTTAACCCTTTCGTGG
>CM063507.1:93827545-93832545 GCA_032207245.1 Pardosa pseudoannulata | reverse complement strand
ATAATGGACCATAGTAATAATGGGACCATGGTCAATAATGGATGCAGAAAGCGGATAACGTAAAAGCAATTATCGCCCATTAAATAAATACATCTACAAATAGCTAAACGTCGACCCCACCATTCCATTGTCATATAATTATGAAGTGTTCTGATTTGTAACGAAAACGGCATTGGTATTGGTATTTCTGGCAGTGTTAACCTGCTTGAAACATCAAGGTAATATGCTGATCTAAGAGTTAAAATAACAAATAACCTAATTCTAATTGCTCAAAAACTAACATAATATAAGAGTCACGGCAGCTCAGTTAGCAAAAATAACGATTTCATAACTGCCGGATAACGGGTTCGAGGCTTCAGCCGACCAAAGATCCACCATTTATTCATTAATGGAGGCTGAGGAACACAAAATAGGTTTGGGATAATCATTTCCTCCAAGTTTCCAAACTATATCTCTGGAGGAGGTAAGCCAAGCCTGGGGGTGTTCAGTTTGGTTCCTGCTTCTAAATTACGAGGACCCACTTGCGGTTTAGTCAGACTTAAGCCCTCGTGGTTTCTTGCTCAAGAGAATCTAAATATTACCTTAGCCATGGACCATTCGCATACTGCGACGGTGTCTATATCTCTTGGTTTAGGCTTTCCAAACAAAGGGTGGATGAGTATCAACAACTAGCAGAATGTAACATTTACAACAAGGAAGATGTTCATTTCGTACCAAATAAACATCAGCTCTAAAACAAGTACTGTCATCTGAAATTCATCTATGTAAATGTTAAGCATTTAGTTGAAAATTAAGCAAATGGCTCCCCTTTTTCAGTATCTTGCTCCTGGACTGTACAGCACAGGATCTCTACTTTTGTGACTTCTCTAGTTCTTAGGTTACGAACCCTCTGGTGGTGTAGAAATACCTCGAATGAGACAGAAATCTTTCTTGGAACATTCTTAACGCATAAACAGAGAAAAAAAAGTAATTTCTCGAGTTATTCGAAATTTCACAAAAACGATACTTTCGAGAAGATAAAGGAACAAGACAAATTTTTCGTCGACAGATGAGGGAAAAATAATATTAATTTAATACGAATAAATTTAAGGACCAATGAATCTAAAGAATGCAAGAACGGTAGATTGAGGATTTACTGTATCTGTATTCAATTAAATCATTTACAACTTTTCATTCACTTTGCATCCCAAGGTAATTTTTTGAGGCTGCAAATGAGGAAACTGAATTCCAACGGAATGAGGGATATAACTTAGTAGCTCAGACGTCTTGCACAACCAACTGCCTACAGAAGAAGCAGTCGTAAATCTGTCTTCAGTAGAATGGTGTGGGAACTCTGTTTTTTCCTCTTTTAATCGCAAGCCAACATAATTCGGCCGATAAATCATACAAATGGTTTAATGGGCATCGTGTGTTCTCACAATTTCACACCTCGCAAAGCTCTCGCAGACTGCAGTTGCAACTACATCCCGTTTCCAAGAAAATAAATCGATTTCCATGTAAAAGCTTCTTAAATGGCTGCATTCTCTCCGCCTCCCGAAGGTTGCTAGCCATCGATGCTTGAATACCCCTGACTGGAAGGCAATTGGTATTATACAGATCGCAGGGCACGCATCGTTACGCATCGAGGTTGAAATAAAACGGCAAAAACACAGACGCGAGGAAAAGAGAAATTTCGTAGAGAAAAAAAGAACCAAAACAAAATAGCTCAATAACGGTTCGAAAAAAATGGCAGACTTAACTTTCACCGAGTTTCACTGCTTCCACAGACCTTTGAAGAATACTGGGGAAAAGAAATTTTGACAGCAAAAAGCTAAAAATGCAACTGAGCTAAAGTGTACTTCAGTTACACTTGAAAGCAGATTGAGATTTAATCTTATATCGGTCGCAAAACAAAATTAAGAATACGAAACTAATTCAACCTGTTTTAGTATCGACTGCCAAATTAGTTCGTCCAGAACACACAGTGAAAAAGCAATTTTCTTGATGGAGTTACAGAGGAACATTCCCGACATGATTCCACCTCCCCCCGAAAGACCAAATAAGCATGCCTAAAGAATTGCGTTTATGAAGGGGGTTCGCTCTTAGCACGAGCAAGTATTAGGATAACGATGAATGTGATGAAAATTCTCAGCACGAGTCCGCTCACCGCGAAAGACGAGTTGAGCACTGTTCATTGATGGCGGCTGAGGCACGTGAGGTAGGTTCGTGGTCGTAATGTCCTACAAGTCCCCAAACGATACTTGATGAGGTGGCAGGCCTAGCCTGGAGGAGGGGATATTCTGCTTGATCCCTGTTTCTTTTCCCTCCCTCCCTCCCAATATCTCTCTCTCTCTTTCTTTCTTTCTTTCTTTCCCGTACCTCCCACTCCGTATCTCTCTTCCCACCTCCCCTCATATCTCTCTCTTCCCACCTCCCCCTCTCTTTCTCTCTTCTCCGACTCCTCACTCTCTTCGTTTCTTCCCCGACTCCTCTCTCTCTTCCCCCGACTCCTCACTCTTCCCCCGAATCCTATCTTCCTCTCTTCCCCGACTCCTATCTCTTCCCCCGACTCATCTCTCTCTTCCCACCTCCCCTCTATCTTTCTCTCTTCCCCTACTTTATTTCTCTATTCCCACCTCCCTATCTCCTTTCTCTTTTCCCCCTCCCTCTCACTATAGCGTGCATTTACTTTTGCACAAGAAGGTTCAAAAGGCAAACAACGACCCTGGTGACATTCTACTATAATAAATGAAAAGCTGCAAAAACTGAAAGAGTATAATTTAATAAGCGTTCAAGTAAGTTTTGTGGTGTCCACTTAAAGTTTTTACAGTTATTTTGAAATCTGGTCACTTTAGGTAATACCTCTATTCATCAGTACTTTTCCATTTCTCTCTCTTTCTTTTTTTTAACCGGCGTGAACACACAATGGGCATAGCACCAACTGTTTCTACCAAGAAACATACGTCTACGAACTAGGTGATTATTTCACGTAACGAGCGTCCATACAAGCTCGAACAGACCTACCTGAACGAGCACAAAACCGGAACGGCGATTTAGACCACAAATTATTATCGCTCAACAGTTACAACTAGGAAAAAAAGAAATTTCCCTCCTTTCAAACCATTCGATTTCTTCCAAGAATCGGGGGAAAAAATACGCCAAAGCAATTTATAAGAAGAATACAGTCGGACAGTTAAATAAAAATGCTACTTACTCGAAAAATACTCGATTTGACCTACTTAACGCTATAAACAGCGAACTAACGCTCACGAAAATCACTTTTCCGCTAAATTACAGATTAGCTTTCGAAAAAGTGTTGGAGGAAAAACTCGCGGTTGTTGTAGATGGCTCAAAATTTTCTTTCATAACTTTCATTTGAGATTTTAAATACCGCGGTATATCCGTCTTGATATTGAATTGTAATGTTGATTTAGCTCAAAAACTGTCACGGAATATACTAAAAAGCTCGGATTAAAGGAAAATTTCCCATCTATTTTGATACACCAGTATCGGTTTGTTTGTTTTTTTAAATAACACTGCAACTATCAATTCATTTGTCCAAGATATTTTCACTTGTTTAGAAAACAAATTTGGTTATTAACAGCTGACAACTTTATAACAGGAAAGTTTACAAAAAAAAAAAAAAAAGCTCCGTTTGTTAGTCCTGAATTATTAAAAAAGCTTTAAATCAAACCCGTTAAGGCTACAATAAATGCTCAGCACAATGACTCTTGCTTCCCCTCAAAATTATCATCCTCATCTATCCTCAATTTCTCTACTTAAGTTATCCTTTTTCTCTATTTTGTTAAACTTCCTACTTTTAATCTTAAAATAATTTTTAAAAAAATATAAAATTAAATAAAAATTACACATATATATATATATATATATATATATATATATATATATATATAAGGAAAATTCTCAGGGGTTTTCAAAACTTAAATCAAGGGCTAAAAATTCCTGCGTCCTTTTGCATTCCTCTTTTTAACCCCTAACCTAAATGGACAACTGGGGCTACAGTTTACGCCCTCAGAGAAGGGGCCTGACCAATTATAATCCTACATGGCCCTAGCGGACAATTTAGGAAATTTCCAAATAAAACGCGCTGTGTTTTAATATCCATAAATACTGCCACAACACATTTTAAAGCGGCTGCCCTTAAACTAAGCTGTCGCTCATACAGCGAAGCGCATTTTGTTGCCCATTTTATTATGGGAGTACCAGAGGCGACCAACCAAGGTTGGAAAAAAATCAGATTTTATAGATTTAAATCGGATTTCTTTGACTTTTGCTGAATACTAATTTTAATTGTTGTTTTTATGTTTTTATCTGCACTATACATAAAATAGTTTGTTATAAGAAGTAACATCTTATCTATCTAGTATATTCTACACTAAAATTAAATATATAAATTTTAATCTAAATACATTCCATTATTTTGTAATTGGATAGTGCAAACTCAATCAGATGTAAATTTAAAAACCAATTAAATATTCTTTTAATGCAAACTATTTATTTAAAAAAACAAATCACAATTATTTCAATATTTTTAAAGCAAAAAATTATAGATTTAATTGTTTCAATAAAAATACTAGCTTTGATGCTTTATCCGCTCCTCATTGATTATGAAGGCTAGAATGGACAATACCGAAAGAAGAAAACTGTTTTTCCATTCCAGCAGACGTAGCAACGGCTGTTGTTATTTGGTAGACAAACTAGATTTCAAGTTCTGTAATACTCTCTTTAACTCCCATTACGTAAAATGAATTCAACCAGTCCTAATCAATCATTGTACTAACCCTACTACATACTTTCAGATAACAACACCCCTAAACTCTTGGAAAGCACATGCTATCTATTGACACTAAGTCATAAATCGCCGCTCCATAAAGCACAATTATAAAAAATAGTATACACTAGGCCACTTTATAATATTATCTACTTTCTATATACATATACATATATATACATATATATATATATATATATATATACATATACATATATATATATACATA
>CM063507.1:93810045-93822545 GCA_032207245.1 Pardosa pseudoannulata | reverse complement strand
TTATTTATGAATCGGATCTTTAGTTTAGGAAAAGATAAACTTTACTCGCTTTGAATTTTGCTAACCCTAACTCATCGAAAATCCAATATGGATGCTCTATCCATTCCAGGTCCAACTAATTCATAAATTCGAGGACAGATAGACAGATAACTTAGGCTATTATTACATTACGAGAAGAAAGTTTGTCATAAAAAGTTGAAAAAATAGTAAAATTTTATTTTAAAAGTAATTAAACAACTTTAGGAATAAGAATTTAAAAAAAAAAGCAAAAAATATCAAATTAATTAGACATTTTGAAAAATTTGGCTGCGCCGGGCACAGAATCGTCAACCTGAGGCGTACGAAGATCAAACGGGTAGACACTCTACCGAGCGTGCCACGCCTGCACATTGTGAAGGAACTAATTAGAGTATGTGAGGATCATGGGCAGTACGAAGCTTGAGGGTAACAGCTAGTTTATTTATACTATACAATTATCATCCTATTTAAAGAAACAATTGTAGCTGTCCGGACTAAACTGGTTTGGTTTGGTTTGGTTTGGTTTGGAGCTCTACGGTCTACTGTTTTGCACACGAGGACTAATGAGACCGGGACCTACGGTTTAAAGCCGATTCCGAACGGCTACGAACATCCATGCTAGCAGCGGGATTCGAACCCGCGAATTCAGGTTCCGAAGAGCAGCGCTCTACCATTCGGCCATCGTTCGGCCCGGACTAAACAGGACTGCAGGATGTAGTTTGCACATCTCTGGTTTACGTCGAAACAACTACATCCATCATTCATTAGTACTTTCAAAGAATAGATTGTGAATGGAAGCAAAAACTAAAACACAAAGTGTGTAAACCTGCGAAATTGTGGGTAACAGCTAGTTTATTTATACTATACAAATATCACCCTATTTAAAGAAAAAATTGTAGCTGTCCGGACTAAACTTGACTGCAGGATGTAATTTGTACATATCTGGTTTACGTCGAAACAACTACATCCATCATTCATTAGTACTTTCGAAGAATAGATTGTGAAAAAACTAAAACTCAAAGTGTGTAAATCTGCGAAATTGTGGGTAACAGCTAGTTTAAGTGTACTATACAAATATCACCCTATTTTAAGAAAAAAAAATTGCAGCTGTCCGGACTAAACTTGACTGCAGGATGTAGTTTGCACATCTCTGGTTTACGTCGAAACAACTACATCCATCATTCATTAGTACTTTCGAAGAATAGATTGTGAATGGAAGCAAAAACTAAAACTCAAAGTGTGTAAACCATAATAAAAAAGGAATTCTTTCCCTTCATCATTTCCTGTATTAAGGAAGCTTTAACCTCGTTCAGTAGGTGGGACAGAGAGATGGCGATCATTACAGATGGAACTCACTTCCTGTGCACTAAATACATTCCGACGTCGCCCGTACAACTCGCAGTCAATTACAAATAATAAAAGGTAGAGAATCTCGCTTTTCAGATACACAACTAGCAGTATTAATATTCGTCAAACTGATATTTTTCTCATACTGCTGCTAATCGATGTTTTTTTGGATTAAAGAAATATTTAAAGTCTAAGTACATTAAAAGATTGACTAAAATAATGTTGTATAAATGCCTAATAAGACCTGTTTTGACTTACTCAGCCGAAACCTGGGAATTGACAGAAAGAGACAAGGAAACCCTAGCAGTTTTTGAGAGAGAAATATTGAGAGGTATTTTGGGGGGAATTACTGTAAATGGTATATGGAGAAGAAGAACAAATATTGAATTGTACAGAACATATAAAAATCCAGTTATAATAAATTTTATTAGCTTACAAAGATTAAAATGGGCCGGACACCTAGTTCGACTTAATGACAATAGATCCACGAAAAAAGTTTTTACGGCCAAATCAATGGGAACCCGAATGAGAGGACGACCAAAACTTAGATGGTTAGACTGCATTGAGAAAGACATAAGATCCTTGGAAAATTTCAAATTGGAAATCCAGAGCCAAAGATAGGACTGCCTGGTATGGAATTCTGGAGAAGGCTAAGGCCCATCCTGGGCTGTCATGCCACTGAGGAAGGAAGGTAGGATATTTTTCTCAACATAAATTGCTATCATAAAGTAGGATGCATAACTAGGTGTTACAGTCTGCTAAGAAAATACCGAATCACTGAGCTTAATTTAATTAAAAAACTACGTTTAAAACGTCATTTTATGAAAAAAAAAAATTAATTTCTCTATTGTAAAATTTCAACTTTTAGGCTTCTAAATATGTTTTTGTTTAGTCTCTACGGCATTTTGAAAAAAAGTTACAGCTATTTAAATAAACATCAGTGACAGCTGTCAAAACAAAACGGAAGTAGCGACTTCGGAACTGGAATTTTTGAATTTAAAGCCTTTTAAAGAGTACTTTTTGAACAAAACTTTTAAAATTTTCTTGAAGATTAGTTTAAACATTTTTCTAGTATTTTTAATAATTAGAAACTTGCCAATTAGAAAGTTTTGAAGCAAGAAAGTGTGGGGAATTTTAAACATGTATTTTAATTTTTTAACAGTTAAAGTTGCTTTCATAAACTTCAAATGCGTTTTTCTCGGAACGGTATTTTTAATAAAATGTTGAAACGTAAAATGTGATTGATCAAAAAGTTCTGAAAATATTTTGTTGAAAATTATTATGAATGCTTTTGATAGTATTTACTAGATAATGACCTAAAAGCTTTAAATTTGGATCATTTTTAATGATGTTACACTCATAGTTAGATATAAAAGTAATGAAAATTCGTTAAAAGTTCAATGTGTTGATTTTGAAGAACCAACATTTTTTACCAAATATAAATTAAGCAAAGGTTTTAGGTGATTCACTAGTCCAGTGTATAAGAAATGTGTTGCATAAAAAAATATTGAAATAATTTAATTCATTAAAAAATTAGAGCTTTTGAAAAAACCCGATTTTTTTTTTTTTAACTAAATTTTCTTCATTTATTAGAAATTTTATAAAAACTTCTCCAGGAATAAATTTTTTAAGTGCAATTCTCTATGATAATATAAAAAATAAATCTAAAAATGTAAAAACGTGAACTACGTTTCTACGTTTAAAGAAAAAAGTTCTCCGAAAGTAGACGGATACCTTAAAATTGAGAAAATTTTAATTCTTTCAATTTCTTGACCTCATTAAAAAAAATTTATAAGCGTTTAGAAAAAAAATTAACTAAACGTTAAGAAAAATATTTTTAAAGAATATATTTATAATTAAAATTTTGAATATACAACATTAGATTATGAAAAACGCATAAATCTTTTCCCCTTTCTCCAGAATTCATTTGTATGACTGTGAATGCGTAGAATCGGGGGAATGGGGAGCAGATTTGAGAAGAAGAAAAAAGTTAATATCTTAAATAATTTACCTGAGTTAAAAATTTTGATCTTCATTCACAAAGGTATGATAAAAGTTCATAGGAAATAAAACTTTGTTTTAAAAATATCGAGCCTAGAAATAAACAAGAATCGGGACGTGATGTATGTAGTTCCACGTTCTAAAACATCTGCCTTGCGAAACGAGGTCTTTCGTGCGCTGTTAACATTAAGCTGGAGTAACAGATGTTTTAAGAACTAAATTAGCTTAGCTATTTTTACTTAACATTGTTAATATTCTTTACAATAGATTAGATTTAGGGAGGGGGAGGAACTGTCCATAGTTCATAATTGAAAGGATATCGGCACAGAGTGAGAAGAAATATCAAAAATAGGAAATTTACGACATGTAATTTAACAATATTTCGATTTTAATTTACTCAGGGATTCCAGAATAGAATGTGGATGGACGCGTAGAATGATTTCTCATCATCATAATGCCTACCAAGTCCTAACAAAAACGACATCGATAAATACACAGAATTTTGTAAAACACTGATATGTTTATAACATACAAACACCGTATTTAAGCATGTAAAACTCTGAATGCGGAGGGCACAATAGATTTTTTCCGTATCTTTCTTCCGCAAACACACACACACACACACATATATATATATATATATATATATATATATATATATATATATATATATATATATATATATATATATATATATATATATATATATGTGTGTGTGTGTGTGTGTGTGTGTGTGTGTGTCAGGAAAATTCTCAGGGGTTTTCAAATCTGAACTCAAGGGCTAAAAATTCCCCCGTCCTTTTGCATTCCCGTTTTTAACCCCTAACCTAAAATGACCACTACGGCTACAGTTTACGCCCTCAGAAAAAGGATCTGACCAATTATAACTCTACATTGCCCTAGCGGACAATTTAGGAAATTTCCAAACAAAAAGGCTTATTACAGATATATATATATATATATATATATATATATCTGTAATAAGACTTTTGTTATTACATTATTAATAACAAAATAATAATGTAATAATAAAATTCTATTTAAGTTAGGATTTTACTTTAATAGAATTTTATTATTACAAGTAAAATTCAAATATTATACACACACAAGTATTGCCCCTAAGTTCTTCTAAATTCTCTACATTGAAGTTTTTTAATTTAAACTTTTCCATCCACCAAAATTAAATCAAGGATTTATTCAGAATGCATCTTTTCCACACTTCTCAAAAGCTTGAATTACTAAGAGCTACGAGGGACTTATTTGTTCTAAACCAGTTGTCAATTTTCCCACGGAAAAACCTTTAGGAATTTACAAACCATGTGCGCATTTTTACGGCTTCGATGATTTTACAGTGCTCTCTAGAACTCTCTATGAGAAAACAAACAAACAAACAAACAAACAAACAAACAAGCAAGCAAGCAAACAAAAACACACACACACATGTACATAAATATACATATACGTATATATATCAATATATAAATGTATATATATATATATACATATGTATATATATATATGCGTATATATATGTATATATATATGCGAAATATATGTATAATATGTGTGTATATATTATATATATATATATATATATATATATATATATATATATATATATATGTGTGTGTGTGTGTATTTATATGTATATATATATATATATATACATTGTATATATTATATATATATATAATATATATATTTATATGTATATATAATGTAAAATAAGTATGTATATATAAATATATATATATGAATTATATATAAAAGTATATGTATATATGTATATGTATATATATATATATATGTATGTATATATATGTATGTATATATATATGTATATATATATATGTGTATATATATGTATATTTATACAAACACACACACACACACACACACATACACAAACATACATATACATACACGCTTTTGACACACGTGGAAACCATTCACCACAAAATTTACGACAAAGTTATAATTTTTTTTTTTTGGGGGGGAAAGGGGTGGCAATAATATTTCCTCATCTAAACATCCCTCTTCTTCATCCCAGGGGTACCTATTTTTTTTCCAAATGGAACTAAAACCTGCAGAAGACTTTCAGAATGATTTACAGAAATGCTGCGATTCCATTGTTTACTATACTTTTATTATTAGAAAAATTTTAAAATTCCAGCTAGATAAATGGCCTTAGAAAAATAGGACGGAGAGAGAGAAAGGCATGACATATATTAGACTATAGGTTTTATTTTTACTCTGCGTTATATGAAACTGACAAAATAGAGTTTAGTAAAAACTAAACAATTTATACTATTCGGAAATTATTTTTTCTTTCGCTCAGGGTAAAAATAGAATGAACTCACCATGAAGCCGAAATGCTTCTTTTATGTTTTATGAAAATAGGAAAAAGGTTCTCTCTAAAAAAACTATACATCAAGCTCATAGGCCTGAGAAGAAAAAGGAGAAACCCATCCATTCCATGCATTTAAAGTTTATACAAACAGTTTTTCCCTCTTTGCAAATTTCTTCTCAATACGATACTCAATCCAGCAAAATGTCACCAGCCCATAAGACTTACCTGTTCTCTCTTGGAGTTAAATGCGATCTTCTCTTATATAGCGTTCTTTTAACCCTATATTCTTCCGCTTCACGAAGAGTTCGCTCTCTTTTTAACTAATTAAAGCTTTCAATTCTAACTTTAAAAATTTCAAACTTGATTTACCCACACACATGTATATACATATACAGGGTGTTTAAAAAATAACCGGTATATTTGAAAAATCAATAAAAGCTAAACGGACAGTGATAGAAATACAGTTTATTGCAATATGCTTGGGACAATAGTAAATTTTCAGGTAGAGAATATTTCAAAATTAGTTACAATATACCACAACAGATGGCGCTGCAGTCTGGAAAAATCTAAACTAAGATATTTTACACATAACACCAAGCGCAGCAAAATTGCGTATTTTCAGAACGAAACCAACAAAACCCTGTAAACGTGTCAGGCGGTATGGCTGCACATGCAGAACAGATGTACAGTTCCAGTTATTCAATTGTTTCTGTTTAGTGACTGTACACCTGGTCTTTAGAGTCAGAATAACATCGTAGTTTAGATTTTTTAAGACTGCAGCGCCATCTGTTGTGGAATATTGTAACTAATTTTGAAAGTTTGCCTGAAAATTTACTATTATCCCAAGCATACTGAAATAACTGTATTTCTGCCCATTTAGTTTTTATTGATTTTTTAAATATAGTCATTTTTGAAATACCCTGCATATATACACATACATATACACATATATGACAAGAGGCCTTTTATCATTTCAGAATGTTCCGACCTAATAATTTAGCCTTACTATCGTGGAACTGTAGATGAGAAAAAAAAATGAAATAAATGTATAAAATTTTATAAACTAACAGTTTTGATCGACATTTATGTACGAACTGCTCGCAAAGCCTGTAAGTCTGCTCAATAGTTGTTTGTGTAAACAATAGAATCTACAAGTTACAGGGTCACTCGATGACGAAGTTTAAAAGTCAGAATGTATTTTTAGTTACTTACGAAATCGGAAGGAATCCACAGGGAAATACTCGATAACAAAGAATGTTGCTAGAATAGCATATTCAGAACCGAAAATGATAAAAATATTACATACACATACATATATGTATGTATATATATATATATTTGTGTGTATGTATGTAAGAACAGGGACTTCACGATGAGTGGTTGCAGTCATGGCCCATAAAAATGACACCGTTTTAGTCAAAGAACTATATAAATAGAACATAGGAGAACGGGTTCCCACTTCATTATAGGGATGAGATAAACTGAGGGGTCAGCTAACATAAGGAAAAGGCCCTTAACACCTGGATCAACATCTCAGTCAAAATCTCAAGGAAAATCTGTCTCTGATAACGTGCATCACTTTATTTCTTTAGAAATTTCCTAAATTTTCTGCTAGAGAAATGTAAAATTTTAATTGGTTAGACACCTTTTATGAGGGCGTAAACTAGCATCAGTGGTTAGAGGTTAAAAAGGGAACTGCAAGGGGAAGCGGGTTTTTTTGCCCTTGACTTAAGATTTGAAAACTCCCCGAAAATTTTCTCGAGCAGTCGTTGAGATTTTATCAAAATATCTACATTAGCTTTCCAATCTAGTTTACTTTTCCTTACATTATATATATATACATACACAGACATATTTGTGTGTGTGTGTCTACTGATTTAAATCAATGATTAAAAAGAAATTTCAGGGATTTAAACCACCATATATATCAGGTGATAACAAAGCAACTCTGGCAATAATACTTAAAATAAATTTCTTCAAAAGCCCTTAAAATTTACTCGTTGAAGCAACAATATTTTTCTTTGTCCTTAGAAATGAGGGTGTAGACGTTTAGGTACAAATGTGGAATAACAATTGTTTCATGTGACTAATCCATTCTAGGTCTCGAGTCTTCAATCTCCCACTCAGTCACTTATTAACTGACTACCTCTATTTCGACTCAACTCTGCTCTATTTCCGTGTTGGTGGGTTTGCTTCGAATACCTACGTACCATTTGACACTCGCCATGACTAACACTGCTCTCCACGCACTTGTTCGGCCCAACAAACGTTTTGTCGACGAAAACGACAACGCTCTAGTAAAACCTCTTTCCCCAGTCATCCATCAATGGAAAATTTCGTATAAGATTATACTCGTAATTTACTCAAAAGCGACTATAATGTTCTAGGTAATCTTTAATTTAAATTTAATTTAGTTCTGTAGTTGAAATCAGATTTCGCATTTACGCATTATAGTGGAGTTTTTTTATATATAAATTATATAAATTATTTATATATATATAATTATATCGCTGAATAATAATTATTATATATTATATATATATATATATATATATATTATATATATATTATATATATATATGTCGTTATATATATAAAAATGTCCGTTTATAATCTAAAAAATAATGTATATATAAATAAAATTGTTTACTATATATATATATAAATATCGTTATTATATTATATATATATAGCTTTATATATATATATAAGAAATAAATAATAATAATATATATATATAAATATTATATATAAATTATATATATATATATATAATTATAAAAAAAATTTATTATAAATATATATAAATTAAATATAATATTATAAATATTCTAAATATATACGAATATATAAATATATAACGAAATAAATATTATAAATAAATATAAATAAATATTATATAAAATAAATATATATTATATATAATATATATTATATATAAATAATATTATATATATATGCTTAAAATTTATAATATATAATATATATATATATATAAATATAAAAATATAATATACATTAATAGACAATATTTTGATAAATATATATAAAAAGAATTAAATAATATATAATTCGTTTTATATATATATAAAAATATATAATAAAACTTTCGCGCTCTCGTCGTTGGCAAGTAATTTGTATATACATTTGCAAATAATATAAAGCTTTTCCTATCGACCAAAAGTGAAATATTTATTACATTTTTTACTTAAATGCATATAGTTTTTCGCTAAATGATATATATATATATATATATATATATATATATATATATATATATATATATATATTTAATTAGTGGGTCTCAAAGAGTCAGGTTGTGAACAGTTCAGTGTAAACACTAGCCATATTAGGTTAATCTCACTCAATTTTGATCAATGGGAAGAATAAAATTCCGTCTGCCCGTCTCGCATTTAAAAATTTAAAAAAATATACGTAATAGTACAGCAAATTTCTCTAGAATGCTATCTTTCCCTTATTTAAAGAATATCGAAAAAAGATATTTAAAGTAATAGTGAGAAAGTTTGGAATAATTTTTTCAAACGCAAATTAGTGCATTTAACAGACATTCAAATCCCTGCCTATGTCTAATAGACTTTGGTGAGATCAATCCTTAATATCTTCATAGGTACCTTAACTCTCTTTAAATTGCTTCGCAATAAACGTAGTTAGCCAAGTGCAAGGCTATTAAATACATGTAAACGTGGCGAAATTATATCCGCCAGTTACACGAAAGTGATTTTAGCCCCCTATTATT
This sequence comes from Pardosa pseudoannulata, assembly GCA_032207245.1. NCBI lineage: Eukaryota > Metazoa > Arthropoda > Arachnida > Araneae > Lycosidae > Pardosa > Pardosa pseudoannulata. Next base: position 93,813,072 of record CM063507.1, on the reverse strand, counting down.
TTGAATTGCCCAGGCTTGGCAACAGGAGACCCTAAATATATTGCAGTCGCTCCATTAAAACAACAGTGAAGTCTGTGGTGGAAATTTACCTTTATTTGGGAATAAAAATGGACATCTTTACCCGACATGAGAAAAGCGTCGAATAATGACGAAAACACACTTCTATTACAAATTTCGCAGAACAGCGACAGATCACGCAGAGTCATTCCCATAAGACCAACATCTCAGTCAGGATCAGTGTCAGAATGAGTGAACTATTTTTCCTGGAACAGCTGGAAATGTGGCAAGTGGTTACAAAATTCGAATTTATTCTAGCTTAAATTTCGGGAGACGGGTAAAAAGAACGTAAGTCGGCGAACACTTCTTTACGTAAGATATTATAAGACTGGGAATATATATATGAAAGAATGAGAAAAGGAGAATTTTCGATAGATATTTCAGTGCAATAATTTTGATACTTCTGAATTCGTGCAATAATTTTGATACATTTACATACATAGATACATAAATCCTCTGGGTGTATGTATGTTCTATATGTACTTTAAAATTGCTGGTTTAATCTTCATGGAATCCTGAAGTGATTAAGATAAACCTCTGGGAAAATTTTAGGTAGGTCAAATTGTTCCGCGATCAAGGTCATGGCAAAATACTTTTTTATCCTCCATTCATTAAGATAGATGTAGGCCAGTGACAATGTTACGCAATGTGGTAAATATATTTTGTTTATTTTGACATCTATTAACAAAATCTTATCTTCAAAATGTTAAATTGTTCCTTATTGTTTATTAATTAATTAGTAAATGCATTATTTACATAGTTAGATCTCTGCGTAAAACCTGAAATTACACACATACAACGTGCATAAACATTAGATGCGCAGAAACTCAATATGTCTGTAACTGTCTTTTTTTCCCCCCTGGGTTTATACAATATCGTTAAAGACAGGTTTTGTTTTCTTATTCAAATACTGCATTGTGTAGACGGTTTCGTGGAAATACGGCAAGAAGCACCATAAGATTTCTTTTATTAATTTCAACTGTATGCTCTCCGTTATCTTGCAATAATCCAATTTAATCAGAAAAACTTATTATTCTTTCTTTTCAAAAGTTGCCACACCACAAAAGACAAATTAAAATAAAGCTAATGACAAACGATAATATTTTAAAAACAAATATTAAAACCATGGATGTACGCAACAATAGATTTCACTCTAAATGTTTGATTTTTCTCAAATACTCAAGTGCAGCAAGTGCTTCAATTTTAAAAATTATGCAACTCAAGACATCTCGACAGTTCCGTTGGACGCAAGAATTTTTGAACTTCTTCGAACAATGAAGAAGAATTGGGGATTACGCAAGTGACTTCACAACAGGAAAAAATAAATAAAATGAAAACTTGCACACTGTACTTCCAGTTGACAGACGAGTAGGGCCCACGCGCTAATTCTGTGTTTTTTGAATATTCCAATACTTTTAACAAACTGGAATGAGTTAATGGGAGCGTCTCGTGTAATTTATACAGACTTATAGCAATCAGAGTTATCAATCTCTTACACACCGCGTAAGCCCCTGATATACAAAAAAGTTTGACATTTTTTAGAAGGGTTTTTGGTGTATTTAATGATATATTTTAATCTACATCAGGATTTCCACAACAGACTTTCTATAAAAATTTTTAGGATTATTGGTTTGGTTTGGTTTTGCTAAGGTGTACTTTTTGCAACACGAGATTATCGGTTTGAAGCAGGGTTGTAATTTTGACCAGGACACTGGGTAAAAGTGATTTTAACTGACCAAAAGTGGTCAAAAATGGTCAGAATTGTTAAAAATAGTTTTAAATGGTCTTAATTTTAATATATAATACCTTTTGTAATTAGAAGTGACTTTTAATAAGCAATAAAAATAGTAGTGCAGTTAAACAAAATATGACACTAACAAGTTCATGAGATTTAACATGCTTATACAGTATTATAAGAATGTTTGAATTTTAAAAATGAACCATGCACATGCAATTGTAAAACTGTAATCCACTCGCAGTTAAAAACATAAAACATGATTTACAGTTAAAATCATAAAACATGAGCTGAAATTAAAAACATCCGTTGTAGTTAAAAGTTTAAATTTTAAAATTAATACAAATAAAATTACATTTTACAATTAAAATTGTTATTAATTTATAACTTGTTACTTGTAACCGTTTTTTGAATTCAACATAAATTACATTAAAAGTTTAAATTTTAAAATTAATACAAATAAAATTACATTTTACAATTAAAATTGTTATTAATTTATAACTTGTTACTTGTAACCGTTTTTTGAATTCAACATAAATTACATTAAAAGCTTAAATTTTAAAATTAATACAAATAAAATTACATTTTACAATTAAAATTGTTATTAATTTATAACTTGTTACTTGTAACCGTTTTTTGAATTCAACATAAATTACATTAAAAGCTTAAATTTTAAAATTAATACAAATAAAATTACATTTTACAATTAAAATTGTTATTAATTTATTACTTGTTACTTGTAACCGTTTTTTGAATTCAACATAAATTACAATAAAAGCTTATATTTTAAAATTAATACAAATAAAATTACATTTTACAATTAAAATTGTTATTAATTTATAACTTGTTACTTGTAACCGTTTTTTTGAATTCAACATAAATTACAATAAAAGCTTATATTTTAAAATTAATACAAATAAAATTACATTTTACAATTAAAATTGTTATTAATTTATAACTTGTTACTTGTAACCGTTTTTTGAATTCAACATAAATTACATTAAAAGCTTAAATTTTAAAATTAATACAAATAAAATTACATTTTACAATTAAAATTGTTATTAATTTATAACTTGTTACTTGTAACCGTTTTTTGAATTCAACATAAATTACAATAAAAGCTTAAATTTTAAAATTAATACAAATAAAATTACATTTTACAATTAAAATTGTTATTAATTTATTACTTGTTACTTGTAACCGTTTTTTGAATTCAACATAAATTACAATAAAAG
>CM063507.1:93780045-93805045 GCA_032207245.1 Pardosa pseudoannulata | reverse complement strand
ATTTGGAAATTAAGAAGTTTGTTTGTTTGTTATACATAACCACATGGTTTGACTAAATGAATTCCATGTGATTCTAAACTGCATTACAGGATCGGGAGACTCTAGAGGAGTATGACGATAAATAAACTATTGAGAGTGAACCAGATAATTCTCAGCCAAAAAACAAACCATTTTATTACCTGCCTCATTGGGTACTTAACAGTTCTGGAATATTAAAAATTTTACTGATCCCGTCATATGATGGGCTATATGCTAGTTTTTGATAATTATCACCAGAGTTGGCATGATTTAAATCAGTTGATTTAAATAATAAATTAAATCATGATTTAAATCAATTGATATTTTTTTAAAAAAATCATTGATTTAAATCATTTTTTTCACTTCTTTTAAAATCTATATTCCAAAGACAGGAGAATAGAGAGTCAGTCAGCACAGTAATATCAATAGCTTCATCTCCTAGAATGGAAAGACAGTTCATTCTAGCCTTCGTTACGAATTAGGAGTGGATAAAGCATAGAAACTAGTGTTTTTATGGAAACAGTTAAATCCATAATTCGTTGCTTAAAAGAATATTGAAATAATTGTGATTTTCGGTTGTTTTTTTTTAAATAAATAGTTTGCATTAAAAGAATATTTAATTCGTTCTTTAAATTTACATCGTATTAGTTTGCACTATCCAATTATAAAATAATAGAATGTATTTAGATTAAAATTTATATATTTAATTTTCAGTAATCAGTGTGTAGAATATACAAAATGGATAAGTTGTTACTTATAACAAACTATTCCATGTATTTTGCACAAAATTAAAAAACAAAACAATAATTAAAATTACAATTCAGAAAAAAATCAAATCTTATTTAAATCGAAAAAATCTGATTTAAATCAAATAACAGATAAAACCAAGTTTAAAACCGAATAATCCCGTCGCATGTCAAAAACCTAACAACTCTGATAAGTCCCACATTTTACTCAATTACTAAAATTCTTTCCCGCATGCACTGTTTTCCGTTTCCGACACCTTGAAAATCGACGAATCGAGGTTCCACAGTAACTGGCACTTCAAATATTAAGCTTTTCTATATAATTTACTGAACCGGGACGAAAGTAGGTGATCATTAGTTTGAGAAAAAGAAAAACTAGAATACTAATTGCAGTACGTAACCACATTTTAGATATTCGACTGACATTCAGTGTGTTCCTTTTTCCTGAATGGAATTCTTGATAGAAGAAACGGAATGATGTCACTGAGTGAATCTAGAACACTCTCACTCCGAACACTATCTTACCACCATTACGTGACGGATAGATGGCCATAGGATGTGTGTGTGAATAGAAATATTTACCACGAGACTTTCACGTGCAGCGGAACAATTTCGGATCAGTTAAATAAGGTGAAATTTTAGACAAATTCACCACTAGACTTTCACATAGATAGAGCGGATCAATTTCAGCTCAGTAAACTAAGGCGAAGTTTTACAAGTAAATTCACCACTAGACATTCACGTACAACGGATCAATTTCTGCTCAGTTAACTATGGTGAAATTTTATAGACAAATTCACCATTAGACTTTCACATAGAGCGGAGCAATTTCGGCTCAATTAACTAAGGAAGTTTTACAGGCAAATTCACCACTAGACTTTCACATACAGCGGATCAATTTCGGCTCAGTTAACTAAGGAAGGTTTTCAGGCAAATTCAGCACTAGACTTTCACATAGAGCGGAGCAATTTTGGCTCAGTTAACTAAGGAAGTTTTACAGGCAAATTCACCACTAGACTTTCACATAGATAGAGCGGAGCAATTTCGGCTCAGTTAACTATGGTGAAATTTTACAGACAAATTCACCACTAGACTTTCACATAGAGCGGAGCAATTTCGGCTCAGTTAACTAAGGCGAAGTTTTACAGGCAAATTCACCACTAGACTTTCACACACAGAGGAACAATTTCGGCTCAGTTAAGGCGAAGTTTTACAAGCAAATTCACAGCTAGACTTTCACATATAGAGGAGCAATTTCGGCTCAGTTAACTAAGGTGAAGTTTTACAGATAAATTCACCATTAGACTTTCACATAGAGCGGAGCAATTTCGGCTCAATTAACTAAGGAAGTTTTACAACTTGTAAAACTTCACAGAGAACTTTCCCGATAAGTGACTTGCGGGCTTCAAAAGAGGGGAAAATATTGAATAATAAGAAATACATAAAACAGACAAATCATGGATAAAAGCTATCTGTAAAATTTACTTATTAAACAATTCAATTGCGATATCATAACTAATTTCATGTTTTTCAATCCAGAAAGTGAAATTCAAATCGTTTACGTATTTTGATCAAAGGAATTAACATTTTAGGTGATTGAAGAGTTCCGTAGAATATTTTGAATCCGTGGATACCTATCTCGACCAGCAACTCCCAGCCGAAGTGAAAGATATCTGGTAAAATTCCCCTTTCATATAATTTATGACGTCATAAACAGCTCATTCTTATGATCGTTTGGTCAGAAAAACAACTTTAGATTGATAGAATTCTAAATTTTTGGATGGTTTTTAATTAAAATGTCGGTTAGTTGTCCTACAAAGATTAACCCCTTAAGATTCATTTTCTTCCCGAATTCGATCCAAAAAATGTCACATTTTTTGTTGCATACTTTTGTTCTTTTACATTTGTAATCTGTAAAATATTATTAAAAGTAATATTTCTAATTATTTTAAGCATTTATAACAACTTATATACAGGAAATTAGTTTCTTTTCTCACTCATGTACACTAGACAGGGTTTGGTTTGGTTTGGAGCGCTACGGTCTACTGTTTTGCACACGAGGGCTAATGAGACCGGGACCTACAGTTTAAAACCGATTCCGAACGGCTACAAACATCCATGCCATCAGCGGGATTCGAACCCGCGAACTCCGGTTCCGAAGAGCAGCGCTCTACCATTCGGCCATCGTTCGGCACACTAGACAGGGAAGTGGCGTTTAAAGTTATGCAGATAACAAATATTTTCGATTACAGTTACTGCACGATTATTTTCGATTGCAAATACTACAAATACATTTACTTAACCTGTTTTTCAAAGATCAGATTTAGTGAGATAAATCTTGAAAGAGGGTAAGAAGCGTAGTCCAACGTCCCAGCCCGGACAAAAAATACCTAGTTTCTTTTCGAATTCTTTTGCCGCTGTCATTTTTCTTCCGTGAACACATATAAGCACTTGTTTGTTGGTCTTTGTTTTTTGTCTGTAGGTGGAATTACCTCTAAAAAGTCTATCTCGATCTGTCTCCTAAAACGTCAAGCCAAAATCAAGCCAAAAACTCAAAGATAAAAACTCGCGGTGAAATGCAAAACCTATAAGAAAGCCCGAGCTTTCAAACGAAACAGAATACACTTCGAAAACTAACATCTTGTGGACATCTGTACGACTAATTTAACCTTAAAAAACAAAAGATACAGCCAAAACAGTGAGAACGACAAAGAAATCAGATTGCCCGTACGCCGTACGGGCAAATCATTAAAGGCACAGTAACCACGCCCGTACGGTGTACGGGCAAAACAGGAAAGGGGTTAAACCTACCAAAATGAGTGCGAAACAATTTTCCAAATACATGGCCGATACCTATTTCAACACTAAACAAACTTTATTTTATTTTTTATTTATTTATTTATTTATTTGAAGGGGTGAGATTACGTACAAACAGACGCAAGATAATTTTATTTTATACGTAAGATAATAGAACTTAATTTCACAGAACACAAACCAAACTAGAGCCGGAAATGGTCAAAATCACACTAACGTCCCCTATTATGTGCAAACAATTTGAAACACGTAATTTTGTTCAAGTCGAGCGTTTGTCTAAAGCTCTCTAATCCCGGTATCTGATTAGAAATTATGTGTGTCAATGTGGGGTTCGCAAAGCAAGAATCCTGCTTTGCAGCTTCAAGTCGCGGAAATGTACGGACAGAATGCGAGTTACAAGAATCGTGACGCCTCGGGCAACAGAGGAAAAAGTCGAACTGGGAGACGGGTCAAAAAGAGTACTTCAAAAGTAAAATCAAGGACTCGGGACAGAAGTTTTAAGCACCCATTTTATGTCCACGACACACTACTGCAGCAAACTCTATATTCTTAACACCCTCTTATTCATTAATTAAGAGTATACAATCAACTAGAATTGTAACAATTCGAAAAACACCTTGATCTAGAACTGCAGAACAGATATATCATATTTACTTGCGATCCCTGCTTCTTTTATTAAGAAAAGAAAATACTTGTAAAAAGCACACTTAAAATTTGATATTCAAGCAATTTCACCTGGTGTTCGTATAAGTGAGTTTTCACCGTATATAAATATGAACAAACTTAATTAGACTACTATGAACGTATAAGAAGGATTATACGTCACTCCTGGTCTCCGTATAAGTAAATTTTAACCGTATATAAATATGAATAAACTTAACTATTACCACCTTATACGAAGGATTATACTTCTCCTGGTCTTCGCATATGTGAGTTTCTACCGGATAGAAATATGAATAAACTTAATTCGACTACTATTCACGTATACGAAGAATCATCTTCCTTCTAGTCTTCGCATAAGTGAATTTCCACCGGATATAAATATGAATAAACTTTATTTGACTATTATCATCGTATACGTCACCCCTGGTGTCCGTATAAGTGAATTTCCACGGGATATAAATATGAATAAACTTTATTCGACTAATATCACTGTATACGAAGGATTACACATCTCCTCCTAGTCTTCGTATAAGTGAATTTCCACCGGATATAAATATGAATAAACTTTATTCGACTATTATCATCGTATTCAAAGGATTATACGTCACCCCTGGTCTTCGTATAAATGAATTTTTACGGTATATAAATATGAATAAACTTAATCCAACTACTATTCACGTATACAAAAGATTATACGTGACCTCTGGTCTTCGTATAAGTGAATTTTTACCGGATATAAATATGAATAAACTTTATTCGACTATTATCACCGTATACGAATGATTATACCTCTCCTCCTATTCTTCGTATAAGTGAATTGCCACCGGATATAAATATGAATAAACTTAATTCGACTATTATCACCGTATACGAATGATTATACCTCTCCTCCTATTCTTCGTATAAGTGAATTTCCACCGGATATAAATATGAATAAACTTAATTCGACTACTCTTCACGTATGCGAAGGATTATCTTCTTTCTTCTAGTCTTCCTATAAGTGAGTTTCCACTGTATATAAATATGAATAAACTTTGATTACTATGAGCGCAGAAGACTGATTATACGCCCTGGTCTCCGTATAAGTGGATTTCCAAGAGATATAAGTATGAATAAATTTAATTCGACTACTCTTCACGTATGCGAAGGATTATCTTCTTTCTTCTAGTCTTCGTATAAGTGAGTTTCCACTGTATATAAATTTGAATAAACTTTGACTACTATGAACGCATACGACGGATTATACCCCCTGGTCTCCGTATAAGTGGATTTCCACGAGATATAAATATGAATAAATTTAGTTCGACTACTATTCACGTGTACGAAGGATTATCTTCTTTCGTCTAGTCTTCGTATAAGTGAGTTTCCACTGTATATAAATAGGAATAAACTTTGATTACTATGAACGCATACGACGGATTATACCCCCTGGTCTCCGTATAAGTGAATTTCCAAGAGATATAAATATGAATAAATTTAATTCGACTACTATTCATGTATACACAGGATTATCTTCTTTCTTCTAGTCTTCGTATAAGTGAGTTTTCACTGTATATAAATAGGAACAAACTTAATTAGACTACTATGAACGCATACGACGGATTATACCCCCTGGTCTCCGTATATGTGGATTTCCACGAGATATAAGTATGAATAAATTCTTTGATTACTATGAACGCATACGACGGATTATACCCCCTGGTCTCCGTATATGTGGATTTCCACGAGATATAAGTATGAATAAATTTAATTCGACTACTATTCACGTATGCGAAGGATTATCTTCTTTCTTCTAGTCTTCGTATAAGTGAGTTTCCACCGTGTATAAATATGAATAAACTTTGATTACTATGAACGCATACGACGGATTATACCCCCTGGTCTCCGTATAAGTGAATTTCCAAGAGATATAAATATGAATAAATTTAATTCGACTACTATTCACGTATGCGAAGGATTATCTTCTTTCTTCTAGTCTTCGTATAAGTGAGTTTCCACCGTGTATAAATATGAATAAACTTAATTCCACTATTCACGTATACGAAGAATTATCACTTTCCCCTCATATTTGCATAAATGATTCCCCCCCCCATAACAACACTCTAGATATTTCTTCGCCAGGAGTAAAAAGAGAAATGAATCCTATAGAAATCATCTCTGATAAACGCATAAAGAACTACCGTTGTTGCGGCATGCTTTACTCTTGGCAATTTTTTTTTTTTTATGAATCCGCGACAGAATGATCTTTTCGCAGCCGAGAAATAATAATCGCCCGAGGATCTGGGTGCGAGAGTCGGGTAAGATATGATGTCAATGAGCCACATTTTAGAGGTTATTTGTCGTGTCGAATAGGATCAAGGCAAGGATCGCTTGCTTCGCCTCATATACTTCCCACGTAATCCACTTGTTTGTGATAATGAAGAGAATATATTAATTAAAAGTGATGTATATACGAATCAAATGGATAGCTCAGAAATGCCGGCAGGCTGCGTTAGAGTCATTAAAAAAAAAATCACAATTGAGGCATTAAGAAGCAAAGCTATGCAAATAGCAAAAACGAAAATTAGAGAGATGAATTAGAGATAGCTAGTGTAAACGATATTGGAAACTTATTTGATATTTAAAATAAGACAAAGATAATGGACATCGTTATAAAAATAACATGTACATGAAAACTGTCAAGGATTTTCGACATCAAAGATCTTTAAAAGAAACCCTTAAGACTATAAATTTATATTTAAAGTGGCTCAAAATATCATAAAAACTTAAGTAAAAGCAGTTACCCTTTAAGTACCGTGCACGTACTGTACATGTCCAGTTGTTAATTTTTATTCATTACTAGCATATAGCCCATCATATGACGGGATTAGTAAAAATTTTAATATTCCAAAAACTGTTAAGTACCCAATGAGGCAGATAAAAAATGGTTTGTTTTTTGGCTGAGAACTATCTGGTTCACTCTCAATACTTTATTTATCGTCATACTCCTCTAGAGTCTCCCGATCCTGAAATGCAGTTTAGAATCACATTGAATTCATTTAGTCAAACCGTGTGGTTATGTATAATAAACAAACACGCAAAAGAACAAACTTCTTAATTCCAAATATATATAAATTAAAAGTTAGATATTTATTAGTCCGTGAAATAGACTCCTAGACTTATATGAAAGGAATTTATTGTTAATACCGGTGGTAAAAGTTTCATTGCAACAAAATATAATCGATGATTAAATTTAAAATTATCACGTATGTACCTAATCTATTATTTAAGCCAAATATAAAAGAAAATCATTTACGTAATATCTCAGTTCAGTGATAAAAGATATTAAAATAGTGTAGACGATATTTAAATAGTTTAAAATATGAAATGATTAAATGAGATGTTTAAAGGAATGACGTCCCAATGCTAGAAAAGATTGTTATTTTTACATATTATTAAGTGATAAATGGGTAAATTGAATCGACTGCTCTTAACCGGGGAAAATAGGGCTTGAAATAATGGCATTAAACGCTCGAAAAGGGGGAAAGGGTTGGATTTCGAACGTTTTAAAGACGACAGTATTTTTTGCTGTGATATGAATCATATTTATACAAATTTATTTTAGAACCGAATCGATAGTTTAGGAGAAGATAAACTTTATTCGCTTTGAATGGATGCCTCTATCCATTCCAGGTCCAACCGCTTCATAAATTGGAGGACAGACGGACAGATAACTTAGGCTATTATTATATAAGGGATTAACAAGCTTGCAACTTGTTAAGTGTTTTCGACAGCGCGCTGCAGGATGGTTGGAACGCTACGGTGCGGTCCATTTTGCTACTCGAAGGCTAATGAGACCGGGGCCACGCGTCATAAATGATTCTAAGTTTTAAAAAATAAAATTTTGAATTTAAGACAAATATTTCTAAAAAAGCATGCGATACCGATTTAAAATAATTATATAAATAAGGTGAATTTCCAGATATCAGTACTAGGGTTAAGCGATATCAGAATATTAATACGATATATCGTTCTCAAATAGATATTTTCGATATTCGAGAAATTTTAAACCGCATATCATTTCATTATAGAGTCGTAAATATAAGTATATTCTGTATAAAATACAAATATATATACATGGTTTCCGCGCACCTGGAAAGTCAGGGAAAGTCATGGAAAATCATGGATTTAGACAATGGATTAATTTTGTCATGGAAAGTCTTGATTTTTCAAGTAAAATGAGTAAAAGTCATGGAAAGTCATGGATCCGCTAAACTACCGATTAAAAAAAAATGCATTGAATTGTTTAATTCTATATTTACTTGTCATTTGGCTGAAGTTACTGAGTTTGGTATTTATGTATTATCCTATTGACCCTATTGCCAAGTAAAATTTGTTCACCAAGGAAACTCAAAGCAAGAAAGCTTAATGGGTGGGTAAATGTATATTATTCTGGTTTTTTCTTAAATTGTAGATTAAAATTTTATTAATATAATAATAATTATTTTTTAATAAAAATTAGTTAAGATTTTTGCACAAAATATAAGTTTATCTCTAGGGATATTGTATATAAACATTATAGGGCTATATTTGGCTTCATGGTCACCAGGATAATACCAAAGTACCCTGAATTCAAATTGGAAACATTTTGATTGAAAAATTGCTATAGGATTAAACTTACATATGTAGATACAACAATTTATTTTTATGTATGTGAGTTTATTAACACTTATAAAGTAAGTTTATAGTTTTTTTATGATAAAATTCCTGTAATTTTTCTTAAAGCGTATAATTTATTTGTATGTACATCAGAAGTTTTATTCATATGTACTTTAACGAAAGCTTTTTAAAGTCATGGAAAATGATCTTCTAAATCAGGGAAGGTCATGAGAAGTCATGGATTTGAAAAATTTTATTTTGGCAGATACCCTGTATATATATATAAACGTGTGTCTTGGTTATCCACAAAATAAAACTTCAATTTCTTAATTTAACTTATACATAAATTTTAACTTTTATCTATTGCCTTAAAACTGAAAATCTTCTCCCTACATATCTGTTCTAAATTGAATATTATTCAAAACTTTCAGAAAATTGAATAAGTTCATCAAATGTAACAAAAAAGGTGTTTTTTTTTGTATGTGTGTGTGTATGCGCGCGTGTTACTTAATTTCTGAAAAAAATAATTGTGAAGCGTAAACATAGAAAAAAAAGATCAGAAAAGTAAAAACGTTCTGATTATTGATTAAGGATAAAAAGATGACCTCTTCATTTTTCTTAAATTTCTGGAATTTCAAATGTTTGGAAAAAAATTGAAGACACGATTCCAGATGTGGCCGAAGTTCTTTAAGTCAACCGACCAACAACGGCTACGAACATCCATGCCATCAGCAGGATTTGAATCCGCGAACTCCGGAAGGACAACGCCCTAACTATTCGACCCTAGCATTGGTTTCAGCGTTGCTTCATCGAAAATCAGCGCTCTACCATTCAGCCATCATTCGGCGCATGCGTACTAGGACTGGGCAATAGTAAAAATCATATATCGCTGTATACAACCTGCTTTTTATCGGAACTTAACGATATTTTAGGATACAGAGGATTTATGTATTTATGTATGTAATATATCAAAGTTATTGCACGTAAAATATCTATCTAAAATTCTCCTTTTCCCCTTCTCATTCTTTCATATATACTTTCCCAGCCGTATAATATCTTATTTAACCCTTTAAAGGTCACCTACATAAATTCTTTGGAATTTAATTAAATTAGTTTATAAATATTATCTATAAGTCTTATAAATGCAAAATGTTTTAATTTTTTTTAATTCTTAGAGGGGCTTGCCTTAGAGGATACTATAAGAGGAATTGGGGGTTAACTAACAAAAGCACCCCCTTGAACAACATTAACACAATTTTTAAAATTTTAATTATATTCTAAGAACAAAAAATAAGTGTTCTTAAAAAATAAATAGTTCAACAATTTATAAGTGTTGTTTAAATAGATACTTTTGTCTGGGAACATATGTAAAAAAAATCAAATTACTAACTTTCAAGTTACAGTAAATACATATATTTCAGAAGAAAAATAAATTAAATGCAGTACTATCATCTATTGTAAGTTTTAAATATTAAAAACATAAAAAAATCGATAAAAAAAAAACATTCATGTATCTCCAAAAATTAAAGAACAAAAAAAGAGAGGTTTCACTGTGAAACCACTGTCCGGTAAAGGGTTAAAGGAGTGTTCACCGACTTAAATTCTTTTTACCCGTCTCCCTAAACTAAAGCTGGAATAAATTCAGATTTTTTGGCCATTCGCCACATTTTCCAGCAAAAATGATTCACTCATCCTATGCCTAAAATTGTTAATAACAAGATTCACTAAGCTGTTGGTCTTACGGGAAAAAATCGCGTGATCCCTCGCTGTTCAGCGAAATATGCAATAAAAGTGTGTTTTCGATATTTTTCGATGCTTTCCTCTTGTCGTGTAAAGACGTTCATTTTTACATTCTCATTCGTTCATTTCCCATTCATAGTTCTACGTCAGACTTCGCAATTTCATTTTATATACCGGAAGATTCAAAACAAACTTATTGATTGCGATAATAATTTCGACTTTTTATATATATATATATATATATATATATATATATATATATATAAAATATATACAAACACATATATGTACACACATATATATACACATATATATATACATATGTATATACACATATATACATTATATATACAAATTTATATACATATATTTATACAAATATGTAGATAAACCATATATACACATATACATATATATACACATACATATATATACACATATACATATATATACACATATATATATACATATACATATATATGCACATATATATATATATATATATATATATATGTATGAGAGAGAGAGAGAGAGAGAGAGAGAGTGAGTGTTGTGTGTGTGTGTGTGTGTGTGAGTGTGTTATGCATTAACTTGCTTACTGTGTGAGCCACAAATGACAGAACAAAGATGTTTGAAAAATCATACACAAATTTCGCATTTCGTTATCGAAATTTCTTTCCCTATTTTCCCCAACTCTTTCCCGAGAATAAAAAACGTTTATTTTAATTCCATATTTGCGTTCCTTGAAATTTGTATCATTCATCCTTTTTCTGCAGCCACTTTTAACGGATTTGTATCTGAAGTGAAGCAGGTACACGCCTGCACAGTTCAACGCCTACAACTTAACTCCCTTCCACAGCTACCTGAACTCTTGACATAACTGCATTTTTCTTGCTCTACATTCCTAAAAAATAGTCCAATTCTTTAGAATGTCACACAAGCTTTAGTTGAGTTACCTCTTGATGCTTGTGCTTACGAAATATGCATAAATATATAAAATTGATCTATATCAGACACGGTTCTCACTCTTTTTCCAGTACAAAAATTAAGCACTTTAAGGACTTTGTAAGGACTAAAGTAAATTTAATAAGGACCTACTTGAAACACACGGCTTAACGATATAAACCCTATTTCCTAAGGAACATATTTTAATAATTATGAACCAGACAAGGCATGTTCAATAAATGCCCTACAATATCTCAGAATTAAGTTTTTAAAAATACCTAAAAATTAATGTAAGATAAACTTATTTGACAAAACCATTTAGAAAAATGTACATCTAAAGTTTTTTGAGAGATTAAATTAAAAATAAATTGTGAATAAAATATAAGATTATAAACAGTACTTTCTGAGTATTTAAAAATGACTGGTTATATATATATACATATATATATATACATATATATATATATATATATATATACATATATACATATATATATAATGTTGTGTGATGATATATATATACATATATATAATGTGCGTGTGTGTATATATATATACATATATATAATGTGCGTGAGTATATATATATATATATATATATATATATATATATAATGTGTGTATACTAGCTGACTATACTCGACGTTGCCTGGGAAAGAAGAAAGTTTTAGACTTTTCTATTGCATTCAATGCAAAGAAAATTAAACTTATCATGTAACAATCAACTAATCAAGTAACAGTTGTCTCTAAGGCATTTTAAAGAAAAGTTACATCTGTTTAAACATCAGTGACAGCTGTCAAAACAAAACGGAAGTAGCGACTTCGGAACCGGATGTTGTGAATTTAAAGCCTTTTACAGACCATTTTTTGGACAAAACTTTAATTTTCATGAAGATTTACTATTAATCATTTTTCTACTATTTTTAATAATTAGCAACTTGACAATTAGAAAGTTTGGAAGCAAGAAAGTGCGGGGAATTTTAAACATGTATTTTAATTTTTTAATCGTTAAAGTTGCTTTCATAAACTTCAAATGCGTTTTTCTCGGAACGGTATTTTTAATTAAAATGTTGAAACATGAAATGGGATTGATCAAAAAGTTTTTAAAACATTTTGTTGAAAATTTTTATGAATGCTTTTGATAGTATTTACTAGTGAATGACCTAAAAACTTTAAATTTGGATAATTTTTAACGATGTTACACTTATAGTTAGATATAAAGGTAACGAAAATTCATTAAAAATTTAATGTGTATGAATTTGAAGGACCAAAATTTTTTACCAAATTCAGGGTATCTGCCAAAATAAAATTTTTCAAATCCATGACTTTTCATGACTTTCCCTGATTTAGCAGATCATTTTCCATGACTTTAAAAAGCTTTCGTTAAAGTATATATGAATAAACCTTCTGATCTACATACAAATAAAATATATGCTTTTAAAGAAATTACACGAATTTTCTCATAAAAATACTATAAACTTACTTTATAAGTGTTAATAAACTCCCATACATAAAAATAAATCGTTGTATCTACATACCTAAGTTTAATCCTATAGCAATTTTTCAATCTAAATGTTTCCAATCTGAATTCAGAGCACTTTGGTATTATCCGGGTGACCATGAATAATAGCCAAATATAACCCTATAATGTTACCCTATACAATATCCCTAGAGATAAACTTATATTTTATGCAAAAATCTTAACTAATTTTTATTAAAAAATAATTATTATATTAATAAAATTTTAATCTACAATTTAAGAAAAAACCAGAATAATATACATTTACCCACCCATTAAGCTTTCTTGCTTTGAGTTTCCTTGGCGAACAAATTTTACTTGGCAATAGGGTCAATAAGATAATACATAAATACCAAACTCAGAAACTTCAGCCAAATGACAAGTAAAAATAGAATTAAACAATTCAATGCATTTTTTTTAATCGGTAGTTTAGCGGATCCATGACTTTCCATGACTTTTACTCATTTTGCTTGAAAAATCAAGACTTTCCATGACAAAATTAATCCATTGTCTAAATCCATGATTTTCCCTGATTTTCCAGGGGCGCGGAAACCATGCAAATGTAAATTAAGCAAAGACTGTAAGTGATTCACTAGTCCAGTGTGTAAGAAATGTGTTATGTCAAAAAATATTGAAATAATTTTATTCATTAAAAAATTAGACCCTTTGAAAAAACTAGATTTTTACTAAATTTTCTTCATTTATTAGAAATTTTATAAAAACTTCTCCGGGAATAAATTTTGTAAATGCAATTCTCTATGATAATATAAAAAATAAATCTAAAAATGTAAAAACATGAACTAGTTTCTACGTTTAAAGAAAAAATTCTCCGAACGTAGACGGTTTGGTTTGGTTTGGAGTGCTACGGTCTACTTTTTGCAACACGAGGGCTAATGAGACCGGGACCTACAGCTTAAAGCCGATTCCGAACGGCTGCGAACATCCATGCCACTGTGGGATTCGAACCCACGAACTCCGGTCGGATACTTTAAGAGCCTCGTGTGAGGTTTAAGCTAACGAGAGGGGTAAACAAAACTGTATAAAGCAAGAACAAGAAAAAGTTTTCATTTACCCATTACGGCAAGGGTGGAGCCTAAAAAAATCCAACAAAACACAAATACTGCACATGAAATTGTTTCCAAGGAACTTACCTAGAAAAGAAATAAAATATGTCAGAAATATAATGAATGAAGCAAGCAAAGCATATTAAGAGTAAATCGTAAAAATAAGATTCTACTAAACAAAATTATAATACATGAATGATATTTCACAAAGAAAAATAAAGTTTTAACCATGTCATTAATATATATTAGGAAAGACTTTCGACAGTCAGGAAGGTTTGTGGAATAACTAAGACATACATCACTTCATTCGTCATTATCAAAGTCGGAAAAAAATCATGATTTTTTTTTAAAAAAATCAAGATTTATTTGATTTAAATCAGATTTTTTCAATTTAAATTAGATCTATTTGATTTTTTTCTGAATTCTAATTTTAATTATTGTTGCGTTTTTATATTTTTTGCAATATACATGGAATAGTTTGTTTTAAGTAACAACTTATCTATCTAGTATATTCTACACACCGATTACCTAAAATTAAATGCATAAATTTTAATCTAAATACATTTCATTATTTTGTAATTGGATGGTGCAAACTAAATAAGATGTAAATTTAAAGAACAAATTAAATATTCATTTAGTGCAAACTATTTATGAAAAAAACAAATTCACAATTATTTCAATATTTTTTAAGTAACGAATTATGGATTTAACTGTTTCAATAAAAACACTAGTTTCAATGTCGTATCCACTCTTAATTGGTTACGAAGGTTAGAATGAAAAATACCAAAAGAAGAAAACTGTCTTTCTATTCTAGCAGATAATGTGACGGCTGTTGTTACTTGGGACACAAACTGAATTTCAAGTTCTGTAATACTCTCTTTACCCCCCATTACATAAAATGAATTCCACTAGTCATAACTAGTCGTATATACCCCTACTATATACTTTCTGATAACAACCCCTGAATTCTTAGAAAACATATTATCTATTGACACTTATTTACTTATTGGTATTTCTGTGCTGACTGATTCCCAATTCTCCTGTCTTTCAAATTAGGTTTTAAGAAAAGTGAAAAAAAAAATGATTTAAATCAATGATTTAAAAAAAAATCAACTGATTTAAATCTAGATTTAAATCATGGCAACCCTGGTCATTATCCTATATAACAGGGGTGGCCAAACTTTTGGGATCCGTGGTCTACTCCACATTTAAAAAATCGAAGGCGGTCTACCAATGGCAAAGCTAAATTAACGTAGGGTACATGTTTATATATTTATTTTAGGTAAAAAAAAGGTAAATTATCTAATTTTTCTAAAAAAAAAAAAACAATATTTACAAAATAAAAATTTACTGACGAAAATAATCAAAGTAATCGTATATCAAAAATGGACCATCCTATTCACTTCGTTTAGTTGAAATCTGGCACTGTATCTCGGCGACCAGTTTATCATATTGTGGCTGGCACGAGCTTATTGCAATGTGTAAACACGAAATTAAAGGTTCATCTGTTAAATGCGACCGATGTTTGGTTTTTATGGCGTTCATTGTTGAAAAAGCAGATTTGCGAAGATAAGTCGATCCAAAGTATGATTTCAAATACAAAATCAATTTAACAGTAAAACAACAAATTCATTGTATTATTTTGTACAGATTGTTTTAGATTTTAAAGCGTGAACTGCAGTAAATTATTTATTTTAAATAATTCATTAATTCTGTCATAAGTCATAAATTAAGTTGTTAATATCCGAGGTCATTATCGGAATAGTCACGCGGACTACCTAAAATGACTTCGCGGTCGACGTCCTGGCCACCCCTGCTATATAAGAATGTTTCAGTTAAAACCTGTACTATTTACGGTAACTCTGTTAATGCAACACTATATAAACGGAATTTAAAACTCTTTGCACCCCCGTACTACAAATCTTACAAAGATTTTTTTAAAAATTCAGCTTAAACAGCATTTTAAGTAATTTTCTAACTGCTCATCCTTAATAAAACATCTTTACATTGATAAAATTAATCAAATTTTTGTATTACTTTTAAGATTAATATCTCTAGTCCTGAATTATATTTTAAAATTCGTACGCATTAATTAAATAATTAACACTCACCATTAAATGTCTACACACATTTAACAAAAACATACATTTAACCAAAATTAAACATTTAAACAAACATACATAATAAAAAAATACACAATACATTCATAACTGAAAACATACATTTAACCAAAAATGACGTTTTTTGCTGATTTTATATTGTAATATATATATATATATATATATATATATATATATATATATATATATATATATATGCATATATACACACACACACACATATATATCAGGATGTCTACTGTTTTGAGAAAGTTAACTTCATGACCTTTAAAATATATCCTGTTTAAACGAACACATTTTCTCTCCCCCCCCCCTCAACTCGTAACTACTCTCAGCTTATTAAGTTCTTACCAGAAAAGCATAGTTTTTAAAAAGTTGGAATTACAAATATCAATACTTTCTACTTTTATTATTGCCAAATACCAGTAAAATTTACCCAAAACCCTAAAAAAAAAAAATAAAAAAAAAAAAAAATACTCCCCCCCCTAAACCCTGGGTCTGATAAAATACATATATATATATATATATCACATATATATATATATATATATATATATATATATATATATATATATATATAAATGAATTTGTGTCTGTCTGTCTGTACTCGATAGACTCAAAAACCATGCATCCAATTGCCGTGAAAATTTGGGAAATTATTAGGTATATCCCTGGGAAGGTTTTTGAAAATTTTTAACGTTCAAAATCCATTCCTTCCCCCTTTTTCGAGCATTTCATGTCATTATTCCAAGCATTATTTTCCCCGGTTAAAAGCAAACGATTAAATTTTTAATTTATTGCATAACTAAGTGAAAGAAGTAATATTTCTAGCAATGTGACGTCAGTTCAAGTAATTGTTTTTATCGCCGTTTTCCTCGGTTAAAAGCAGGAGATTAAAATTTTTAATTTATCACATAATAAAATAGGTGAAAACGATATTTTTTCTATCATTATGACGTCATTCCTTTAAATATCTCATTTAATCATTTATTTTAAATTATTTAAACATCGTCTGCGTAATATCCATTCGATTTGACCTGGAAACTGAGATATAAAGTGATTAACTTTCGTTTCTATGTGACGTAAATTATAGCATTTTTATATGAGAACTTATTTTAAATTTAGTTCTTAGTTAATTTTTACAATGAAATGTTAATCAACATTATTCTAACAACAAAAAGTACAAATTTGAGTGACTCTCATAGGCAAATAAAAACCTATCATTTTATATAGTTATATTTATATTCATATGGTTGTCGATATGGATTTGTGTTTCTGTTTCGTACAAAACCATGTGGTTTGTCATAAATTTCCTCCATTTTGGACACCATTTATTAATACCCACAAAATTAGAACGGTTGCTGTCATAACTTCTGCTTCCTATTCTACCACGTAACATGGCAAGATCTATTAACGTTGCTAATCAACGTACGGTAGTAATACAGTAATGTAATTGAGGGTTAAACTTACATTTTACCATAAAATTTTGAGCAAATTTAATAAGACACAAATTCGATTAAGAAAACTTATAATACGCTTATGATAGAAATATATAAATATGCCAATGACTCGAACTGTACTATGACAAATTTAGAAAGTTATTCACGAAAATAAATCTTTGTTTAAAAGTAATATATTAAGTTCACCGTAGCGAAGCACGGGCAAACTTGCTAGTAGTAAATAAACAACCAAGAGACGGACGATTTTTGC
Organism: Pardosa pseudoannulata; assembly: GCA_032207245.1. Taxonomy (NCBI): domain Eukaryota; kingdom Metazoa; phylum Arthropoda; class Arachnida; order Araneae; family Lycosidae; genus Pardosa; species Pardosa pseudoannulata. Next base: position 93,787,068 of record CM063507.1, on the reverse strand, counting down.
AGCTTTTCCATACTAATCGCAAGTAAATGGATTGTTCACAAAAACTCCACACTACCCATTTGCACTCCAACTATTAAGTATTTATTTTCTAAAAAAGGGCAATTATAGCTAAGGCCTGAAAATAGTAAATAAATAACCGAAAGCCGGAAATTCGCTTTGATCTCAAAACGATTGTTTTAAAACTGACCGAGAAAAGTAATTCACTTTTACTCGGAAGCATTTTAAGGTTGAGCAGCTTCAGTACAATTTTCCGAAAAACGTTACTATTGTCGATTTCATTAAATGAAAGCTCTTTATCGAAAGAAGAAAAAATAAATTAGAAGCATAACAACAACACGTACTTGAATAAATTTTCAATGCGCGCCGTTGCGGTTAAAGTTTTAAAGTAGGTCGTCTAACAACAAGTAGTTTTGCTTTTTTCTTTTTTATTTCGCATGTATTTTGATTTTCCTACCATGAGGCCGCTGGCCTGCCAAACTGCGCGCGTTCCACTATTGGTGACGAATTAGATCAGGGTAGTCTGGTCTGAGGAAAAGAAACAAATAAAAAGATTTGAGGGGAAAAAAAAAAAAAAGAAAAACCGGGTCAGACAACGAGTGAGTAGAAGTCTTTTCGCTGATTTCTCGTTACACAGGTGAAATAAATATAATAACCGCATGCCTTTCTCTTTTAAATGCCCATCGCAATGGGAGAAATTCTACAGAATTAAGTTCACAATTCATAACAAAGGATAGAAAAATTTCAATTAAATAATGCATTCGGACTCTTGCTGGCTTTTTACGTTTTTAATACAGTCCTGACCAGGATTTTGATGGCGTGGACAAAAGCTGAAACGAATTCACAAACCATTTTAACCCGTTCAAGAGTCAAAAAAAATTTTCCATGTCCGGGCGATTTTCTCAGTTAAATCTAATTTCATTTAAAAATTCAGAAAAAAAATAACTAATTTAACTCTATAAAGCACGATTTGCTTTTGGAAAAATTGGTAAAGATAGCTTTTTTGACAGAAAAGGAACATATAGATTAGGGGTAGCCAAGCTCCTTGATAGTCCGAGCCATTTTTCAAAATTTGAAATTTTTCGCGAGCCGCAATTAAATACTATTTAAAAGGTATGCAAAAACGGTATTAAAAAAATTTTTTTACAGAAATTATATTGATCTCATCTGGAAGTTTTACGTCCTTTCATTTTTCAAGGAAATCTTTGAATTGTCGATGATTTTTTGCCTTGGTGAGAATGTAATTTACAATGTGTTACACTGTTTTCATAACATCGGGATATTTTAAATATTTTGTAACGAGATGTTTGTTCTCGATGAATTATGCAGTGAATCGGTATGAATTCTGGAATTTGAGAATCATCTCTTAAAAATCCAATAAGATCGATTTTTTTTACCCAGCATTGAGTTTCAACAGTTGTAATAATTTTAAAAATATAATATAACACAAAAATGAAAAGGTAACCCAGGTACATTTACAGAGAGCCACAAATAATCTTTCAAAGAGCCGCATGTGGCTCGCGAGCCGCAGGTTGGCCACCCCTGATAGATGTATAAATTATTTTTTGCAATTTCAGTTGTACGGAGTGACTAGAGAGCAGGAAAGGGGGGTGGTAAAAGTTATAAACAATTGTTATAAAACAAAATGTAAACGATTTGATGTTTATTTTAAATTTCGCAATGTTTGACACCATATGAGTTAAGCGGTTGATATGTTGAGGTTTACAGTTTATAATCTCCGATAGTATCTGTACATATTATAAAAAAAGGTGTCATTAAAAAATAAATTATGAATTTTAAAAAGAAAACGGTTTCGTTTTAATGAAAACGGTTTCATTTTAATAAAATTTATATTTACACGTCGGCAAAAATTAGAAGCTTTAAAATCTAAACAAATTATTAGTAAAATTATATATCGCCACCAAGAATTTATAAATTAATCAAATTGAATAAATAAATAAATATAATTGAATAAGTGGGATCCGACCCAGCCTTTCGGGTAAATTAAAAACTGAAGAACAGAAAGTCACGACAGCGATCCTTAGTGACTTACGAGGAGTCCGTCATGGTCCGATTTTTATTTTGTCCAACCCTGTAAGGAACACTGCCATGTATTAGAAAATTTACTTTCTCCCCATTTCACTCTCTGACCTGTATATATGATTTTAATTAATCCTTTTCACTTGATTTCTCTTGTGTGTCAACTGATATTCGGAAATCAATTTCATTCGCTTTTCTGACTAGTTAGAGATATGAAAATTTGCATATAGGTTCAATTCCGATGACGATACAATATACAATTAAAAATCTAAATCGAAGAAAAAAATCATTTTGGTAAATGGAAAAAAACTGTATTTATAATCTCGACAAAATACAAAGAAAATAACTAAAACGTGACGGCGCAATTTTTTATAACATAAACGTTTTTTTACTTGGTTTGAACGTGACGCTGTGAGTTCGTCAAAAATCCTGAATGTGCAAGAAGTGGAATTTCCCCAAGTAATTAAATTAATTTTTATTACTGTATTATATAATCAAATCTGCTTATTTAAAATTTTTACATTGTTCTATGACTCAAAATTAAAAATTATACTTAATCATGACTTAAAACTGCAATAGTACAAATGAATCAATTGGACAGTTTCACTCACGCGTGTGTCAGATTTGCACAATGCTTATTGGGGTCCCACAAAATTTTCTTAAATATTATGGGCCAGCCCAAAAAGTTTTAAAAACCCTGAGTTAAACTAATAGAGCTCCCAGCTCCTTAAATTCCATCCAAAATATCTTATCACCACATCATGTTGAACCGGATGTCCCCATTCAGTTGAAATTATTTACAGCTGTTTTTCCCATTTAGCGAGGAGTGACAACGATAGTCCGATAAGTTTCGGAGACTTCGTGATTACGAACTGTAATCCTATTATACTGTTGGTCTCAATTTTTCTCTTTTAATGAGCGTTTGGAAAGCAGTTTGTGCTCGACTTAAACGTTGCGCAACAATATGCAGAGGGCAGCGAAATCCTAATTTATGACTGGCTCTTGCAATTGATGGACAACTCTATCAGCGTCAACGTGTGAAGATCAGGTGCATCGCAGCAACATCCTTTCTTCGTTTTTCCCCGTAATTGAAAACCTGCTGTCAATTATTTTCTGCATAATGACGACGTGCCTACGAAAGCACTTATACTAATAAATAAAAGAGAAAACTTCGTCGTTAAAAAGGAGAGAAAAAACCGACTCTAAATACAAGGCTCCGGGAAAAGAAAATTAGATGAGATGTAAAAGGAAATTTATGCAGAAATAAACTGCGTTTCTTGGTGACGATGCCAAAACTGTTTACGATAATTTCTTAGATAAGATTGGAAACTGTCACCATCAATAGCATGATTTTATTTTTTCATATTTAGCCAGAGGAAAGAATAGATACGTTAATTTACAAAATATAAAACGTTTAAACCAAGTCATCAGTAACAAAATCAAGAAGTTTAACGAGGCCTAATTCAGAAATCAACCAACTAAAGAAAGTGATATGGAAAAGAATGTCTACCCAATCGATAAAACTCCATTTCATGAAAACTAGTTTTTATTTGTCTCAATTTTTTCAGAATCTATGTAGTAGACAAGAACATTCGGCTTCGTTTTCCTGCATACACCGTTATTTTTGTACCCACAAACAAACCATGTTGTTATACTAACCCGTACTATAGTCCATGTAAAATCTATTGGCGCTTCAAGGTCACACTTTCTCGTTTCCCCAGTCATCGGTTACTATGGTAGCGACCAAGAAGCCTGTGCATTCACGCTTATTTTCAGCACTTCAGTTGAGGATTTGATTCCAATACGTTCAGACGACTTGCTTTATTATTATAAGCAAAGTCAAAATTTTCAGTTGTGCATAAATGCGTTAACTATTTACATAAAGAAAAGTTTAACAATATGTATAAAATGGTTATAATAAATCACAGATGTTTTTGTAAAAATACAAAAATTCATTTTAATTTAGAATTCTTACTAAAACATTAGGAATCTAACTTCTAAAGAAATTTTCACTTTCTAAAAATGTGTCAACAGACCATAAATATTTAAATACATAATAAAATTATACAAAATATTGTTATTGCATTAAGACTTCTTTCAATTCTTGTAAAATCATAAAATAATTAATACAGTACAATTTTGAAATAGAAACTTTACTATGGTCCACATAACTTCATAATATACTTATTAACATACAACTTAAATTTAAGGAATTTCAGAACTACATTCTCTTAAATAAATTAATTATTAAGAAATACTTTTGATATTCAGATTAAAAGAATCATACAAATATAAAGAAAAATAGTGAGAAATTATAACTAATTACTCATTAAAATTAGAGAAATATTCAATCATCTTAATGATATTATTTCTGTAAATAATGCAACTGTGTGTGAAAAAAAAATTAGATTTACTTTTTCAGTAGAATTTTTTAAATCTTACGGATTAGAATATAACAAAATTTTTGAATAGTAATTTTATGAAATGGGATTAAATCTTAAATTTATGAACTTAGAAACAGGTCTGAAATGACTCATAAAATTTTGTGTAAAGTATTCTTCAAAGTGCAGTCTAAATAAACATACTTTCATCATGCATGGAGAGCCCACACGATGCATGACACCCCTTAACACAGTGGGAAAAAGAGTAAAATCATTTCCCAACTGTCGTTACCATAGTTACAGTTGGTCATCGGGGAAAAATCAGTGACCTTGAAGTGCCTATTGAGTTTACACCGAGTATAGTACGTGACTCGCGCAAATTGTCAATCGTAAAATAACGTACTAGTACGTGTCCCGCGATCAAGTATCAATCGTCAGAAAAGGTACTAAGTACGTGTCCCGCATACAATGTGTTAAAGAAGACACTTTCTAATAAACCTAGCAGTTATTTACAGTTTATTCTTTAATTAAACAAATGTAAAGTTTACCTTCCGTAATGGTCATGTGCATCTGATCAAACGATAAATAAAAGAAAGTAAACTTAGTATCACCGTTTGACAGAAAGTCCAAGAGTAACATTTGTTAATTTCAGTTTTGATTTGGTTGGTTGGTTGGTTGGGAGCATTACGGTTTACTTTTTTGCAACACGAGGGCTAATGAGACCGGGACCTACTGTTTAAAGCCGAATTCGAACGGCTACGAACATCCATACCATAGTGGGACTCGAACCCATGAACTCCGGATCCGAAGGTCAGTGCCCTAACCATTCGGCCATCGTTCGGCCTTTCAGTTTTGAACAACAGCTAGAACGCGAGTGATTCTAAGTAAAAAAAAAATTCTGAACAACCTACGAAATTTTCTGAAAAAGTATACGCTAATAATTTAAAATAAAAACTATATTAAGATTAATTTCTAGAAGTCAAAACTAGAGCTAAATGATATTTGAATTTTAATATTGCGATTTGTTTGGTAAATATTCATATATTGATATGTTCTAATAAATATCTTATTATAGAGCGGACACCGCTTTATGTAATCATTTTGGAACACCGTGATTTTGATAACAATAAACGGTATGCAAAATTAGATAAATTTACTTTCCCTTTAATTCACATTTTATATTTATGTACCGTATATTACCCTTTAACACATAAGAATTGTATATATAATTTTTTTTAAGAAGCTCATTGATAAATTGTAGAATAATTGCTTCCACCAGAGGGCGCTGATGTCCGCGCCGGGGTAGAATGATTGAAACGTAAACGCTCTACTTTGAGATCGTCTATTACAAAGTTGATTAAAGCTATTGAAGATAAATTAAAATGTAAAGTTGAGGAAAATTTGATAAAAGAATTACGGGAATCGTATGACTTGTTAAGCGAGTAATTCAGAAATTAAAACGTCTTTTATCATATCGAAATGTAGGGTTGCACCTTTAAAGGCAATCACGCTCCCACGTTTAGAATTGATGGGAGCACTCGTGGCTGCTCGAATGTATAAATATTTGAAGAAATTATTTGGTGATTTAATTGAAAATGTTTATATTTTTTTTGTTTTTATTCCAGATTTTTTATATGTATCATTTAATGTTATTGTAAAATTTATATGCTTATATTTATGTTTTTGAAAGATGAACTCCTCACTGAGTTCAGGTGGGGAGTGTAGAATAATTGCTTCCACCAGAAGGCGCTGATGTCCGCGCCGGGGTAGAAAGTTGTAGTTAGTGTTATGTATGTATGAAGGCGGCGGCCTAATAATACGCTGTGTCCTTAGTCCATTAAAGTTTTGTTTTTAAAATGCTGAACCACCGTTATTTGAACCTAGAAAGCCGTTTTTCTTCATAAATTGTTCGTAATCATAATGTTTCTTAAAGTCATCGGAGCGGTGTTGTACTCCACGTTTCGACACCTTCATTCCTTTTCTTATTTCAGCACTTATAGGAGATGGCTTGATATCCAGAGATTATACATGTGACTCATCAATTCCATCATTCGTCTATTTTCCTATGACAATCTGATAGACATCAGATTCTGTTAACGTGGAAGCTACTGGAATTGTGTCTCCGTATTTTCATTTTCTTTATTTCTTCTAGTAAGATCATCACGAATTTTTAAAATTTTGCACGTTACAGGCTGAGAAATGTTGCGCTGACTCATTTTTGGTAACCTGTCATAACGACTTTAAAATTTTGATCTTTTCTTTTAATGTTAAATCATTTCGCTTTCTGGCTTCCATAGCGACAAGCTGCATGTATGCGAGCAAAATTCCATGAACGTGTAACTCCCCACTTTTTTGTTCATTTCCCTTTTCCCTACGTGGAAGAGTGAGAAATCTCGGAAATTCAAACAGCAAAGGGAAGAAATGGGTTGATTCTGAATACATTGTGAATATTCCTTTGCCAGATAGGTCGGAACAGGGGCTTAAGCGAGGGGGGGTAGGGGTTTAAACACCCCCTTGAGCTCAGACAAAAGGGAAAAAATAACAATTTTACTAGAAACTATGCGAGTTATTTTTTAGAATTGCGAACCTCCCTTGAAATTTATGA
>CM063507.1:93765045-93770045 GCA_032207245.1 Pardosa pseudoannulata | reverse complement strand
TGCGGGAATCAAACCCACGAACTATGGTATGGAAGAACGACAAAGTGATGGAAGACGAAATAATAAGTTTGTCGACTTCTATGGCCTTTATACAAAATTATAAACGAAAAATAAAAGCACATAACCGAGTAAGGTGAGAGGGCCCAGCGTTGTCAATTACGGAAACTATAACAACGTAGCACTTTATACAGTAGAATCCGCTTTATATGATTGCGGTTAAAGTTATCAGTCACTTATTGTCATCGAAATCACTTGGTCCCGTTTATCTCTAATCATTTGTATGTTAAAATTACCGCTTTATGACATCGTTACATCGGTTAATGGGATCCGTTTTCGAACCTCATTTTAACTCGAAAAGGAATATTCACAATATATTCTTTAGGAACCCATTCTTTTCGAATTTCCGAGAATTCTAAACTTCCACCTAAGGAAATGGAGAACGACCAAAGAGTGGAAAATTAAACGTTTATGGAATTTTTCAAAAATATGCACACTCTGCTGATGGTCAATGGTTAACGCTTTATGTGATCGTTACATCGGTTAATGGGATCCGTTTTCGAACCTCATTTTAACTGACAAAGGAATATTGACAATATATTTCGAAGGAACCCATTCTTTCCTTTTCCTTCGATGTTGTTTGAATTTCCGAAAATTCTCCTGTTCAGCCTAGGGAATTGGAGAACGAACAAAGGAGTGGGATATTACACGTTCCTGGAATTTTTCAGAAATACGCACACCCTGCTGACGGCCAATGGTTAGATAAGCAGAAGGCAACATATTATTATCAGAACTGAGAAGGAGCTTTGCTCGATTACATGCAGCTTATCGATAGGGAAGCCAGAAAGCAAAATGATTTAACATTAAAACATTGTTTCCAGTTTATTGTATTTTCTACTCTGATTGGTTCAAAAGCGCGGGTTTTTTCGTATGTTTTCTATCAGAAGACGAATTGTTATCTTTCAGTGTATAGCTTTCTGGTTATATTTTACTAACCACCTGATAAATTTATTGATGTAAGAGTTGAATAATATATTTTTACTTTTAAATAATGGATAATTCAGAGCGTGTGGAGCTAATTTCTTGTGATTCGAACTGTGACTCGGAATCAGAAACTGGATTATCTGTAAATGATAGCAGCGAAAGTTTACTAGATGACCTGGATAGTAGTGACTCTGATAGTAGTACAGATGGAATCAGTCAAGCAAGACAATTTTTTAAAATTAATTGTTATATCTTCGCATCCGCCTCCTAGATTTGCTTTCACTGGAATTCCAAAAATTAACTTGGATATCGATGAGACTAAAGGTAAACTTCAGTTCTATGATGGTTTCATATTAATTTAATTTTTAATTTTAATTTGGTTTGGAGTGCTACGGTCTACTTTTTGCAACACGAGGGCTAATGAGACCGGGACCTACAGCTTAAAGCCGATTCCGAAAGGCTACGAACATCCATGCCACAGTGGGTTCGAACCCACGAATTCCAGTACCGAAGGCTAGCACCCTAACCAATCGGCCATCGTTCGGCCGCTTTCATAGAAAGAAAACTAGTTGTAATAAATGCTTAAAAATAGTAGAAATGTTAATTTTAATGACGTATCTTTACTTAAAAATGTAAAATGAACAAAAAAAAAATGCAATAAAAAATGTGACATTGTTTTGACCGAATTCTGGAAAAAAAAATGAAACTGTCAAAGGGTTAAGACGAGTCCACTGTATTATTTTGCGGTGAACACTCAAAGATATCTAGCCAGTAAATGAGCAAAATTTAGTTTTTTTAAAACATTCCGAACTATTTACCTGAAACTAAAATAAGCAAATATTCACTGGTAACCGAAAACGCGTGGGTTATCCCTCCTCAAGATGATGAATCTAATCTAGCACGGAAAAAGAATGACTTAACGGTAGTTCGGAAGAAAAACCGAGAATTCAAAAAGAAGAGGAAAAGAAAAAAAGAAAATTCTCTTTTATTTTGAAGAGTCATTTATTCAGCCTCCTCGTGTTCAAAAATAGCAGACTGACTACAACTAAGCAGATTCAGTATTAGGGAAAGTAACTTATTGGAGTTTTTAAAAATAAACCAGTCATACCCCAAACGAGAGTTTTGAATGTTTTTCATTCAAACGATTAACGCATCCATTATCACTAAAACAAAACACATTTGAATAAGTGCAATCCATTTTAATGGAAATGAAAAAATGTAATCAACCTTGATAAGGACACAAAAAATTAACAGAGCAGATAAAAACTTAATTTTGCAGCGAGTTTATACATGCAGTATATAATAAAAAATCTATATTATCGAAGGACAGGTAATAAAATGCAGTAAACTTTTCTTTCAGAAGTTAAAATTTTTTAAACAAAACTAGTAAAAATTGGAAAATTATATTTCCAAGGGCGAAAGTTTTATTTATTTTATACCAAATCTTTTTTAAAATAGCTGCATGATTCATTGAAAGCCTTGAACAGTTTTTACTTCTTATTTTCTTAAGGATGTATGATTGTTCGAGAATTGTTTGCTCTAGCAAACTTTCCGACAACAACGTGGACAAAATTAATTCGAGATATTCTAACACAACAATATATCAGTTCAGTTCCGGTTATCGTTCCGGAAAAAAGAAAAAAAAAAGTTTTCGGTTCAGTTGCGAATGAATAATTTTCTATCTATTCTTATTTGTACTAAAAATCATGATTTTATGATAGACAATATAATTCTGTTAAAATTTAGAAGATTTTATATTTTTAATTGGTACACCATGTGAATTGATACAATTCCGAGAAACTTCGTGGGCAAAATTAATCTGAAGTATTCTAACACAGCTAAATAATATATCAGTTCAGTTCCGGTTTTCGTTCCGGAAAAAAAGAAAAAAAAAAGTTTTCGGTTCAGCTGCGAATGAATAATTTTATGTCTATTCTTATTTGTACTAAAACACATGATTTTATGATAAACAATATAATTCTGTCAAAATTCAGAAGATTATTGTTTTTTTTTTAACTCAAACTAAACTGGAAATTATAGCGTAATTTGTCTATAAGTCTATTTCACAGACTAATAAATGTCTAACGTTTACGTTATATATCTTTGAAAATTAAGTGTTTGTTATTTTATACATAACCTCACGGTTTGACTAAATGAATTCAATGCGATTCTAAATTACATTCACAGTTCCAGGAGACTTTAGAGGAGTATGAAGATAAATTATTGAGTGTGTACCACCTAAAAAACAAACCGTTTTTTAACTGCCACATAAAGTACTTTATAATTCTGGAAAAAATTAAAAATTTTACCAATCCGTCATACGATGGGCTATATGCTAGTTATTTAATAACGGCGGACATTGAGTTTATAATCCGGGCATTTAGGCATGTTTCAATGTAATTTGATCCATCATGTGGTATGCATACATGGCCACCCTATAAAACGTATAATGCACATAAATAAATACACTCGCATACCTCTCGAAATACTATCGTTTTTACAAAGTGGTACAATTTAAACATGACTTACATACAAGTGGTAAGTAAGCCAAAAAAAGAGTTGGGAAACGCTGCATTACGATATTCCTGAAATTCCTGCAGAAAAGGAGAGGGGTGGTGTCTACTTTATGTAATGGCAGGTGTACTCAGCAAATACAACTACATTACACTGACGTACAAGCCTTTACCCAAATAGAACAAAATCGGTATACGTTTCTCAGAATTTGAATATCAAAAAGAATTTTAACTTTTTTTCGTTATAAAATAAAATTAAATAGAAGAAAAAACAGTTTAATGTTTCAGAAAATTTAGCAAATTATGTATAAAACTAGCCTATAGCCCGTCATATGACGAGATCAGAAAAATTTTCAATTTTCTAGAATTTTAAAGTACCCCATAAGGCAGATAAAAATACGGTTTGTTTTTTGATTGAGAATTATCTGGTACACGCGCCATAATTTGTTTTACTTCATACTCCTTTGGAGTCTTCCAGTACTGTGAATGCCATTTAGAATCACGTTGAATTCATTTAGAAAGATAATTCATTTAGAAAAGTTTTCTTAGCTTGCTACTATCAAAATTATCGTTAAGTTCTTCCTAATTTTTCTTTCGCAGTAATTAATGGAAGTAAAGGAATGAAACTGTCATTTTCACTACATTCTGGAGGTGGATAGAATTTGTTGTTAATACCGGTGATAACATTTTCATTGCAACAAAAAATAATCGATGATTCAATTTAAAATGATCACGTATGTACCTAATCTATTATTTAAGCCAAATATAAAAGAAAATTATTTACGTAATATCTAAGTTCAGTGATAAAACGTATGAAAATAATGCAGACGATATTTAAATAATTTAAAATAAGAAAGGATTCAATGAGAAGGTTAAAGGAATGACGTCATAATGCTAGAAAGAATGTTATTTTAACATATTTATTATGTGCTAAATTGATAAATTTAATCACCTGCTCTTAACCGCGAAAAATGGGCTTGAAAGAATGCTATTAAATGCTAGGAAAGGGGGGAAGGGGTGGATTTCGAACGTTACTAACCTTAATTCCTCAAGAATCCAATATGAATGCCTCTATCCATTCCATGTACAACCGCTTCATGAATTCGAGGACAGACGGACAGATAACTTAGGCTACTATTATATAGGGGATTTAAACATTTTGAGGTACAATAAAATTCCTTAAAACATACTTGCAAACGGAAGTTTTCAACATATTCAATCTATAAAAAAACAAATTTCCCCCCGGTGAATAGATATTTATAAAACCATTAAAATATCCAGATAGTTTGATTATATTTTGAATTTCAATCACATTACATACAGTAAGAAAGTTCATAGGGGCATAGTGTTTTTCGAGACTTCAAGATTTCGTTACATATTAGCTTTTTTTTTTTGATCGGTCGTAAAACAAAATGTTCTGCATTTCGAATGAGTTTGTAACACATTTTTAAATAATACTCTATCAAAATTATTCAGTTTGGTAATTTAAAGTAATATATTTTAAAA
>CM063507.1:93755045-93757545 GCA_032207245.1 Pardosa pseudoannulata | reverse complement strand
AAGGACAGACGGACAGATAACTTAGGCAATTATTATATAGGGGAAGAAATCTAGAGTAACCTCGACCTTTTTCATCCAGTAACAGAAAAGAAAAGTAACTACTTTCGTTGGTCATGCTTTTGTACTTTTACAAAACACATCAACACTATCGCATAAATAGTATCTGTCTTTCATCTACGGTCACACGTTATTTTATAAATTTAAATAACAACATCGGAAATGGGTAGGAACTGGAAGTAATCCAAAAGTTGATAAAGCGACAATTTTGCTACAACGTACGAATTCAAAAAGTGCAAACGTACTCGACATACGTGCTCACGCACATTTCAAAAATTACATATTCCGTTTGATGGAGGTTATCCATCCATCCAGATCCATTAGAATCTGGAATTTTCGGATGATTACAATACTTTCATACTATTTACCAGGGTTGGCATGATTTAAATCAGTTGATTTAAATCATGATTTAAATCTTGATTTAAATCAGTTGATTTTTTAAAAAAAATCATTGATTTAAATCATTTTTTTTTCACTTCTTTTAAAACCTATATTCCAAAGACAGGAGAACTGAGAATCAGTCAGCACAGTAATACCAATAAGTAAATAAGTGTCAATAGATAGCATGTGCTTTCCAAGAATTTAGGGGTTGTTATCAGAAAATATGTAGCAGGGGTAGTACAATGATTGATTATGACTGGTTGAATTCATTTTATGTAATGGGAGGTAAAGAGAACTGAAATCCAGTTTGTCTACCAAATAACAATAGCCGTGGCTTCGTCTGCTGGAATGGAAAGACAGTTTCCTTCTTTTGGTATCGTTCATTCTAGCCTTCGTAACCAATGAGGAGTGGATAAAGCATCAAAGCGAGTGTTTTTATTGAAACAATTAAATCCATAATTCGGTACTTAAAAAAATATTAAAATAATTGTGATTTGTTTTTTTAAATAAATAGTTTGCATTAAAAGAATATTTAATTTGTTCTTTTAATTGACATCTTATTGAGTTTGCACTATCCAATGACAAAATAATAGAATGTATTTAGATTAAAATTTATATATTTAAGTTTAGGTAATCAGTGTGCAGAATATACTAGATAGATAAGATGTGACTTCTTATAACAAACTATTCTATGTATATTGCAAAAAACATAAAAACAACAATTAAAATTAGTATTCAGAAAAAAAATCAAAAAAATCTGATTTAAATCAAATAAATCTGATTTTTTTTTTTAAAAAACCATGATTTTTTTCCAACCCTGCTATTTACACAAGAAAGTAAAATCCGCGTTTGTAAATGGTATATTTTACTGATCTATGGGGCATTTTCGGCTGAAAAACAGTGCTATAGAGCCGCGGTTCTCAAACTGCGTTCCGCGGCAATGATCATGAAAAATCGGCTATATTGTGTGAAAGTTTCAAAAAGACCAGAATTTTAAAAGTTGTCATCTAACGCCAGTATGTCGAAACGTGCTAAGAATGGGGAATTTTCACGTTTTCTAATTTTAATTTTAAACAATAGAAGACAAAAAGTAAGCAGGACAGTACCTATTTTTTTTTCCATTTGGGGCCCAATGAGTGATTTCTAATGGGTTTTATAGCGGACTATTTGACGTCTCTCAAAAACGATACTTTTTCTTCGCTGAGTTTTTAACGTCATCGTTCACCAGAACACCGTTTGTTTGCATGTTAAAAGGTGACTTTTAAATTTATTTCTCTGTAAAATATCGCATATAATAGAATTTTTTTTTATTATTATTTCTGGCATTAAAAATCATATTATAAATATTGTACTGTGCCACTCTGTAAAAATACAACAACTAATTGCAATGAGAAGATATTTTTCGGCGTTCCCAAAGATCCACAAACACGAAAAATCTGGACAAATGCGATGAAAAGGGATGAGAAATTAAACCGCAAATTACCATATAAATAATCTCTATGGGTTTATGAAGACCATTTTCCGGTAAGTAAACGCTTGCTTTTGTTGAAATATCGCTAATTTAGAAGAATTAAAGTATATAAAAATACATCTATAACTTTAAAAGGACTGTTGGTTAACCAGTGCTATTTAACTTTTAATTTAAAACTGCTAATTTTCGAGTATGATCACAGAGTTCAAGTACAATAAATGTTTCGTATAGCATATAAATATTGTAAAACATAAATATCTAAAGCATATACAAGGTTCAGACTCTTTCCAGGGGAAAAAAAATTAAGCATTTTTTAAGCACCTTAATTTTCATTGTACTATGATCGACCTACAGCTAAAGCTTAAAAATTGAAGATCTTTTCATGAGCTTTATGACTTCTAAAATGACATTAAATAATGTATATAGACAATTTAATAATTTTATTAAACACAATTGATAATATCTCATACTTTATGTTAAGACATTTTTTCTTCACAAACAAATTTTTAGAACAGCAATAGTCCTTATTGATCAAATGCCCCCCCCCCCCTTCTCTAAACAAATCTGAAATATTTGTAAAGTTAAAGTACT
>CM063507.1:93720045-93745045 GCA_032207245.1 Pardosa pseudoannulata | reverse complement strand
AACATACAAAAAGGAGAGGGAAAACTACTTTTCCGTTAAACGAATACAAAGATAAATAGCCAAACACTGCAAAAACATGACATTTTTATAAGCCATAGTTTATTTGAAACTAAAATAACCCTAAAAAGCGTTTTCGTCCTTATTTATGTGCACCCAAAACAAAAGCTGAACGCAAAGCGATTAGTTACTAAAAACATTACAGGTTTTACTTTTAAATCATGACCAAATTTGGATCTATATTAATTTCAGACGCAACGGGGCGTCTGGGGAGAAGGGGGATGATCCGTTTGTTCTATACTGACCCGTATTGATTTGTTTTCGAATAACCCAGAAATAAGTGAATGAAAAAGGCTGACCCACACGTTCAGGTCAGATTCACAAACGGAGAAAACGCCCAGAACATTGAATATTGTAAACACATACCGTTTTCTATACGGAAAAAAACTTCTGTTTCGGGAAAGGTGAATAGATTGAGATGAATAGCTTCTATTTCCGGTATAAAACACTGCTACAACTACAAAACACGACAATAAAACGATCGTTTTAGAAAAAACAACGTGAAGCCACTTCAAACAGAATTTGCATGTTGTCTGAGCCACATATTGCAGGTTAGATTCGGTTAGATTTATTGCATAAGCTACAACAGAAAAAGAACTAAACGTTCTACGCCAGAAGTTTTAATAATTATTACATCGATTTTTTGAATTCATTATAACAAGTATTAACAAGTAACTTATTCTAGAATTGTTTTTAAAAAAAATTAAGAATCTTTATATTTTATCGGTATTTTTTTTTTCTATTTCTGCTACAGTAGATGACAAACCTATATTCAATCCCACACATTTTGGAGAATAATGACCTCTTATGCGCTTCTTTTAGAACGTCTCAATTTCGCTTCACTTGAACGATGACAATTTGGTCAAAAGAACTATGGATTTTACAGGTTCGGTGAGTTACCGATGATCTTGTCTTCTATTGCTGAGAATGTTGTCGTCTATTCTATGTGTGTTAAGTCTTGATGACAATGGTCACAAGTTGTGGAGCTTGTTGACTGTGTGGAGGACATCTAGTGGTGAACAGAGTTGGAAGAGAGAAGCTTATGTAGCCTCCACACTATGGCCAATTGTTCGCCACTTCCTGATGGTGGCCTTGAACGATGGTTCACGGGTGGCATCCTCACGCTGGGCCACTAAATGAGGCGAGGGCGTGGATTCGTCCATAGGATCTACTGTGCATCTGGCTGCCTTTGTTCTTTGGAGAAAAACTGCCTCCGAAGCCATTGTTCGCCAAGGCTATTTTATCGTCTGCCGTCATCGGCCACGATAAGTCATACCCCCTTCCAGACGGTGGTAATGGCTTGCAGTGGACCATAGTGTAAGGGGAGTGGCTTTAGAGATATGGTCCGGAGAAAGTGGGGTAGGGCAAAGTATATAGACAGAGGAAGAAGGTAAGGCGCTGAAGAGAATGTAAACTCGCAAACGAAAGGGGGGGAGTATTTTTTTAATATATATATATATATATAATATATATATATATATATATATATATATATATATATATATATAAATTTTCGAAACAGTGTCACGGAAAATTCGGAAATTTTAGGATCAGAATCACCCCCAGTCCCGATAGGGTCTAGTACTGCCTGGAGATAATTTAATGCATTTTCGTAGGCCGGTAGGTAGTCTTGCAAATGCAGACGATAGATTTCTAGGGCAATCAAGATCTGGGATCACTGCCTTTCCAAATAAATGATCTTTCGCTAGGCAACAGGTGTGACAGGGGAGTGCCTCTTTTGCAAGAACATCTGTTCACTCTTTCCCCTCAATACCCACATGAGCTGGAATCCACTGGAGAATGCACGATTTATTGATTTGATCAAGAATAATATTCATTTCTTGCGTTATTTTGTTTCTCTATTCCAGTGGTAATTTTGAGTCCTAAATAAATGATTGCTAACAATAGATAGATTAATAAAGAGATATTAGTGTGCTTGTAAAACAATCAAAAGGGGGGATGAGAATTTCACATTCTGCGCTTTTGCTTTAATGTATATTAATGATATATTTAGTTAAAAGGTTAGTTACATTTTTAACGATAATGTGTTATATTTTTCTAAGCTTCTTCAAATGAAAATTAAAAAATCTGTGGAGAATAACTTGGAAGGAAAGAGGAACGGGCCAGCGTGTATACTTTAAAAAATTAAAACACACAGTACATTTAGGTTATAAATTTTATACATATTAACATTTTATGCTGTAATAAATGGTATTTCAAAGTATTATTAGTAAAGAGAAAAAAAATTAAAGTAAAAATTTTGTTTCTGTATTCACTTCTTTGACTCATATTATATTTATAAGCATGTTAAATCTCATGATCTTGTAAGTGTAATATTTTGTTTAACTGTACTACTATTTTATTGCTTATTAAAAGCCACTTCTAATTACAAAAGATATTAAAATTAAGATCATTTAAAACTATTTTAAACAATTCTGACCACTTTTGATCGGCTAAAACCACTTTTATTCAGTTTAGGTCACGTCAAGAAAGAACGATAAAAGGTTTCTATTTACCCATCACGAGAAAGGTATAGTCCACTAATAGGCAAATACAGTACATGAAATTTTTTCCAAGAAACTTACCTAAAAAAAGAAAATAAAATACGTTAGAAATAAAACCAAACAAACAAGAGCCATCACAGAAAATTATTAAAACAAAATTCTAGAAAGAATTTTATTCTTTGCAGATTAATTCAAACGGAAATAGATATAAAACAACTATTTATAATTCAAACCCGTATTTAAACACAAAAATAAAAAAGAAATTAGATTTTATGGAGTTTATTGCAAAAAATAAAATACACAACAGCAGCTAAGGAAGTATTAGCTGTAAATATATATTTAAAAAAAATTCTTAAAGTTAATCGTGAATTCTTTTATTAAATCCAATTATTTAAATCATGATTTAAATCAACGTGATATAAATCAAACAATTCTGCTAACAGAATTGTTTGTTCCCTCCCATCTACTTCAGTATTATCGCGTAACACCCTTTTTTTTTTCTAACTTACTACAAATCAATATTGTTTTAACTATAGCAGCAGCTGACTTGAATTAATGAAAGCATTTTTTTTAATCAAATGGATATAGCTCCTTCAATGATTCCTCACAATTTTGCATAACGTATAAACTAAATTTGATCTAATTATATAATACAGTTATGGAAATCACTATTAATTCATCTGCCTATATTCATACATACTTACATGCATGCATACGTACGTACGTACATACATACACACACATATACATACACACATACATGTATTTATACATACAGAGATATATACATCCAAAATTTTTATTTAAATTTCTTTCAAAAGTATGAACAATATAAAATTTCACGAACAGTTTTTGATTTGCAAATAAATGGGTTTCTATATGTTTGTGCGTATATACACATACATATGTCTATCATATACATTATCAATTCTACATCTATATATACCTTTTCAAAAGTATGAATAACGATATAAAATTTTCTGAACTATTTTTGATTTGTAAATAAGCGTGTTTGTATGTGTGTGTATATATATTTGTAATAAGACGGACTTATCGATGGGTGGTTGCAGTCATGGCCATAAAAATGATACCGTTTTAACTGAAGACCTTTATTAATTTAAAGTTGGAGGACGGGTTCCCACTTCATAGGGACAGGACAAACGAAAGGGTCAACTAACATGAAGTTATATGTTAAAATGCCCTTAACACCTGGTCAACATCTGTGGGAAAATATCTCTAGAAAAATCTGTCTCCGACAGCGTGTATCTCCTTTTTGTTTGGAAATTTCCTAAATTGTCCGCAAGGGCCACGTAGAGTTATAATTGGTCAGGCCCCTTCTCCGAGGGCGTAAACTGTAGCCCCAGTGGTTCATTTAGGTTAGGGGTTAAAAAGGGAAATGCAAGTTGACGCGGGAATATCTAGCCCTCGATTTAAGTTTTGAAAACCCCTGAGAATTTTCCTTCCTCCCTTCCACACATATATTAATAAAGATGATGTGTGTGTATGTATGTGTATATATATATACATACATACATATACATACATACAGATACATATACACATACATATACATACATACACATACATACACACTCTCAGTGCTGCACGCTTCGGCAGGGATAAGTCATCCTGTACTTTCCGGAACTTTTATTTGATATTCTATATATGTATGAAAAGTGTTTAAACTGACTGCGTCATTTTTTTAAAAAAAAGTACAATTTAAAAAAAAATTAAAGTAAAAAATAATAAAAATTTCATTACATGATCTCATTATATCAATTTTCTTAATATGCAAGTGAGCCTGAAAATGACAAAGCCCTTTATATAAAATGTGTGTGTATACACACACACACACACAAGCACATATATATATATATATATATATATATATATTAATATATATTATATATATATATACACATACACACACATATATATACATACATACATATACATGCACACACATATATATATAATTTATATATATATATATATATATATCGTAGTGTTCTCTGACAATTTTAAGGCTCGGCTAAAATACGATACGCGGAACAGTGTTATTCGTAGGCCATTAACTGTCACAGCTGACTTGTAGACGTAACAAAACCGCCTACTTGGTGTTCCAACTCCGGTCGCGAGAACAGAAAATAGACGACACTCTCAATGGATGGAATGAAGGAAGAAACAATGCTGTCTGCCGTACACAAGGATGTGCCGAGAAGAATGTTTGCCGAACAAATGGAGCACCTTTCCGAGACACATTTATGGCTCTTTTGTATATCCCCCCGGCCTACAAAGATAACTCCGGGGCGCACGTTAATCAGGAATTTATTACGATGAAGAGATAGATAAAGAAATGTACGGTTATTTAGGAAAACATCCGAAAAGAGACGGCTCAAAATACCTTTCGTTTTCGTCAGCTATGATGTAAGCGATGGTATGACGCACGAGGCAATCTAATACCCTGACGGTACAAACAGAATGACTCAAAATTTGAACATACAGGGTATCTGCCAAAATAAAATATTTCAAATCCATGACTTTTCACGACTTTCCCTGATTTAGCAGATCATTTTCCATGACTTTAAAAAGCTTTCGTTAAAAGTATATACGAATAAAACTTCTGATGTACATACAAATAAAATATATGCTTTTAGAGAAATTACAAGAATTTTATCATAAAAAACTATAAACTTACTTTATAAGTGTTAATAAACTCACACACATAAAAATAAATTGTTGTATCTACATACCTAAGTTTAATACTACAGCAATTTTTCAATCAAAATGTTTCCAATTTGAATTTAGCGTACTTTGGTATTACTCAGGTGACCATGAATAATAGCCAAACATAACCCTATAATGTTTATATACAATATCCCTAGAGATAAACTTATATTTTATGCAAAATTCTTAACTCATTTTTATTAAAAAATATTAATTATTGTATTAATAAAATTTTAGTCAACAATTTAAGAAAAAAACCAGAATAATATACATTTACCCCCCCCCCATTAAGCTTTCTTGCTTTGAGTTTCCTTGGTGAACAAATTTTACTTGGCAATAGGGTCAATAGGATAATACATAAATACCAAACTCAGTAACTTCAGTCAAATGACAAGTAAAAATAGAATTAAACAATTCAATGCATTTGTTTTAATCGGTAGTTTAGCGGATCCATGACTTTTACTCATTTTACTTGAAGACTTTCCATGACAAAATTAATCCATTGTCTAAATCCACGATTTTCCCTGACTTTCCAGGTGCGCGGAAACCATGAATATACCAATGGTGGGCCAATGCTGCTTTTCGTCCAGTTCTGTGCGGCTCTCGTGTTTAATATGAAAACACATTTAATTACGATATTGTTCTAGACAGAGTTGGCACGATTTAAATCAGTTAATTTTTTTGAAAAAAATCATTGATTTAAATCTTAGAAGTATTGAAGAGTAACGCCAAAACAGTGAATAAGAAAAATGCTGGTCTTCTGAATGCCTGCATAAAATATTTCAAAATCTCTCAAGAAAAAAAAAAAAATAGTCGCATTTTGTCCCCCCCCCCCAATCCGTAGCAACTGCAGCAGCATTGCACCGCCAAATGTCAGCTCTCGATGACTGATAAGGTGCAGTGAGAATCGCAGCTTCTGCTGTAAATGAGTTGGTATTTCTACTTCCGTACTACCAGTTCTTGCTTAATCGCATTCCCTCGCGAGTTAATTTGCTTGCAGGTACAAAAGTGATGGTTGAGGGTAAAAACCTCTTACATTTGAAAAAGTGGACCTTGTTTGAAAAACTAGGTAATAAACGCGTCAAAGCCGAGATTTATTCACTCTATTTTTAGCCCTAAAGCCGTACATTTCCAACTGCTTGTAATGCTTTCGCCGCATACGAGAAGGTACCAACCTTTGTATCAGAATATAACAAAAAATGAAAAGGTACAAATAGAATGAACTCAAAAGATATATATTTTATACTGTATACATTTCGGCGTATATGAACCTCTTATATTTATTTATATGCATATATATATATATATATATATATATATATATATATGCACATATATGCACATACACACATATATATGCAAATATATATATATATACGTGTGTGTATATCAAGATATATGTATATATATATATATAAAAACATATATATACACATATATATATACACACATATATATATACACATATATATATACACATATATATATATATATGCACATATATATACACACATATATATATGCACATATATACATGCACACATATATATATATATATATATATACACACATATACATATATATACACATATATATATACACATATATATATGCACATATATATGCACACACACACATATATATATATATGTATATGCATATATATATATGTATATGCACATATATATATATATATATATATGCACATATATATATATATATATGTATATGCACATATATATATATATATATATGTATATGCACATATATATATATATATGTATATGTATATATATATGTATATGTATATGCACATATATATATATATATATATATATATATATGTATATATATGTATATGTATATATATATATATATGTATATGCACATATATATATATATGTATATACGTATATATATATACATATATATATATATGTATATGCACATATATATATATTATATGCACATATATATATATATATATATATATATATATATATATATATGTATATGCACATATATATATATATATGTATATGCACATATATATATATATATGTATATGCACATATATATATATGTATATGCACATATATATATATATATATATGTATATGCACATATACGTATATATATGCACATATATATATGCACATATACGTATATATATGCACATATATATATATATATGCACATATACGTATATATATGCACATATATATATATATGCACATATACGTATATATATGCACATATATATATATATTATATATATATATATATATATATATATATATATATATATATATATATATATATATATACGACAGACGTTGTCCTGTTTTAACGCTTTTAATCCAAAAATTGTAAAATGTTTTTAAATAAATTATAAATTGGACCGTTTGGATAGAAAAGTAAGAAAAAAAATATTTTAAAAATATCTGAAGCCACCACGCGTGCAGTCATCACAAACGTAATTAGAAGTAATTAAAATTCCCACGTCGCCCGTACGGAGATTCGATCCTAGGACTTCTCGTACTGAAGCCCGTTGCGCCAACCGCTGCGCCATAGATACGTTGGCAGCGAAGGGTTTCGAGCGGCATTATAATAATCTCAATAAGCACGCAATTCTGGATTTTTACTTAAAAAAATATCTATCGGATCCAATTGTAAATATAAACCATTCTCGAATCAACCTAAAGATATACACAAAATTTCATGAAAATCAATCCAGCCATTTAGGAAGAGTTAATAGGAATTTTTAAAAGAATTCAAAAAGTTTTTATTAGATATTAAATCATATTTTTAAAATCAGTTTATCCTCATACATAATTGGTTTGGCTTGGTTTCGAGTGCTACGGTCTACTTTTTGCAACACGAGGGCTAATGAGACCGGGACCTACTGCTTAAAGCCGATTCCGAACGGCTACGAACATCCATGCCATAGTGGTATTCGAATCTACAAACTCCGGTATCGAAGGCCAGCACACTAACCAATCCTCATGCATAACAGAGCTGATAATTTTTTTTAGATTATACCTGGAGTAGCCAACCTGCGTCTCGCCAGCCACATGCGGCTCTTTGAAGGATTATTTTGTGGCTCTCGATAAATGTACCATAGTTCCCTTTTAATTTTTGTGTTGTTATAATTTAAAAAATTATTACAACTGATGGAACTCCGGCAATGATGTGTAAATTAATCGGTCTCATTGGGATTTTAAGAAATGATTCTCTAATTCCACAATTCATACCGATTCACAGCATAATTCATCGAGAACATCTCGTTACAAAATATTTAAAATATCCTGATGTTATGAAAACAGTGTAACACATTGTAAATTAAATTCTCACCAATTCAAAAAATCATCGACTATTCAAAAATTTCCTTGAAAAATGAAAGGACGAAGAACTTTCAAATGATATTCAATAAATATAATTTCTGTTAAATTTTTAATATTTTTTTCATACATTTTAAAATACGTATTTAATTGCGGCAAGCGAAAAACCTCAAATTTTGAAAAATGGCCCGGACTATCATGGAGCTTGGCCAACCCTGGATTATAGTATTAATATTAAATATGTACACAGTGGAAACACGTTTATGCAAAACTCACTAATAAGAAGTACTTCCTGCTATCCGGCAAAACTCTCATAAAGGCCGTCATAAATTATTTATTTATATCCAACTAGCAAGTGTGTCCGTGCTTTGCTGCGGTGAACTTAATGTAAACTTTTAAACAGATTTTTTTTTTTTCGTACATAACTGTAAATTCGTCACAGCATAGTTCGAGTCATTGGTATATTTATATATTTCTATTATAAGCGTATTATAACAATATTCAGTTTTTATACTACTGTATTACTACTGTACGTTGATTAGCAAAGTTAACAGATCTTGCCATATTACGTGATAGAATAGGAAGCAGAGGTTTTAACAGCAACATTGCAATTTTGGTGACATAAATAAATGTTGTCTAAAATTAAGGAAATTTATGACAAACAACATGGTTTTATATGAAACGGAAACACACATTCATAGTGACAACCATATGAATATAAAGATAACTATATAAAATGATAGGTTTTTATTTGCCCGTGAGAGTCGCTGAAATTTGTACTTTTCGTAGTTAGAATATTGTTGATAAACATTTCATTGTAACGTAAAAATGAACCAAGAATTAAATTTAAAATTAGTTCTTATATAAAAATGTTATAATTTGCGTCATAGAAATGAAAGTGAATCACTTTATATCTGAATTTCCAGGTCAAATCGAATGGATACTACGCAGACGATGTTTTAAATAATATAAAATAAGAAATGGATAAATCAGATATTTAGAAGAATGACGTCATAATGATGAAAAAATATTTTCACCTATTTATTACGTGATAAATTGAAAATTTTAATCTCCTGCTTTTAACCTAGGAAAACTCAGCTTTAAACAATTACATGGGATTAACGGAATGACGTCACATTGCTAGAAATATTGCTTCTTTCACTTAGTTATGATTCGATAAATTAAAAAGTTAATCGTTTGCGTTTAATCGGGAAAATAATGCTTGGAATAACATGAAACGCTCGAAAAAGGGGGAAGGAATGGATTTTGAACGTTGAAAATTTACAAAAACCTTCCTAGGGATATACTTAATAATTTCCCAAATTTTCAAGCCGATTGGATGTATGGTTTTTGAGTCTATCGAGTACAGACAGACAGACAGACAAACTCATTTTTATATATATAGATTATATGAATGACTGTTCGATACTTTTTATAATCTTTCGGACGTTTCAAAACCTTTCGTATAAATAGTTATACGACAGACGAAAATTTTTAAAATGGTCGGCTGTTATTAGTGTCCTGTTAGGAAGACAGCTTCTTCGTTCATTGCAGTAATAATCGTAATCACTCCAGCTACCGGTAGAGAAATAATAATTCGTAAGCTACTTGG
This sequence comes from Pardosa pseudoannulata, assembly GCA_032207245.1. Lineage (NCBI taxonomy): Eukaryota > Metazoa > Arthropoda > Arachnida > Araneae > Lycosidae > Pardosa > Pardosa pseudoannulata. The sequence goes on along the minus strand of CM063507.1, from coordinate 93,734,804 downwards.
TTTGAGCACCCGATCTAATCATTCGTCTTGTAACATAAAAATTGCAGAAAACACCGTGTCCTGAAAAGGATTAAATCTTTAATCCGAGGTCTCTTGAAGGTCCGCTGTAACATTGTGCGCAGATACTGGCTATATTTTTCCTTTAAACAAAGTTACGAAAATGAAAAACAATTCGGAGAAGTTCGAATTCCCCGAATGAATTTGGAATTCTTTCGATCCTATTTTTCACCATCTACCTTTGTACATTATTGCACATTGAGTGCTTGTACACTGCTTTTTACATTATTGAGTGCATTATTTTTCTCTTGTGATCAGTTAGTAAGTAATTAACGTTGGTCATAAAGATCTCTTCCTACAATTGCAGTGAAAATATTTTTAAGAAAAGAAAAAAAATCGGAGAAAAGAATAAAGTAAAGTGAAGCAAATTCGTCATATGAAGTGCAAAGTTCAACTTAAATAGGAATAAATAAATTAACTATAAACATTACCTCCCCCCTCCATTACTTTAACCCTTTCGTGGGCCGTGGGAAGATTACTTCCCACCTACACGATCTTACAAAATAACCTGTGGGAAGAGCAAAACCCATTCTAATATATTGGTCTTGTTATTGAAAAGACGGAAAGACTGATTCCCGATTCGATTTTGCGCTGTCAAAAATTGTTCGATAGATTGAATAAAAATGAGCAGTTCTGTTTTGAAAATTTGAGTTTGGTTTGGTTTGGTTTGGAGTGCTACGGTCTACTTTTTGCAACACGAAGGCGAATAAGACCGGGACCTACAGCTAAAAGCCGATTCCGAACGGCTACGAACATCCATGCCACTTTGGGATTCGAACACACGAACTTCGGTTCCGAAAGCCAGCACCCTAACCATTCGGTCTTTGAAAATTTGAAACCGTGGAGTGAGAAATAAATGGCCCACGAAAGGCTTAAACATAAAGATTGTCGCTTTTTGTTTTATATTTAGTTTTTCATACAGGGAAAAAAATGATTTTTTTTAATCAAAAAAATCAGTTTTATTTCATTTAAATCAGATTTATTTAATTTTTTTCCGAATACTAATTTTAATTGTTGTTTTTTGCAATATACATAGAATAGTTTGTTATAAGAAGCAACATCTTATCTATCTAGTACATCGTATCTATACTACGCACAGATTAGCTAAAATCAAATTATAAATTTTAATCTAAATACATTTCATTATTTTGTAATTGGATAGTGCAAACTACATAAGATGTCGATTTAAAGAACAAATTAAATATTCATTTAATGCAAACTATTTATTTAAAACAAAAAAAATCACAATTATTTCAATATTTTTTTAAGCAACGAATTATGGATTTAACTGCTTCAATAAAAACACTAGTTTCTATGTTTTATCCACTCCTAATGGGTTACGAAGGCTAGAATGAACAATACCAAAAGAAGAAAACTGTCTTTCCATTCCAGCAGATGAAGCCACGGCTGTTGTTATTTGGTAGACAAACTAGATTTAAAATCCTGTAATACTCTCTTTACCTCCCATTACATAAAATGAATTCCACAAGCCATAATCCGTCATTGTACTACCCCTACTACATACTTTCTGATAACAACCCCTATATTCTTAGAAAACACATGCTATCTATTTACACTTATTGGTACTTATTGGTATTTCTGTGCTGACTGATTCCCAATTCTCCTGTCTTTGGAATGTAGGTTTTAAAAAAAGTGAAAAAAAGATTTAAATCAATGATTTTTTTAAACCAACTGATTTAAATCATGATTTAAATTAACTGATTTAAATCATGCCAACCCTGTTTTCAAATGAATAAGAGGTTAAAAAAATAAAATCATTTTGCTAAAAGGGTCCTATATGGTTGATAAAATGTTACTCCCCCAAAGTGGGGAAGATATGGTGCAGTAATGTAATATAAATAAGACGAACTACACATTTAAAAATCATTCCCGAATAGTTTTTAAAATGGGAAAACTAATAACTTGTGATTAATGAGAAGAGGCTTATGACATTACTTTAAAATTAGGGAAAGTACGCGACAAACTAATATTCCAAATAGGTGTTCTGTGCTTCTAATCAGATAAAGGATTTTCTCAATAATCCTCTTTTCTTTTAAAAATTCAGATTTTCCCCTAAGTGATTAAAATCTATTTTTAATTCTTAAGAATTATAAAAAGATAGTTTAGATATTAATCTCTTCATATCTGTTACAAAGTAAACATCAAGGCGAATGCATCTAAAATATTTCCTTGTAAATCTTTGTTATAATATTAAGCATTAGCATCCCCATTTCAAGAATGTCAGTGAAAACTCAAAATACTAATAATGGTCAAATTCCATCCTTGGTATAAACAATCTCGACGACGGATAAATCGCAGATCTGTGTGTCTGGTAATGTGTTTTAAATTTCAAAACAGAGCAGTGAAAGAGAGCGCGATGCCGTGCTGCCAACTATCTATCCAATTGTTAAAAAACGTTCACAAAACAGCCAAACACAATGTCAGAGCTAAATAATTAAAATAAGAAGAAAAAAAAGTGTCTGAAATGAATGCAGTGATGTAGAAATATCATTCCCTTTGTCCGCGTCTTATGGCAAAGAATCGTGAGCTGACGTAACGAAGCATGAACGACTGACCTCATATTTGTTACATGAATAAGACACAGCCTGTTCAGGTTCCATGTCTCATTTTTTGACCAAATCGAATAAAGGAAAGCGAAATTTGGATGCACGAGATTATTATGCTCATTCGGGATCTATTTGTGCAAGCGCGATGACAGGCGCTTTGGTTTTTTTAATTCAGGAATCTCGATCGTTCGTTCGTTTTTCAGGGAAATAAAGGGACAACGACGAGTGCGGGAAATTGTACAGAAATCCGACATAGAGGGTGATTGTGAATGAATTTATTTTTTTACAACACTAAATGAACTATTAAAAATTTTATAAAATAACATATTAAATAAACTCAAATAAATAAAAATAAATCGTATCTACATACCTAAGTTTAATCATATCTCAATTTTTCAATCAAAATGTTTCCAATTTGAATTCAGGGTACTTTGGTATTATCCGGGTGACCATGAATAATAGCCAAATATAACCCTATAATGTTTATATATAATATCCCTAGAGATAAACTTATATTTTGTGCAAAAATCTTAACTAATTTTTATTAAAAAATAGTTATTATATTAATAAAATTTTAATCTACAATTTAAGAAAAAAAAACAGAATAATATACATTTAACCCCAATATAAGCTTTCTTGCTTTGAGTTTCCTTGGCGAACAAATTTTTCTTGGCAATAGGGTCAATAGTATAATACATAAATACCAAACTCAGTAACTTCAGTCAAATGACAAGTAAAAATAGAATTAAACAATTCAATGCATTTTTTTTAATCGATAGTTTAGCGGATCCATGACTTTTACTCATTTTACTTGAAAAATCAAGACTTTCCATGAGAAAATTAATCCATTGTCTAAATCCATGATTTTCCATGACTTTCCAGGTGCGCGCAAACCATGTATTTATTGATATTTATCTATACAGATTACGACAATTTGGAAATTAACAGAATTGTATTGTTGCTATGATAGTGTTTTATAAAAACTTAAATATTTTTGTATTTTGTTTATAACATAATAAACTTATTTAAAAACACATCTACCTTATTTTTATTTATCGTGGTATATAAAATATGTAATTTATTAAAAATATTTTACAATTTTATGCTAAATAAAAAATGACTTAAAGGTAGTATATTACTTCTATATAATGAAATAAATTTTTAAAACTTACAAAAACTAAAATAATTTATGTAATCGCTTTTATAAGTACTCATTTAAATGTACTACTCTTCAATGGTAAAAAGTTTCTCCACCTCTGAAACACACGCAGAGCATGCATAGAGTTATCAAACGAAGCACAGACAGAGTGTTAAAACTTGCAAAGCTTTGAAATATTCTCTCGAAAACTGACAGCAAATAACTCAATTCCCAAGCTTAATTAGACCACCTGTCAATAAGAAAAGTCAAGTTAACGCATATTTTATTCCCTCTCGCATCTTCCTAATTATCGCAGCTTAGTCATAAAATATCCAACAAATCACTTTCTCCTCCAAGGGGTCAGTAACTTGGCTTTGATTGACATGTCAATTCACACTGACGACTCTTCTGTATAGTATTCTTTGATAAACGCATAAAAGTAATTAACACTCTAATGCCGGTTAAAAGACAGTCTGAGGCCCATAAAATAGATTCATGGTAGCAATGTCTTAAGTTCCCAAACAATACTCCTGACTGTGGCAAGCCGATCCTGGGGGGGGGGAGTCTTCTGCTTGGTCCCTGCTTCTAAATTTCGAAGACCCTCTCTTAGAAACCCATTCTCTCCGATAAGGAAATCATCTTTCCATGGCAAATCGTATGACTTCTAGATGGACACGACATCAAACCAAACGATGGTCCCTGCTTCTAAATTTCGAAAACCCTCTCTTAGAAGACCATCCTCTCCAACAAGGAAATCATCTTTCCATGGCAAGTCTTATGACTTCTAAATGGACACGACATCAAACCAAACGATGGTCCCTGCTTCTAAATTTCGAAAACCCTCTCTTAAAACCCCATCCTCTCCGCATAGGAAAACATCTTTCCATGGCAAGTCTTACGACTTCTAAATGGACACGACATCAAACCAAACGATGGTCCCTGCTTCTAAATTTCGAAGACCCTCTCTTAGAAGTTCATCATCTCCGCAAAGGAAAGCCTCTTTCCATGGCAAGTCTTATGACTTCTAACCCAACCAAACGATGGTGTGTAGAGTTTTCATAGAACAATTTTCGCTTTTTAGCGCCGCGGTTCTCAAACTGGCTGTCAAATACTAATACAACAGCCCAGATCGTTGATCCGATAATAATTCTGGGTAATCTCCCCTCCAAAAATGTCGTAATCCAATAACAAAAATTGATTTTATCTTTACTGACCGGCCACGAGTAAACTCGTGAAGCTTTTTTTTTTCCTTCGCATCGCTGTTGTTTTCTCTATTGGCGACCGTACAGTGGAAGTGTTGGTCAGTATAACACAAGCTCTTTATCTCGCTTATGAGACCCGCCAAATCTTTTGTTGTAAAAAATATTTAATAATTAAAAAATTTAAAAAAAAACGATGACGGAACGTAATGAAGAACTCAATGAATTATACGCGGATGCTTTCTCTGATTGTCCGAGTGATTATGAATCAAATTGTGCTAACAGCCGGTGACATGAGGTAAATATTCAGTAAAGTTCCCGGTCAACAATGTGTTAACAGTTCTGAATATGTACCTGTCTCAGGTTCGCCATCTCTGCCCGAGAGCCACCTTGGAAAGGCCTTGCCTGCACGGCGCACTCAATACTGGATCCCCGCTTTCTCTTAATCACGTACTAAAACCGGTAGGACTATCGAAGCGGTTGACACATTCCGTGGTTTTGTTTAGTAGGGCAACGCGTGCCTTCGATTTCCGAGCGGTGGCCATTAGAGACATTCGAATCAGATATTTGATTGTAATTCGTAGCGATCCAATTATTGCGCAGATTCTTCCGAATCCAACCCAGGAGATATATCTAGATACTGCGCTCACGAAACTGATCTAGTTATTAAGGCACGAGCCGCATTCAACAATGTGATTGCGATCTCTTTCAACGTCGTGAAGTTTGATCAGCAATATTGCTTTTTTTTTCTTTTCCAGATTCAGATTTTTATCCATGACTGTTTAACCACCTGTGCCATTCAATGAGAAGAAATATAAGCAGCGATAAATGTTTCAAACAAATCAAATTAATACACACATCGAATTCAGAATATTTTTCTTTGAGGGGAAAAAAAAAGGAATCTCTCTTGGGGAAAAAAATGTCACAACTGAAAAATTTATTTTTTCACTTCCTTGTACTAAGTAAAGGAATTGTTGTAATCACGCTAATTCCAGTGTTCAAATTTGAACAGAAATATTTATGCTAACAATGAATGAGGGGATTTTGACTAGTTTCGGTTTGGTTTGGTTTGGTGGGGAGGGCTACGGTCAACATTTTGCAACACGAGGGCTAATGAGACCGGGACCTACAGCTTAAAGCCGAACGGCTACGAACGGCCACAGTGGGATTCGAACCCACGAACTCTGGTTCCGAAGGCCAGCACCCTAACTAATCGGCCATCGTTCGGCTTGACTAGTTTCGGAGTTGCGCCTATATGAACGTACAAGATTTTGTTTGGAGCGCTACGGTCTGCAATTTTGCTACACGAGGGCTGGCTAATGACACTGGGACCTACTGCTTGACACCTTAACGCATTTGCCCGTTCCTGAAACGGGCGAATTTCAAAACAAATCTGTAATCCAAACGTTGTTACTTTGTTTGTATAACAATATTTTTTATAACTTTCACCCCTTTTCCCACTCCTTAGTCAACCCCCCCCCACACACACACATAAATGAAATTGCAAAAAGAAAAAAAAAATAGCTTATATCATATCTATATATTCCTTTTTTTGTCAACTATCATTTTTTTCTGGAAAAAAAATCGTGCTTTAAGGAGTTAAAGCCGATTTTGAGCCGAACGATGGCAAAATGGTAGAGCCCTGCTCTTCGGTATCGGAATTCACGGGTTCAAATCTCTGATAGCATGGATGTTTGTATCCGTTCGGAATCGGCTTTAAATAGTATGTCTCGGTCTCATTAGCCCTCGTGAGCAAAACAGTAGACCGTAGTGCTTTAACCCTTTCATGGGCCATTTATTTCTCCCTCCACGTTTCCAAACTTTCAAAACAGAGCTGCCAATTTTATTCAATCAATCGAACAATTAATGAGAGCGCAAAACCCAAACGGGAATCGGTCTTCCTGTCGTTTCAATAACAAGACCAATATATTAGAATGGGTTTTGCGTTTCCCATAGGTGTATTTTGTAAGATCGTGTAAGTGAGAAGTAATCTTTCCACGGTTAAACTATATGAAACTAAACCTAAAATCAATTCTGAAAAGCAACGAACATCCTAATCATAAGAGGGAAACTGCTGACTCTGTTACCAAAAAGTTCTGCCATTTGACCATCGTTCTGCCATAAACGTACAAGGAATATATTTTTAATACTTTCACTATCCATTTTAACCAGTTATGACAAGTGGACAACTCTACGTACGTACGAATCTCGTATAACTCAAAAATGATTAATCGTAAAATGGCAATATTTTGTATTTAGGATCATTATAAGGTTTATAACATTGTACACCGCTCCTTTTGATTGCAATCTGTACTCTATATAGCGAAATATATCAATATAATCATTCATAACAAGGCAACTCAACGATATCAACATGCACATATACAGTTGTAACACTACTTATCAAACAGAAAGAACATTCGTCTTTAGTTTTGTTTCCACATTTTGTTTGGCGCAATTTGTCCCTAGAGCCACCAAACTCCAACCAACCAACCAACCAATTAACTAACCAGAGAGAACAATGCTTTTACTGCTTTAAGCTTTAGAAAAAAAAATTAACTATGAAAAATAATTATAAATTTTAATTTGTTTATCACATCCTGCTACGGGCTGAAGGAAGCTTTGTAATCGAGAAAAATTTCGTTTAGAACGGTATCTCTATATCACAAAATATCTGCAGAAATATATTAACCCTTTGGAACTCCGCAAGATCACGGAACTTGAGTTCTACGATCACAGCACAGTTACCTTGAGAAATAAAAACTTGCTTTGAATGTTGAAGAGAATACGCATTCGAGAATTCTAATGACGCACAGAAATTATATACGATAAAATAGGCGTATAAGGACTTCTTGTATCAACATAAGATTTTCTTTAAAACGTATTGCTAGGAAAAAATATAATTGTCAATCTCAATTATGTATTAAATATATGTTGAAGAGAATGCGCATTCGAGAATTCTAATGACGCACAGAAATGATAAACGATAAAATAGGCGTTAAAGGACTTCTTGTCGTATCAACATAAGATTTTCTTTAAAACGTATTGCTAGCAAAAAAATTAATGTCAATCTCAATTATTTATTAAATATATGTTGAAGAGAATGCGCATTCGAGAATTCTAACGACGCACAGAAATGATAAACGATAAAACAGGCGTATAAGGACTTCTTGTGGTATCAACATATTTTCTTTTAAACGTACTGCTAGAAAAAAAATAATTGTCAATCTCAATTATGTATTAAATATATGTTGAAGAGAATGCGCATTCGAGAATTCTAATGACGCACAGAAATGATATACGATCAAATAGGCGTATAAGGACTTCTTGTATCAACATAAGATTTTCTTTAAAACGTATTGCTAGGAAAAAATATAATTGTCAATCTCAATTATGTATTAAATATATGTTGAAGAGTATGCGCATTCGAGAAATCTAATGACGCACAGAAATGACATACGATAAAATAGACGTATAAGGACTTCTTGTGGTATCAGCATAAGATTTTCTCTCAAACGTATTGCTAGAAAAAAAAAATTGTCAATCTCAATTATGTATTAAATATATGTTGAAGAGAATGCGCATTCGAGAATTCTAATGACGCACAGATATGATATATGACAAAATAGGTGTATAAAGATTTCTTGTCGTATCAACATAAGATTTTCTTTTAAACGTATTGCTAGAAAAAAAAAATAACCGTCAATCTCATTTATATATTATGTTAAAAAATTCCTGACAGTATAAAAAAAAATAATATTTGAAAATGAAAAAAAAAAAAGGTTTTAAAAGTGTCTCAAGTTGTGCCTGCTTTCTTCCAAAGTAGTAATATAATTTTTATCTGTGAACTAAAGCGCACTAGCAAGCACTTGCCGAGTCGAGGAATTTATTGCCATTATGCGGGATAGGGTTGATATAACGAGGTTTATATCCGAATATATAATTACGCAAATCGAAACGCATAGAAAATAATTTATACATACGGGCTTTACGTTTACCCTGTGTAAATTAAAACCAATAATAAACCCGCATCCTCATAAATGACTTATTCATACACGTATTTTAAATACACATAGATATATCTGTGTGTGTGTGTGTGGTGTAGATACATGTCAAGTTTTCAATTTTAAACTTAAAAAAAAAGCCTTGATTAATAAAAAAAAGAGTGAACTCTTAGTGAAGCGGCAATAGTTTTTTGGGAGCAAAACTACATTATTTACAGACAGAGCCCGGCAGAGTCTCTTGTTATTACTAATGTGGCATGTTATTTGACTAAAATTTTAACGCCCATATATATATACACACATACGCGTACATATAAATGTATATATGTACACACACGCACACAGGGTGAAAAGGCACTAAAGACCTTATTACATATATTTCTAATTACAAAAATGTTTCGAATACGATAAGCATTCCAAAGAACCGTAAGTTTCACTTTACTATAACACAAATAGACCGAGATATTTCAATCTAAAATTTGCAAAAGTTTTTTTTTCTTCTTCTTTGGGAGATTGGTTAAAAGATTAATTAGTGTAATTAGAGATTGAAATCATGTTGTAGTGTCCATTTAAAGTCAGAATACGAAGTTGAAAAAGGAATAAGAGATTTATTTTTTACTGAAAAACAGTGTACATCTACTTAAGTATGGATACACACCCATTAACACTTCGCGTGCGGGCAGCGTATTTTTACGTTTTTTGCAGTCTGTCACTGGAGCGCGGGTCACGTAAAAATACGTAGTTAGTAGATTTGTGGTGGATACCCGCTAACCACCACAAATCTACTAAATACGTATAATTGTATGTATGTGCGACATAATATGCGTGTTGTTTGCGTTGCTATGCAACGCTTTGCATTTTTCTTTCCACAAATTAGGATTGTCGAGTGACTCAGTCTTTTGTTGCGTTATTACGTCTTAAATCGAATTCCTAGCTCCAGGACAAGTCGTGTTTTATCAGTTTGAAGCTTGGTTTTTTATTGTTGAATACAAAATTGATAAAATGAGCCGTTGTGTCAAATATAGTGATGAAGAAATAGGCGCTGACAGATTATCGGACTTTAATTTTAAAAATCGTTTATTTTTGTGATTTCGTAATTTTTTTTTTTTTTTTTTGTTGTTGTTAATCATGCATTATATATTAAAGAGTAAAATTAAAAAAAAGTTTGGTTCATAAAAACAAAGTTTTCAATTTACGGCGGTTTTACTGAATAACTAAACTTTAGCGCGATTAACGAAAAAACGCCCGTTGCAAGTGTAAGTTAGCGGTAAAGTGTACCCGCATGCCAAGTGTTAATAATCAAGTAACCCTTCCCCCTCTTTCACAAAGTATGTCTGCTATCGGGCCTTACAGTTTATATATATATATGTATAAATATATGTATGTATGTATATGTACATATATATATATATATGTATATGTATATATATATAGTATATACATATATATCTATATCTATCTATATATCTATCTATCTCTCTGTCTATCTATCTATCTATCTATCTATATATCTATATCTATCTATCTATCTATATCTATCTACCTATCTATATCTATCTATCTATATATATATACCTATCTATATATCTATATCTATCTATCTATCTATATATATATATATATATATATATATATATATATATATAACTATATCTATCTATCTATCTATAAGTAGCTAAAAAGTAATTTACCTCTAAAAAATTACACAAGTCTCGAAGATACCACACAAGATTCATTACGGGGAAACATTAAAATTAATTTCGTAGTATCTAAATAACGAAAAATTCTTATCTCGCAACAGATACAGCTCGACTTGTTTGGAAATTGACGATGTTTCTAGGAAGAGAAAAGATATAAAAAAGCTTTTAAAATTCTTTATTTTTTTTTCCATTTATTTACTTTTTTAAAGCTTCAATTCGTCCAGTTGTCGTTACGATAAAACTGTCCTCCACAACATACCTACAAAACTAGTTTCTGTTTCGAGATAAAGCGAGATTTTGAGCCGGATCAGTTTACTTCATCTTTCTTACCATTTATGACCAAAGTTTATGTTGAATGTATCTTATCTTTTACAGCTAATTTATCTCTACAACTAATTAACTCTTTGGCATTTTCAAGCTGTCTGTCATATACTATGTTATACCGTCATAAAGTTTTGAATTTTTTTAAAATATGATAAACCTGGTATATACAGGAAACCGATCAAATTTGCTTAACACGTTGAGTGCGGGTACATTTCATAGCGGAATGGTATCGGAAGCGGGTGGTTTGCGTGTAAATTTAGTTATTCAGTTAAATCTCAATAGATCTAAAATTATTTCATTTTTTAACCAACTTTCCGTATTTTATATTGAAATATACAAACAAATATATAAATAGACAAATAAAGAAATATATATATAAATACAAATATATATATATATATATATATATATATATATATAACATCATTTTCGCAAGGATAAATAAAAAGTTAATTTTAAATCTAAATTTATTTTTTTTAATCAACCTTCTCGTTCTGTGGTTCCGCCTCGACTGATGTAAAAACTAGTTTTTATGTGTCTCAATTTTTCCAGAATCTATGTAGTAGACACGAACATTCGGCTTCGTTTTTCTGTATATACCGTTATTATTGTACCCACAAACAAACCATGTTGTTACACTAACCCGTACTAGTACGTGACCCGCGCTCAAGTATCAGTCGTTAGAAAACGTACATGTCCCGCGCTCATTCTTTGGTTGGGAGCGCTACTGTCTACTGTTTTGCACACGAGGGCTAATGAGACCGGAACATACAGCTTAATGCCGATTCCAAACGACTACAAACATCCATGCCCGTAGCGGGATTCGAACCCGCGAACTCCGGTTCCGAAGAGCAGCGCTGTAACCTTCGGCAATCGTTCGGCGTGTCCCGCGTTCAAGTATCAATCGTCAGAAAACGTATTAGTACGTGTCTCGAACTGAAGTATCAATCGTCAGAAAACGTACTAGTACGTGACCCGATCTCAAGTGTCAATCGTCAGAAAACGTGCTAGTACGTGTCTCGAACTGAAGTATCAATCGTCAGAAAACGTACTAGTACGTGACCCGCGCTCAAGTATCAATCGTCAGAAAACGTGCTAGTACGTGACCCGCGCTCAAGTATCAATCGTCAGAAAACGTGCTAGTACGTGACCCGCGCTCAAGTATCAATCGTCAGAAAACGTGCTAGTACGTGACCCGCGCTCAAGTATCAGTCGTTAGAAAACGTACTAGTACGTGACCCGCGCTCAAGTATCAATCGTCAGAAAACGTACTAGTACGTGTCCGGCATACAATGTGTTAAAACAGAAACTATCCCAACCTTCAATCGGTTTTCTGTTCTCATTACAGCAAGCTGTCATGCATAGTCTGTTAGAGACTAGAGAAACAGAAAAGGGTAGCCGTGACTCGCTAAATCTTCCAAAATCTTGATCTCTCTGTAACTCCGTAAAATAAAATCACAAACAGTAAATTTTACGGATAACCCATAAAAGTTGTTGAGCACGCGTACTTAGATAAAGAAAAACTTTTAATTGAAATAAAAATGAAACGATACATTTTTAAACTTTTATGTTTTTATACATGCGTATAAATCAAAGTTTAAGAACTGACAGTGATACACTAACAAGAAAGCGTTGAATTTCTCGATAAGGCTTCTGTTAATTTACAATGGCGGGGTGTTAGCAACGAGTTCCGGTTAAAAAAATACATTTCGAGGAAGCAAGAGTTTCGAGAAGAATAAATTAAAACAACAAACAGCATCTGAAACTTCCGATTAATAGCAGTTGCTCAGGAAGAACATTATCGCTCATACTTTTTGCATAAAATAAAACCAACTAAAGTTAAATAGAAAAAAATAACAAAGATATGAATATTTTTCTGCACTCACACAGACACGCACAAAAAAACTATTTAATTTAATAATCCGTTATTGAAATATAAGAGAAAGAAACCTGTGTTCTCGTGTCATTAAATATTTTTCAGACTAGCATATAGCCCCATCATATGACGGGATCAGTCAAATTTTTAATTTTCTAGAATTGTAAAGTATCCTATGAAGCAGGCAAAAAAAAAGGTTTGTTTTTTAGATGAGAATTATCTGGTACAAGCTGAATAATTTGTTTATCTTTACTGACCGCATGTTAGTTGTCAACCTTAATTTACCTTGTCATATTACATGATAGGATAAACAGCAGAGCTTTTAATATTGACAGTGATTATTTGGTCGAAATATATGAATGATGTCCAAAATTTAGAGAATCGATTGCAAACTGTGTGGTTATGTACAAAAGACAAACACACAAACTTCTTAATTTTCAAACATATATAACTTAAAAGCTAGATATTTATTAGTCCGTGAAATAGACTCCTAGACTTTTATGAAAAGAATTTGTTGTTAATACCGGTGATAAAATTTTCATTGCAACAAAAAATAATCGATGATTAAATTTAAAATTATCACATGTGTACCTAATCTATTATTTAAGCCAAATATAAAGAAAATTATTTACGTAATATCTAAGTTCAGTAATAAAATGTATAAAAATAATGCAGACGATATTTAAATAATTTAAAATAAGTAATGATTAAACGAGATAATTAAAGGAATGATGTCATAATGCTAGAAAAAAAATGTTTTTTTTTTCTACTTATAATGTGGTAAATTGGTGAATTTAATCATCGTCTGCTTTTAACTGGGGAAAATAGGGCTTGAAATAATGGCATTAAACGATCGAAAAAAGGGGGAAGGGGGATTTTAAATGTTTTTTGAACTCGCTTTGAATTTTGCTAACCCTAACTCATGAAGAATCCAATATGGCGTCTATCCATTCCAGGCCCAACCGCTTCAAAAATCCGAGGACAGACGGACAGATAACTTAGGCTATTATTATATAGGGGATATAAAAATATAAATTTTCATATTTCTTTTATAGTAATCCCTGAATATAGCTTGTTTAAGAGTGCTACCATATTACAGTCGACATATGTCACTGGTGACCAAATTCCCATCTCTGGCGATTCTGACGAGGAAGTCACCAGTGACATATGTCGACTGTAATATGGTAGCAGGCTAAATCTCCGAAAGTTTCTATATTACACGCATATATTTTATACCTTGGGTTTTGATGCAACCTTTTTATTACTTCATATCATGCAAACTATGAAGTAATAAAGGATGAAGAATTCTTTTGAACTGGATAAGGAAAACAATATACAGAAAGACAGGCTAAGAGGTAAGGCACTGCTGGAATAGGAATATAAGGGTTCAAATTAAACAACTGTCATGGAGTCTTAAGCAGAGAGTTATGGTTTCATTAATGTAATAAAAAAAGTAGATACTACCGCTCACAGACCCAAATTATTTATCGTAGATTGCAGCATTAAAAACTGTTTGCAATGATACCTATAATCTATAGTTTAAAGCTAACCATCATAAGACTGTAAATGTCTTAAAACCCTGTATCACCATTAACGAACAAAGATAGTGATTAAGTACAATATAGCTCTTTAGTGCTTAATCAGTAATTAGCTTTAACTGGGACTTAGACTTCGTCTCACCAATGTCGATTAGGCCGGACAATTGCCGAATGGGAATATGCCATTTTGTACAGGAATCCGCGGATTCGGACCCTCTTAGGTTTTAACAGACGTTCCAGTCTAGTCTGATTAGACTTCCTGTTGCAAAACATTGACTGCAGTGCTCGAAATAAATCCACGGAACTAACCACATATTAAACACTGTATAATAATTATGCTGTACCTAATCATTAAT
>CM063507.1:93702545-93712545 GCA_032207245.1 Pardosa pseudoannulata | reverse complement strand
ACACCCTTTTCTTTCGGCCCTTTCCTGTCCGTTTTATTCAGTCTTCAATGCGTCCTGCTCTCCCCTTTTTTTGCCCCCCCTTTAATGTGCCAGGGTGTAGTGGAAATGATAGTTTCATTTCTTTACTTCCATTAATTACTGTACCGAAAAAATTGGGAAGAACTGAACGATAATTTAGATGTAGATAAGAAAACTTTGAATTATCTTTCTAAATTAATTTAACGTGATTCTAAACTAAAAACAGTATCGGGGGACTTTAGAGGAGTATGAAGATAAACAAATTATCGAGCATGCACTAGATAATTCTCAGCCCAAACCATTTTTTTTTTACCTGCCTCAAAAGGTACTTCACAATTTTGAAAAATTAATAATTTTATTGATCCCGACATATGACGGAGTATATGCTAGTTTCTATATAATGCAATAAATTGCTAAATCTCACAATATTATAATCTCACAAAAGTTACATTTATGCGTATATCAAATTATTTATTACTGCCCTAATTTAAATGATGTCTCGAGCTTCCCCACCTCTCATATAAAACATCCGTTCTCAAAAAAAAGTAATAAATATCTATACCGCTACAGATGTTTTTTATATAATATTACAAATTCTATAACCCCAATTAAACAGATATAGAACAGAAAATATAAAAGCCAAAACAAATATAAATTTGTTTTTTGAGGTCTGCGAATCATTAATGGCTTTTCATGTCAGAAAGGCAATTTGAGCGTATCCAGTTTGGCCTTTCTGAGAACGTGATCCGCCTAAGAAGTGAAAATTAGAGGAAAATACTGGTTTTTTCTGTACGCTACGAATTTAAGTTTCCAGACAAAAATTGGTTGTAACTGATCTCTTCAAAACACCAACTGTAGGTACTAACATGGCATTTTCTTTTTCGCTCTACGGATTAATTTTCTTTGACTAATTCGACTTTCGAAGATTTTCCCGTTAAACGGTGTAAGCAGAGGTCGACTGATTATTAAGCAAAATAATGAAAGGATGGGGGGTTCCATAACCTACATTATGAACTAAGGCAAGGGTTACCAACTTGTAGATTAATACAGGGTCTTTCAAAAATGACCGGTATATTTGAAAAATCAATAAAAACTAAACGGACAGTTATAGATATTCACAATTTATTGCAATATCCTTGGGACAATAGTAAATTTTCAAGCAGAGAATCTTTAAAATTAGTTACAATAATCCGCAACAGATGGCGCTGCAGTATGAAAAAAAATCTAAACTACAACATTTGTCTGTGGGGACTCTTAAAAGACCAAGTGTACGTCCACTATCCAGATACAATTGAATAACTGGAACAGTACATTTGTTCTGCATGTGAAGCCTGAGACGTTTATACGGGTTTCTGATAATTTCGCTCTGAGAATACGCCATATTTATTGCCGCCCATGGTGGATATCTGGAAAATATCGTAGTTTAGATATTTCCAGACTGCAGCGTCATCTGTTGTGGAACATTGTAATTAATTTTGAAAGTGTCTACCTAAAAATTTAATATTGTCCCATGCATATTGCAATAAACTGTGCATTTCTATCACTGTCCGTGTAGTTTTTATTGATTTGTCAAATATACCGGTCATTTTTGAAACACCCTGTACAATAAATTAATGCTATATTTTTGCTACAATACAAATCGAGACAGTATTTGGGATCATGCATATTGTGACTCTGTTAAGAGCTACGGTTTGGTTAGTGACCGATGTCGTGAGATTTTGGGAAGACCCTGGCGAGTCACACGAGCATCAAACTTGTAAGAAATGGAAGGTGTGATAAGTTTGCATATTTTTAATATTTTTGTTATTATGATTCTACTTTTTATCAGTTTTGAACATTTCAAAACAAGATTTACATTAATTTAACATTTTCAATAAATATATATATATATATATATATATATATATATATACACACACACAAACATCGATAATGTTATTGCATTATTACTGTTTTTATGTATTAAAATGTTAACACATTTTATTAAGCATTCCAGTTTTAGTAGATATTAAAGTTGATATCAAAGCTCAGGTGTATTTTCCACTTAAGGCCCGCTTATTACCTAATAAATTAAAAAGCATGCAATAGAAAAAAACACTAGAAAAACCTGCTTAGGACTAGGTTTTAAGATTTATGTGTTTCTTATGAATTATAAGAGAAGACAGTCAAGGGGGGGAATAAATTTATGGTTGATACCAGAGTTCCCACTCTTTTTCCAGAACAAAAATTAAGGACTTTTTAAGGACTTTCTAAGAACCAAAGTAACTTTTTATAAGGACTTACTTGAAATACACGGCATAACAACATAAATCCTATTTCCTGTGGAACTTACTTTAATAATTATGAACCAGACAAGTTATATTCAAGAAATGCCCTACAATATTTCAGAATTAAGTTTTGAAAAATACCTAAAAATTACTGTAAGATAAACCTATTTGACAAAAACATTCTGAAAAATGTACACCATAAGTGTTTTTGAGTGATCAAATTAAAAATAAATTGTGAATAAAATGTAGTTTAATAAACAATACTTTCTGAGAGTTTAAAAATGACATATATATATATATATATATATATATATATATATATATATATATATATATATATATATATAAGTGTGTGTATGTATATACTAGCTGATTATACCCGATGCTGCCTGGGAAAGAAGAAAGTTTTATACTTGTCTATTACATTCAATGCAAAGAAAATTAAACTTCCATAAGTAGCTGAAATATCTACGACCCCCCCCCCCACCAAACTCCATGCTTCATTTAATTAAAATCTGCATGACTGTTAGCTATTGGGAAAGGGCAGCTTTCAGTACGCGAAAGGTTATTTGTCAAAAAAAAGTTTTCAAGCTTGTGACCATAAAAAGTATTAATAAACTAAAAGTATTTTCATAATATTTTAAGGATATATAACCTGAAAATATTTAAAGGATATCAAGGAAAGGAATTTTGAATTACTACAGAAATACACTGAAAACAATACGTGTTTGAGGATTTTCTTTATTATTAATACTGCACTTTTGGATAGAAAAAAATGTAAAAGAATGTTATTAACATTAGCAAATATTTTATATAATAAACTAAATAATAAACGGGTAATAATAAACTAAAAGAATCATAAAAATTTACATAAAACAAACGGAGAAAAAATAACCGATCAGGACTGGGTTTTTTTAAGCTGTTTTTCGTATAAACTGTAAATGAAGAAATTCGAGAGAAAAAAAAAAAAAAAAAAACAATTTTTATTGTTCATAAGTACAGTCGGGTAATAATAAACAAAAAGAATCATAAAAATTTACATAAAACAAACGGAGAAAAAATAACCGATCAGGGTTAGGTTTTTTTAAGCTGTATTTCTTATAGACTGTAAAAGAAGAAAGTCGAGAGAAAAATACAAAAACATTTTTTACTGTTCATAAGTACAGCCGGGTAATAATAAACAAAAAGAATCATAAAAATTTACATAAAACAAACGGAGAAAAAATAACCGATCAGGGCTGGGTTTTTTTAAGCTGTATTTCTTATAGACTGTAAATGAAGAAAGTCGAGAGAAAAATACAAAAACATTTTTTACTGTTCATAAGTACAGTCGGGTAATAATAAACAAAAAGAATCAAAAATTTACATAAAACAAACGGAGAAAAAATAACCGATCAGGGCTGGGTTTTTTTAAGCTGTATTTCTTATAAACTGTAATAGAAGAAAGTCGAGAGAGAAATACAAAAACATTTTTTACTGTTCATAAGTACAGTCGGGTAATAATAAACAAAAAGAATCAAAAATTTACATAAAACAAACGGAGAAAAAATAACCGATCAGGGCTGGGTTTTTTTAAGCTGTATTTCTTATAGACTGTAAATGAAGAAAGTCGAGAGAAAAATACAAAAACATTTTTTACTGTTCATAAGTACAGTCGGGTAATAATAAACAAAAAGAATCAAAAATTTACATAAAACAAACGGAGAAAAAATAACCGATCAGGGCTGGTTTTTTTTAAGCTTTGTTTCTTATAAACTGTAAAAGAAGAAAGTCCGGAGAAAACAAAAACAATTTTTGATATGTACAGTCGGGTTAACTCATTGTCACGCACAATGAGTGGATTTATGCCATTTGTCAAGTGAAATCGCGAAACAAATCAGCATAAAACGGGTCGACTTTTCCCACCAGGATTAATAAACTCGAGCAGATCATCGGAAACAAGCAACTCATCCGGGTGAAACGAAGCGACTTCAGAAAAAAAAATTTAAACAATGGGGGTGGAGGGGGTATTTTGGAATTTAAGTCCGAAAGTAATAATCGGAGCTTTTTCCTGTTACTAGGTCATTTGCGATAGTCGTTCGGCGGGTGCGATACGAACAAAAATCCCACAGGAAACTAGTTCTGCTGGAGAGAGAACTGGTTTCCCACAGCAGAGAAGGAAAAACGACAAAAAAGCTCATTTCTTTTCCAGTTTCGAACTTTTCAAAGCACTTTTTCTCTGGCGTGATCTCGTTTTCTGGCCAACGAAATACCGGATTATTAAAAAATAAACAGAACGCCGTTTGGTAAATAAACGAGAAAATAAAAATAATCTCAGCTAACGGAAATTTAAATGCTTTCGACTTTTGATGCACTCGTGATTTGATTCTCTTTCACCTGTTATCTGTTGTATTTAATGTTTTTATTTAAAAATTTGTATTTGTATGGTATAGAGCAGGCATGCCCAACCGCGGCAAAATTGAAGTTTTCAACTGCCTATATAATAGTTTTAGTTTGACTATATACAGTTGAAACATAGAATTTTAGTTGTTAATGTTTGCAATAATAAATCACATATTATGTACTTTAAGACTTGATAGTAACCAACATAAACCTGGTCTTTGGGGTTGGACAGGTTACGCTGAAATTGGAGTGTTCTAGAAAATTCTGTCAATCGGCCATTACAACCAGCTGTATTTATGTGTATATGAGTACGTATGTGTGTGTGTATATATATATATATATGTGTGTGCGTATATGTGTATATATATATATGTGCGTATATGTGTATATGTATATGTGTGCATATATGTATATATATATTTATATGCCTATATATATGTACAAGTGCGTATGTATGTATATATATATTATATATATATATATGTGTGTGTGTATATGTGTGCGTATATATGTGTATATATATGTGTGCGTATATATGTATATATATATATTTATGTGCGTATATATGTATATTTATGTGCGTATATATGTGTATATATATGCGTATATATGCATATATATGTGCGTATATATGCATATATATGTGCGTATATATGCATGTATATGTGCGTGTATATATATATATATGTGCGTGTGTATATATATGTGTGTGTGTGTGTGTGTGTGTGTGTGTGTGCGTGCGTATATGTTTCGCGTTACGTACACGTGCTCTGTCCGACAAGTCAGTGGAAGTTGTATTTTTTCTTTCATTATGACGTCATTCCTTTAACCACCTCATTTAATCATTTCTTATTTTAACTTATTTAAATATCGTCTGCATAATAATGCAGACGATAATTATACTGTTATCACTGAACATAGATATTGCGTAAATAATTTTATATTTGGTTTAAATAATAGATTAGCTACATATGTCATAATTTTTAATTTAATCTTCGATTATTTTTTGTTGCTATGAAAATTTTATCACCGGTATTAACAACAAATTCTATTTACCTCCAGGGAATACTGGAAATGATAGTTTCATGCCTTTAATTCTATTAATTACTGTGGGAAAAAAATTGGGAAGAACTTAACGATAATTTCGATGCAGGTAAGAAAACTTTGAATTCTTAAAAAGAATTCTTCGTCTTTCCAAATGAATTCAACGTGACTCTAAAATGCATTTACAGTATCGGGTGACTTTAGACGAGTATGAAGATAATCAAATTGAGCGTGTACCAGGTAAATCTCAGCCAAAAAACAAACTATTTATTTTAACTGCTTTATAAGATACTTTATAATTCTGGAAAATAAATAATTTTACTGATCCCGTCATGCTAATTTGGGGAATAATTTTGGAAGAGTGCAATTCGCGCAGTTACAGCGAAACTATACAAGGTGACATTTGTCATGTAAAAGAAGGGAATCAAGGAAAAGAGGTTGGGACTAAAATGGAGATAACATTGTTTTTGCTTTAAATGCAAAGAAACACTCTAGAATATACTGTAGTCTAATTCGTGACACGAACCGTTTCAAATCCAGACCTATCAAAAAGATGGGGAACAATTTTGACCCGAGTGTTGGAGTGACGCAACTCCACTGCAAGTTTCAATAAGTTACGCAAAACTGACGTCACATTAATCGAAATCTTTTTGCATCACATATTCCCGACTTGAGACAGGAAATGAAAAAGGCAAGCTTGTGCGACCAAGCATAGCCGAGAAGAAATTATCACAGCCTTGGACACGAGTGGTCTTCAAAATACCCATGAGCACACTTTTAGAGGTTCCAAAATTTTATATTTTGCATTTATTGCACAGAGTACAGAAAGAATCGGGGGAAAAATGAATTTTCCATTCAATAAAAAAATTAATCGTTTCGCGGACAGCCATCGATCTGGGTAAACAAAATAAGTAACGTCACGTGGTCTTTACAATGGCTATTTTACTGTGTGGTATGGTTTGGAGCTCTACGGTCTACTTTTTGCAACACGAGGGCTTAATGAGACCGGGACCTACTGCTTAAAGCCGATTCCGAACGGCTACGAACATTCATGGCACAGTGGGACTCGAACACACGAACTCATGATATATATATATATATATATATATATATATATATATATATATATATATATGTATGTATATATATATATATATATATATATGTATATATGTATATATATATATATGTTTGTGTATATATATATGCGTGTGTATATATATGTATATATGTGTATATATATGTATATATGTATATATATATATACATGTATATATGTATATATATGTATATATATATATGTGTATATATATATTATATATGTATATATATATATGTGTATATATATGTGTATATATATGTGTGTGTGTATATATATATATATATATATATATATATATATATATATATATATATATATATATACACACATACATACATACACACACACTAGCTGATTATGCCCCACGTTGCATGGAAAAGAAGAACGTTTTAGTCTTTACTATTACATTGAATGCAAGGAAAATTAAACTTCCTAACTGAAATATCTATAAACGCCCTTCGTCCATACTTTTTTAATTAAAATCTGCATGACTGTTAGCTATTAGGAAAGGGCAGCTGACTTTACAATTTAAACCTTTTAAATATATGAAAGATTATTTGTCAAATAAGTAAATAAGAAAAAAATGTCATAAGAAAACTGATAGGAAATCACACGATGATGGCAGATCTCGTCGATGGAGAAATTGATCGCGTTCCAATTTAAAAATTAAGGAGTTTTTAAGGACCTTTGACAAAAATTAAGTAGTTTTAAGGGCCCTTAAAAATGGAAGCTAAAATTAAAGAGTTCTTAAGGACTTTTAAGGACCGTGGGAACCCTATTTAGGGATTGTTACGTAGTACGGTAACTAAACTTCCATTTAAGCAGTGGGTTTTTCAAAGTTTGCATTATACTAGGCTTTTAACACTAGATTGACCAAAGCAGTCATTTTGACTGTTTTCTTAGAATTTGGTGACTTTTTCTATAACATATAAATGGGTTTATGAATAATTGTAGTTACTTCCGCCCTCCTTTATTATATAATATTAAAAATTAATTTTAAACAAATTTCTTTACATATTTGTTATTTTTTCACAATGCAGTCTTTTTGACTCTTTTTGGGCAATATAGGTATACAAGAAATCTCGGGCAATCTAGTGTTAAATAGGATTTTTTTTTAATTTATTAATATCTTATGCCCCCCCTATAAAAAGAAAGAAAAATTCAAACCGTTGTAAACAAAACAAAAATATTTATATTTAATAGAAATATGTGAAAGTATTACCAGAGCCTATATTTATTTGTCCAAACAATTGTTCGCGGGTCGCATTTAGGTGAGCCCTGGCCTATGACGACTATAACAGTCCTCAACATACAGCCGAAAGAAAAAAAAGCTCATGTAAGAGCACAGGCATGAAAAACTATCGTTTCACGATAGGTCAATACCCCTCATGTATTATCTAGCAAAATCAAGTAGTTGCATTGTGGAGGGTGTTTAAATAGCGTGATATAATTTGTCTCGAGCAAAGTTTATCTGTAACACAATTCGAGGAGTCTGGCACACAGACTGCTACCCCAAATAACATTCGAGAGATGCATTTCATCTCTTCTTCAATACCCACATCAGGTTGCAAAACATGCATTTGTGGATATCATGAATGCTGCCTTAATTCTGCCGAGGCCAGCGGGAAAAGCTGGCGACAATTCAATTTCAAAAATGAATTTTTTTCCAAACTCGAATGTGGGAAATCCTAGATAAACCGGCTAGAAAAATGCGTCCTCCGAAGACTGAGGAGTTTTGACTTTACCAGACTGCCTACACTGTTTAAAACTAAGGTCTTTATTGGATCAAATTAGTTTAAAATATAGGTAAGCTATATATCGCGCTTCGTTTTGCTCAAACCGGGGAAGGCGTACTGGACGATTAGTACTAGATTTACGGACCGAGCCAATTTGACTCATTAAAAATTTAATCACTATACTAGCTGCTTCGCACCCAGCCTTCGGTCTGGGTAGTAAAATATTTCAATAAATATTTTAGAACCACTATTAAAGATAATAAGACTTATTAACAGATCTCGTTGAATAAATCTCGTATGCTTCAGATTTTTGACAATTATGTCAGTTTATTAATAACTGAATGCCCAGCAAGTGCACTGTGTTGCCCGCGAGCCGCTACATAATAATTCCTAATTCCACGACTTTTTTAAATGTAGATAAATTTAAATGAAGGAGTAAAATTTCAAAATACTGTGGATAGTAATATATATGTTCTGTTCTGAATTTGATAATTTCTCTAATGCTGTTTAATAAATTTCTATAAACATTTTTAAAATAAGTTTTAATTGCAAAGAAATTTAATTTATCACGTTCCCGATTTTAGGTTTTCTTTTTTCAGTGCATAGAAGTTATTTAATCCTATTGGCGGCAAACAAGAACATCAAGCATAATGGTTTGGAGCGTTACTGTCTATTTTTTGCAAAAGGAAACCAGTACCTACTGCTTAGAGCCGATTTCGAACAGCTACGAACATTCATGCCACAGTGGAATTCGAACCCACGTATTACGGTAGTTTTAACACTAGATTTAAGGACCGAGCTAATTTGACTAATTAAAAATTTGATCACTATACATATATATATATATATATATATATATATATATATATATATACATATAATATATATACATATATATAATATATATACATATATATAATATATATAATATATATAATATATATACATATACATACATATAATATACACATATATATACATATAATATACATACATATAATATATATACATATATACATATATAACTTTAATATCACTTTTCAAAAACATATGTTGGTTTTTAGTTAAGTAATAAAATATATGTCAACTTTCATTCCTCTTCCCCGCAGACCCCTTCATTTCGCATTATCCAATGGGGTATACCTATATTCACGGTTGTGAGCTAATTGGACTCATAGAATGGTTTAACAGTTAATAGCATAATTATTGGTGCTATCAGGCCCTGGCAACAACCAAGTCGCACGTGATCTTCTCATTTGGCATTCTTCACATACAATATTTGTGTGTATGAGGGAGACAGTGTCACTTGTTTTCGCTACTATCAATACTTGGATTCTGTATAAAGATACAACTCAAGTAAATATTTCACGAAAAGATTTTATTTTATGATTGACTGAAGAGCTAAGAAGTAAATATAGAGAAGAAGTCGAGAACAGTTTCATTCCACTGAC
>CM063507.1:93690045-93697545 GCA_032207245.1 Pardosa pseudoannulata | reverse complement strand
GCATCTTTTAAGCACTTTTTAAGCACCTAAATTTTTATTGTACTATGATCAACCTACAGCTAAAGCTTAAAAATTGAAGATTTTCATGAAGCTTTTCATGAGCTTTGTGACTTGTAAAATGACATTAAATAATATATATATAGACAATTTAATAATTTTATTTAACACAATTGTTAATATCTCATACTTTATGTTAACACATCTTTTTTCGCAAACATAAATTTTAGAACAGCAATAGTCCTTATTGATCAAATGCCCCCCCCCTTCTCTAAATAGAATGGATCTACAAAATAAGCACTTTTTTAAGGATTTTAAGCACCCGGCTGAACCGTGAAACAAATCAAAATCACCAGAAACACAAAAATTACAAGTTATTTTACCATACAAAAAGGAGGTATTTTGAGTAGGAGACTAAAATGGACCACGGGGTAAAATGGACCATCCCCTATTATTTATTTTATTTATTATTTTTAATGTTTAATATTTTGATACATAGATGACATCATTGCAGTCTTGAAAATGAATGTGTAATTGTGCGTTTAGCTGACAATTTAACCATTTTATTCTAGAAAGTTGATTTGTGGTAGTCAGAAGTAAATATTTTCATCATAATATATCTTCTTCTCTTCATTTAAAAATTGTGATTTGGAGGATTTAACTTCTCACAATAAAGAGCTAAGATGATGTTTTATTATATTTAATGTGGCTAAAACAATTTAATATAAGATTAGTTCTTTTTTTCTGACACTTTTTGTCAGAATTACACATGGAGTAAAATGGACCACCAGAACCTGGGGTAAAATGGACCATGGTCCATTTTCAGGTTACGTTTTTTTTTAATTTCTGTAATGCTTTCAAAATTGATTTTATGTGTGATACTTTAAAAAAACATGCAGGATTTAAAGTAACAGATATATGGCAATTCAATGAAAATGCCTTTGAGGATATCCAATATCTCTCACCATATGTGACTGATCAATTGTCTCTGATTTTGAATTAACAAGTACAGCTGATCATCATCCAAGCACAGGTAATCAGCAACCAAATACATCACAATCAGTACAAAGGGAAAATCATCAGTTGAAAACAATATAACCTTTTGAATTACGCCCCTTGGCAAAAGCTAGCATGAGCAAGACAACAAAGAAACGAAAAGAAGGGTGCATCAAAAATTCTAACTGATACACCAGTGAAAATTATGATTGAAAAAAATGTCAAAGAGAAGGAAGAGAAAAAATTAAAACAGAAAAATGCTGCTTTAGTTAAAGATAGGAACAATTTAGAAAAATGTTAGTCTTAACTAAGCAGAAAAATGATAAAACTGTGAATTTTAAAGCAAATAAAGAAAATTTATGTGGATCAGAAAGTTTGAGTGATTCGGAAAATATGTCTATTTATAGTGATACTTAACACAGTGATAAAGAAAGCTATTCACAGCATGATGCTGATTCTGATAATGAATTAAAAGTTGGCAAGAATGTTTTGGTTAAATTTTTGACAAAAAAGAAAGTGGTTCATTTAGTTGGTTTAATAACAGGAAAAAATGATGAAGATTACGCTCTTGTGAAATTTATAAGGCAAAAACCTAATCAAAATATGTTCATTTTCCCATGACAATATTGATGAATCGCTTAGAAATGTTCAAGATATTGTGAAGAGTCTCCCAGATCCTACTGCTTCTCAAGAAAATAGCAGACTTTCAGTAACACACAAATCTTTTGGTGTATCATTCATTAACTTCAATATTTGCTAATATTATGCTTTATGTGTACAAATTGAAGCTATATAAAATAAATATCATACATTTTATGTTTTGTACTATTAAATAATATACTACATTTAAGTTATCTGTAGAATTTTTTTGTGCTCCATTTTACCCCGGGGGCGGGGTAAAATGGTCCACTTTGTCACTTGCTATTAAAAAAATTATAATAAAAAAAGTAATTATAATAATTAGTTTTGACTGAGTGTAATATAAAGCCTAATATATAGGCAATGTGCATATATATTTTCAGATTCAAAAAATCATTAGTTTGAGAGCAAATACTCAAAATTCACAAAAGTGGACCATTTTACCCCGGTTTCCCCTACAATTATTTCACAGACAATTAACCATTTTGTAAAGCGGCTATTATCACACATGTCAGACAGGAAGATTAGCATAATAATGGGCGATGTGCACGAGAAATGCGAGAATCTTTTTAATTTCACCCGCAGCTGCGAAAAACGAGACGACTTCGGCAGAAGAATCCGGCATGAAAACAAGATCCCAGAACGAAGTTTCTCTCCTGCAAGGTCTGACCTACACTCAAGCTGGAAGGCATTCAATGAAATCTCAACACTCATCATTAACAATAATTATCGCCTACGTCGCATGCCAACAGGAATTTCCAATAATGAGACATTTTTTTAAACCGACTGACACAAGATCGGAACACTGCCGTTCCTTTGTAAGCATTAACTCTGTATCCAAATCAAAGACGACATGAATTTTGGAATTTATTTTAGGGTGTCTATTAGACTGGCGTTTCTCAAACTCTGTTAAGCGAAAAATAATCAATAATGGCAAACATAAATATAAAGAAAAATTAATCAAAAAATATACGTCACACATTATACATCAAAATCATCATAATCATGGAACTATATAAGTAGAATTCACGACACAATCTAATTTTTGATTAAACACATAAATTATAAAAAATAAGAATAAATTTCTGAGAAAATTCTCGAATTATTATTACCGTTAACTAGCACGGAATTAGTAAAAAAAAGCTTTTCTTTCTACATATTTTTTATATGAAACTTTGAACAAACACACATACACTGTAACTATATATATATATATATATATATATATATATCAGTGTCGTGCGGTCCATATGTGCAGGATGTGCACTGCACACCCTGGGAAAATTATGAGGGACAATAATTTTCTGCACCTATGTCTACCTATCTTTATATGGTATATAATAAATATTATTTATAATACATTCAAATATTATGTTGACTTGCTTGCTTGTATTCCCGCCGTGCGTGCGGTACTAGGTGCTGCACCACGTAGAGCTCAAACGAACATAGGAAGTTCTGATGTGTACGCACTGCGCACTAAATTGAAAATCACACTTTATATGTATGGGCTACTGGAGAAGGACAGCATACTATGGCACTGAGGCAAGTGCAGCTATTTTTCCTGCACTTGGCAT
Source organism: Pardosa pseudoannulata (assembly GCA_032207245.1). Taxonomy (NCBI): domain Eukaryota; kingdom Metazoa; phylum Arthropoda; class Arachnida; order Araneae; family Lycosidae; genus Pardosa; species Pardosa pseudoannulata. The sequence continues at coordinate 93,694,339 of CM063507.1, read as the reverse complement.
TCAGAATCATCCGAAGGTACGGTTTATTAAGCGTTGTATTAGAGCGGGGACTTACGTGATGAAGCGATTTTGGTTTTTTAACTGATTAACTGGCCATACGATTTTGCAGACGGTTAATGTTTAAATTTATATATTGTAAGATTTTGTTTTCATGGAAATATAAAAGAAGTATTTCATCAATATAAAGTGAAATGTTTTAGTGTGGTCAAGTAATTTCGGTGATGTATTCTATTTATTGAAATAATTAGCTGAAAAACAATGTTGTTTTGTTTTAAAGAAACGAATTTTAACAGAACAGTCCAAATTTTACCATTCATTGTGTCTTACAGACAGTATATAAGTTATATTATGTAACACCATATCCCTGGTTTTGTTTTTAAAAATTGTCAAGATGTTTTTCGCAGAATATGATTTCCAAATGTTAAAAACAATTAATAAATATAATTTAATCCACTGACCGAACAAGAAACAGTTCGCTCTATTGTGCCAGCGTGCAGTGAAATCCTCTGCACGTGGAATAGACGTTCGGTTTGTCAGCACGTTTTGCTGAACACGTTTGCTTTTGCGACGCCGATATGACACCATACAACAAAATACATGATTTTTGCTTCAGTGCTAGTAGAATTCTCATAAGTTTAGCTGTTTTTATAGTTATAACTCGACTACTCTTAGGTAAATATTTTATTTATTGTGTTCTTTAAATTTATATTCATAATAAATAACCTGTTTCAGAATGGAGAACTCAGATGTGTCAATAATTAAAGATTTATTGGAAAATCCATGTTCTCTGCCCACCCTGCATGAAAACCTACCGCACGCCACTGTTATATGTGTGTGTGTGTGTGTGTGCATATAACATTCATGAATTCATCGCCAATCACAATAAAAGTCACAATCACATAAACTAGTCGTAGTTATTAACTTATTTCCACACCGAAAATACGTAGGCCCTACGCCTCACAACACAGTCATCATGGAATACTTTTCGCCCTGTCACGTGACCATCAAAATCGGGAACACAACGACGCCACTCTCATAATTTTAGAACCTTTATCAACTTTTTACTGTTATATTATATTATATTTATATATATATATACATATATATATACATATATATATACATATACACATATATATACTTATATACACATATTATACATATACACATATATATACATTTACACATTTATATATTATACATATATATATATATATATACACATATATATACATATACATATATATATATATATACATATACACATTATATACATATACACATTATATACATATACACATATATATATATTATATATATACACATATATACATATACACATATGCATTATATATATACACATATATACATATATACACAAATATCTATACATATGCACACATATACATATATATATACATATACACATATATTTACATATATATACACATATATATATACATTTACACATATATATATACATATACACACATATATATATACATATACACAATATAATATACCACACATATATATATACATATACACACATATATATATACATATACACACATACATATACATATACACATATATAATATACATATATAAATATACACATTATATATACATATACATATATCATTTATATATATATACACACACACATATATACATATATATATAATTTATATATATTATATACACATACATACCTATAATATACATATATATGTGTGTGTGTGTAAAAATTTTCTTTTAGTACCAATAATTATGTAGCCCCTATTGTTTTTACTTGCTCGAGCTACTGGGCAAGAGAAGCCTAAATCCACTAACATTAATAACGATGCAGTCGGGCAATTGAAAAAAATCAGCACAAGTCTAATTAAAACTTTATTTTAGATCCGCTAAAACGGACATCTTGACTAACCAACGACAGACAAAAAAAAAAGACACAAAAATCACTCTTCTCGAACAGAGGGGCACCCAAGAGAGAAGATAGAAATAATTTTCCCAAGGTACAAGATACTTAGTCAGCTAATTAATCTGTTAAGATCAGGAAAACCGTGGAACCATTTGCTGGCAACAGATGGAAAACGTGCTGAATAGAAAGAAAATTTACATCTATAGGACATAAAGCTTTAGGAAATGTATAAAAGGAATTTTAAGACGAGGACGCTTCTTTTATTAAGACATTTAGAGGCTGGGAAAAAGATTTTAAGGAATTAGAATCGGAGAGAGATTTTTAAGGAGATATTAAAGTTAAATAATTTTGATATAATATAAAATATATGTATATATCTATTTAATACACACACATATATATGTGTGTGTGTGTGTGTAAACACACATCGATATACTAATGTACTTTTTTCTCCTTTCCATAGCTTTACAATCATTCCAGCAACAGGTAAAAATTATATTGCCAAATTTGGCGACATTATTGGCACCTATTCAAGGTCACTCGACTTCCGTTGCACAAAGAAAAAAAAAGATATTGATATATATGTGTGAGTATGTATGAATACGGTGGGGTTGTTTCAAATTTGATTTAGTTCTCGATAGCAGTTGGTACTGCAAGATCGATAAGTCATTGCCTCAGATTCACCGAATAAGTGACTACAGGAACAGAAATCTATCGCATTTTTGTCTCCTCAATACTATTTTTAAATATCAATTGTAATAACGTAAAATACTAATATAGTACAAAATATTCACTGTGATAAGTAAAAAATATGCACTGTGCTTTATTTAATTTTTCTAAAAATGTATTGGACTTTAACAATTCAAGCCTCTTATGAGGCTCCTTGAATCTTGACTAATTGTATAATCTCGAACGATTAGTTTTCTACGCAATCTAATGCATTTGAAATTTAACAATTTACAAAATGATTTTTTCCGTTGATTTCCATATAACAGAACGTGATGGTTAGAAGCTTTCACCTGAAAAGCCCCAAATTATGTTAAATCTAGTACAATTCCAATAACAAGTTCATTTTGAAATAAGCGAATTTACAAGATTTTGCCTATTGGCAATTCAAATATAACAGTTTATGCCAAACAAATGATAATTAAAATAAAACCAAAAACTGGTGGATGCTAATAACTAACTCCCTTTTCCAAAGTTCTCGCGTAAAGGATTAAGCAACAGTTTATCTAGCACAAATAGAACAAGAATGCAGTCAAGTTGATTCAATTCCTTCTACAACTGCCGCTAATCGATTTGGCTCCGAGGTAAAACAAGTGTTGCTGAATTCAGAAGGAAAAAAAAGGAGGGCAAGTTGATTCCGTATATGAAGAGCTTCGTTTCGGGAAATAAAAACCCGACCCGAAAGTCTCACCACAATCCCACTGAAAACTCAACAAGTAGTAAACACACTCAATTCATAAATTAACGATCTTGAAATAATCAGTTCAACGGTAAAGTGGTTTCCTTTTTAAGCATTCCAATATCGAGGTACTGAAATATAATGTACATCTGGCAGATTTTCAATACTAATCGCACCAGAGAATAATATAAAATAAATACTTGTCTATATTATATATATGCGTGTGTATGTCAGGCTTATAGCCTGCGATGAAAAATGAGACAGACATCCATTCCAGGCATTTAAAAAAAGTGTAATCAAATAGCTTATTTCATCCATTTATTAGTTTTATTTTAACACATCGTGTGCGGGTACATTTCGCTGTGGAATTGTACCGGAAGCGGGTGTTTTGACTGTAAATTTAGTTATTCAAGTTAAATCTCAATAGATCGAAAATTATTTCATTTTTTAACCAACTTTAAGTATTTTATATTGAAATATATAAACAAATATATAAATAGAAATATATATATTCATATATATATATATATATATATATATATATATATATATATATATATATATATATATATATATATATATATATATAAATATGCATATAAGGGAAATGCAAAATGACGCTGGAATTTTTAGCTCTTAAGTTTTGAAAACCCCTGAGAATTTTCCTTATATATATATATATATATATATATATATATATATATATATATATATATATATAATATAATTAAATATTTGAAAATATATATATATATATATATATAAATATATACATATATATATATATATATATATATATATATATATATATATATATCATTTTGACAAGGATAAATAAAAAGTTAATTTTAAATCTAAATTGATTCTAATCAACCTTCCGTTCTGTGGTTCCGCATCGACTGGTGTAAAAACTAGTTTTTATTTGTCTCAATTTTTCCAGAATCTATGTAGTAGACAAGAACATT